>MNCI01015553.1:148255-298552 GCA_015680685.1 Gnetum montanum
AAGCAGCCGATTCCTTGACTAGCCGTACACGTCCGTAGACGCTCGTAATCAAGTTGTACTTGAACGCAATAGGAAAGCAGTAAATAAAAGCAATAAATGAAACCACGTGCTGCAAGGTTTATCCAAACAAGTTCGTCTTTATTTCCATACACAAATTGGGTTCAGGTTACAAGCTGCTCGAATAAAGAGCCATTCACTCTAGGACTCCTACTGCGGGCACATGGGGAAAAATTCTAACACTGAAGTGATCAATCTGCTAGAGCTTCGCTACACTAGCCAGGATTGGGAAATGAAGGGAGTGCCACCTCTTATTTATAGAAATGGCGGCGGGATGTGATATCACGTATGCAATATTGTAGGAGAAGACGCGATATCGCGGCAGCCGCGATATCGCGTACACGATATCGCGGCCTAGTGCAAATCGCGTCTTATCACATCACGTGCAAAATGTTGATGAGTGTAAAAAATAGTTGATCAACTTTATCTATCAAAAATAGGAGAAACTAGCAAAAGTAAACATAGAACTAAGGAGATTGACAATTGAAAATAGAAACCTTTCCATAGAGGAGGTATATGGCCTTTGTTAAAAGATTGTAATTGAGGTAGTTACTTGAATATTAGATGCTCTCAAATTTGAGAGAGTTAAAGATCATTATAGAGACCAGGTCGATCTATAGAAAGAAGTTAATGAAAAGCACATCTAGCTGGTGAAGGCAAAAGTAAATGAAACTCTCCAACAACTCTAGCAAGGAAGAAAATTATGGAAGCTTATCATTGATGGAATAGATGCCTACAATAAAGTAGAAATCTACATGAAGGAGATGGAGATTGAGGAGATGAAAAAATACATGGAGTTGGTCTATCTCTGATATGAAAATTTGACTATGTTGACTACTGAATAACCTAATCAGAACTAGAGAAGTAGGTGGCCACCTTGTACTTATTGTAAAAGGCCAAGTTCAAGCACCACAAGGACACTAAACAAAATCTTGTGGTGGAAAACACTAAACTTGAAGTTTTCAAGGGCAAATATGCTAATCAAAGATCTAATATTGAGAACCTAGCTAGAATGATGAATGAATACTAGGAGCTACAATACATAGTTAGGGCATTAAATATCAAACATAAATAACTCATTTCTTGGTTTGTTAATGCTAAGGAGATATTCCCAGTAATGCTCTATTTATGGGATATCTTGTTTCTATCCCACATTAGAAATGTTGTGTGGACTATGAATAATCCCCAGAGTAAGGAGAAGAAGATGAAGGCATTACTAGATGCCTTTCACCTTTCACTAGAGTTTACAATTGTAGCAGGATAGCCACAACCACCTTAGCCACTGCATATGCCTAAAGCTAGCGAAGATGCATCAGAACCTCAAGAGCCTCCACCACTTGGGACTATCTAATCTTCTCAACCATCTTCATGCCACTAGAGAACATACTATCTGATTTTGAGTAGTCATGTCATGATGTTAAATTTTGTGTCATAAATACCACAATTTTTGTAATGTGTTTATTTTTTCTCTTGGAAACTTAGTTTTTTTATGTGACTATTATGTTAATAGTCAGTCAATAATTCCATACCTTTCCAATTTTGTAAAGGAACTTAAGGATGAGTTTTCATTTAGTTGTGGGGGTATGATGAGCATTATAGTGTCACATTGATAGGATCCTATCAACATGGCCCCATTTATGTCGTGTTGCCTCATTGATGAGGTTGCATTGACATAGCATTTGCTACATCCACAAGGCCCCATCGATCCAACCCAACAATAAAACTATAGATATGAGCTCATAGCTATGTTTATGGGGAGTCATGTAATAGTTGTAGTGAAGCTCTTGTAGTTTTTACATTCAAAAGTTAGAATATTTTCCCAAGTGCTTGCAACAAGAGTTATTGAGTGTACAGATCTTTATTTGTGCACTATTGTACATGAGCATGACAGTGTGTGTAGCAAGAAAGACAAGCTTCTTGGTAAACTTTGCAACATTTTGGATAGCTTAAATGTTTTATTTATGCATTTAATGTTTTTAATTATTTACTCAATGTTCCTCAGTAATTAAGCTAATTAAGTAATTAAGTGAGATAACATGAATAACGATTAAGTAAACACATAAGTATAACCATTTCGAGCATGTGTATGATGTTTGGTAATCCCAACAATGCTTAATGCTTGGTAATCCGACAACATTATATGTGTTTAGGATGTATAAGACAAGTGGGACTAGATACTTATGTTAGGGCTAGTTAAATGATAGTTAGCCAATTAGATTAAAGTAGACATTAAATTACTTTATTCTTCATCCTATTTATTTCAAGTACCAAAACCATAAAATATAAAATGATAAAAATCATGCACCTCAATTACACTTAAATCATATCCTTGAGCTTCACAAGTGTAGTTGGGAAGACAATGAACATTCTCAATGCCTAATTTACTTCCTAGAAAACTAGTGCACTAGAAAACTATAGAGTTCATGGAATTCGACCGAATTGCACATGAATGCTTCATGATTCATATGGTTGAGTGTAGGGGTACCTTGTTACTCATCAACTTGGAAATAGATTAGTTATTTATTTATGCATTTAATTTTTTGTGTGATTTTCTTTAATGGTTTAAATAATTAAATAATTAATTAGGCTAAATTAAGCTAGATTAAGTAGCAATTAATTAAGCACATAAGTACGACCACTTTGAGCATACACTTGACACTTGGTAATCCTAGTAACACTTAACGTTTGGTAATGTAGTAGTGCTAAATGTGTTCAAGATGTGTATAGCAACTGAGAATGGATGCTTATCTTAGTATTAGTTAGGTGTAGTTAGTTAGATTAAATTAGTAATATAAAACATAAAAATAATAAAAATCATGTGCCTTGATTACACTTAATCATACCTTTGCATATCACAAGTGTAATTGAGGAGACAACGAATGATTGTTAGGGCAATTTCACTTCCTAAAGAATCATTGATGAATCACATTTTCCTAGGCCCTAATATTGGATACTCAATATCGAGTATGTGATATCGTAGCCTGGATAATGATATCGAATACATGATATCGTGATTCCTATGTTGGCCTATAAATATAACACTTAGGTGCACAAGAAGGGGGTCAGTTGGAAAATTCTTTAGGGTAGAGTCATTTTTTTAGTTTTTAGTTCTTTCCCAAGTGCATGATTGTAGTGTGATGATTGTAATTGTATGAAACCTTTGTTCGAGTGTGATGTACTTGGATGCACACACAATCGACAATAAAGATTGAGATTACTTCATCATTGCAGCATTCACTTAGTTTTTAATTGTTTAATTATTAACTATTATTTTTTTTCTTAATTAATATTTCTTTATTGTTATTTACTATTCTTGTTAATGTGGAATGGGTACATCTTAATCACAAACATTTAAGTGTAACTACTTGGTAACCTAGTAGCATGTCTAGTAGTGCTCAAGTAATATGTGCTTGGTAACCCTAGAAGTAGTACACAAGGTCTAAGATATGTGCAAATGATTATGGATAGATGCTCATCACACTTAGGCTAGTTTAGATTTTATTTCATATTGCTTATTAGCTTAATCAAGATTATTTCTCATTGTTTCTAAGAGTAGCCTATTGTTAGCAATCACATCATACACCTCACTCTAGACTAAATCATACTTGACAAAGAAAATACTAGTCTAGGTGGGAAGACAGTGAACTACGATTAACATGTAACTATCTAGGTGCTACAACTAGTCCATCTATGGAGTTTGATTGAATCGTGCATACATGCTTGTATTTGTATGGTTGAGCGTAGGGGTACCTCCTTGCTCATCATTGGCACCATTGCCAGGGATCGAACTAGTTATCTAGATTAGTTATATCATACAAGATTGGTATAACGAAGTATTAATGATATATCTTTTAGAAAGAAATTAATTGCAAATAAGTCACCCAAAATTCACAACAATGTCTCTCTCACAAGATGATGGTAATGCAACATCTAGTGAGGTAATTCATTAGAGAACCAACAAAATATATGATGACAAAGAAGTGTGGAGTATGCAATGTTATGCAGGATTTTCATATGTTCATGGACACCTTAGTGATATTCAAGGACTCTTATCATCCAACTTAGACATCTTTAGTGAGGATGTGACATCCCATAGAACGAGGGGGCCCATAAGGCCTAGGTCGTTCTCAATTGTTAACAAGAGTTTATACAGGGATGATTTGGAGACTTAAAAAAGTCATGATGAGTCTTTCAATTCTTTCGCTTCCTTTTCTCCTTCAACATCAGGTTGTGACATGCATAACCATCTCTTAAGGAGTGTAGAAATAAAAATTGAACCCATAGGAAAAGTTAGGAATGCCAACATAAATGAAGATAACATTGTCCCAAATCACAAACTCATAACCTACTTAGTGACGATGAACCCATATTGGCCACTAAGAGCCTAATGCATACAAGAGGTATTTAAATATCCCACATGCATTATAAGGAAATATATCTACCTAGGCTTGATTTAAATAACTTTTCCAAGTTTTTAGGGGACTACAATTGAGATTTGCAACATCATTTACAAGCCTTCTATGATGCATGTGCATGGAACAACATTGATAATGGTTGGAAAAGAATTAAGTTCTTTCCTGTGACACTTGTTGGCCAAGCAAAAGTATGGTATAGATCTTTAAAAGCACAATCAATTCGTTGTTGGTTGACAATGGTAGAACTCTTCAATGAAAGATATCAAACCTATGCAAGAGTATCAGCCTTGAGGAGACAAATTCAAGAGTGGAAACAAGGGCAACATAAATCCTTGGACATGGCCTTAGAAAGATATTATTCATTGTTAAACAAATGCCCATGCCATGGGTTCTCTGAGGAAAGAATAATGTATCACATTATAGATGGGATTTGTAATGAAACAAGGGAGACCCTAGGGATGTATGCCCCAAGTCAACTATATGAATTACGAACCCACTAGTTCCAAGATCTTATTATGTGGGTAGCAAAATAAGAAGGATAAATATCCAAATGGAAGAATTTTGAAAGATCTCAACAAGACCAAAATCTCAAAATAACAAAGGTCCATGAAGAGGAGAAATAAACTCACCTCAAGGAGGTGGAATCATCTTTTCTAATACTACAATCACTAGGTGAAATTGAGGCAAAGATCAATAAAATGATGGAATGGGTACATGAAAAATGTGAAGAATATGCAAACATTATTAGAGGTAAAATCATCCACAATCACTCTGAAAACTAGAACAAATAGAGGATGCCAAACCGAGAAATAGGATAGAACACCATTCACCAATTGGAAAGGAGGGTTGAAAAAAATAAGGATAGGAACTCAACTGCAAATCATAAGTATTAATGTGATGTTTGTTTGTATGATCATCTCAAAATCCAATGCCTAGTATTGTCACATTTACATGAGCATTGGAAATGAATGCTACATCTAGATTTCGTATAAAAGTACTATGTCCAATCGTAGTGTCAAAACCCCTAGTTGTGGGAGAGGCCACCGCCAAACAAACCACACTCTTCATATACTCCAACATCAAATGCTTATTATGTTCAAAACCCTATTTCCCCAATTACATCAACATCCTCTACTTCAGCTCATCATTATCATTTTCCTGAGTACTACCAACCCATATCCTATCCCATGGGATTACCACCTCAGGTTCCTTTCACTTCTTCTTACCCTCAGTATTCTCATCCTTCACCTCCTTCTACAACACCACTAGTTATACTACAAGGTTTTGCATCACAATACCAACCCACAAACATTACTTGTGCTATTATTATCAATAGTAGTGGAAGTCCTCCACAACATCAAAAGCATCCTTTGTTTAGACATGATTGTAGAAAGAGATAGCATGGTTCTGAAACCACTGCATCCCCTAACTCAGCACAAGCCTAGTGCTGTGATGCCTCTTCCTCCTTGAACTTAATGCCTCCTATTACCTCATTTGGGCCATTAATTAATGCTCCAATGACCATGAAATCCAATGGATATAACCTCGAAGGAAGACATATCGATCCTTGTGTACCATCTTATGGTCATGGGTGCCATAGTAGATTAGCTCCTTATCACATGACCACATCTTCTAATCTGCCCCACTATGCCTACTTTCATCAAGTGTGTGAACCCCAATTTGCGTACATCCTTACCACCACATCAAAAGACACTTAGTGGTTTGGATATGATCAGACCCTAATGTTTCCAATATGCATGGACCCAAATTTTCCATTTATTAATTCTATCCATGCTTAAAGGTTTATTCATGGGGGATACCCCCCCATTCTAATAAGTAGAATTAGTAAATGTTTTTTCATTTCTTTGATTTAACAATTTTTTGTTTTTCAATTTTTCACTTTTCAAATTGTTGTTTTATCTTTTTGAGGGTAATCTCATTAGTGAATAAAATACTCATGTGACTTGTCGGTTGAGGTGTTTTTCTATGATATCAAGTCTTAGGTGACTAATTATTTGGATAGTGAGCCCATAACATCCACCCACCCATTCTATTAGTAAGAGGTTCTACTCTAGATATGATGATATTATTGTCATCATTAAAACTTAAAGTAACTTTGTACTCATTATGCCTAGAGCAAAAAATTGATGGACTAAGAGGAAACAGCTAGGGTGCGACATCAAGGGGACTTGTGGATTCTCTTTGGTGACATTTGTATGTGTTATCGTGTAGCTTGATTATACAAAGGTCCTTGTAGATATAATGGAAAATGGAAGTAGGAGTAGTAAAGACACTCAATAAAGAAACTCAAATGTTGTTCTAGAGGGTTCTACTAGAAAGACATGCACCCATGCTTGAAGTTTGGTGGCTTCTTTAGATCACTATTGGAAATGACAAAGTGCCAATGTGGCCAGGTGAAGAAAAATAAAAGAAAGAAGAAAAAATAATAAAGAAAAGATTAAGAAGAGTATGCTATAGATAAATTCTAAATCACTCATCCCTTGTACAAAATGCCAAGTGATTGTATGCCTTGCTGTCATGATGCTTTTATGGTTGTCTATCATTGGATGAAAAGATGCGATGTCACTGGTTAGAGGTATGGACTTGGTCTTGATTTTGGAGTGAAAGGCTAATGATATCTTAATCACATCCCACACTCAAGATTCATTATTCCTAGGGCACATTACCTCATGTCCCGTTCTCTGCAATCCCTTCTACACTAACTAGGTAATTTTAACTTGTGTCTCGTATGGCATAGAATTCATACCTCATCATAGTAGTAATTAACATGTCTATGTATTGTTGCATTGGTGCAAATTTCATTCAACCCTTCTAGTGCCTATGGACATTTTAAGGTGTGTTTATGCAAGGGCATGATAGGTTGGAACCTAGTTTGGGGAGGACCCACTTGTGTAACTTTTGTAATTTTCACTTATTGCATACCACCACATCATATTATACCCTTTGAGTATTGCATTGCTAAATTTATTCTTCCCTTTATCTTCATTTCAACTCAAACATTCATGTGCACCACTACATGTCCTTTTTTTGCACACATTTCAAGGACTTCATTATATAATTCCACTTCATTACACTTTTTGTGCCTTAATGTCTATTTAACATTACCCTAGACCTTCCAAATCCACCTTAAATCCTTTCTTTTTGGCCATGGAAATTCAAAAATTTATCAATTTTTCCAAGTACCCTATTTTAGAAGAGATGTGATATTGGGTACCCAGTATTAGGTCTAATGCGATATCAGGTCCATGCTCATGTGTACGCAATATCGCATCCATAAAACCTATATATATGGATCCCCTGCTACGCATGTGCATCAACGTCATTTTCCACTATTCATGCAAGGGGATTTATTGCAATTTTCTTCCATGAACTTTCAAGATTGCATACCTATAATTTAAGCATCAATATCTTTCTCATTAACACTTTGATTCTCCTTCCGATCAAAGATGCTTAAACCTAGAGTGTTTAAATTAGTTGTGGGGGAAGGGTATGCTCCAAGTTACACATAGTTTTTTTGAAATTCATTATCACCCGAAAGATATCATAGGGGTAAGTGATCTTAAAAAATGGTAAGAACTTATGACAAAAAAATATTATTCCTTCATCCAAAGCATGGAAATTATTTTTGAGTCACTTGATCAAATTGGGCCTGACATTAAAACTTTTAGGGGGATTTTCATGAAACTTTCTCACTCTAAATCACACTAAGCAAAAATTGAATTCATTGAAGGTAATGGGTAATGTATAAGATAATTAAATTTTTCTAAACAACCTTACTAAAAATTGATCCTTTGTGATTATATATGGCCCCTAAACGAGGATAACAAGGAGGACCCTCTCAGGGTGCATTCAAATGGCCAAGGAGAGGTAGAGGCCAAGTGCCTTCCATAGAACACGTAGAGCAGGAGGCATAATCATTTAACATCCATTAAGAGCCCCTTATCCCTACACAATCTAGGCATGTAGAAGGTGGAGAAGGTGAGGCACCTGAATAGGGATAACATCTCACGTTGTCTCTAGAATGCATTTAGGAAATTTGGGAAAGGTCTATATAAGTAGCAGTGATTGTGAAACTCAATTTTGGATCCTTTACCGAGTTTTCTCCTAAGTTAGTCAAAGATCAACTCAAAGGATCTCCACTATGGCCTGTTCTCTCAGAGAGTAAAAAGTGGTATTTGGGGGAGATGTATCAATTTTTGCATAACAAGGAAGAATGCACCACCATTGATATTGGTGAAATTTTAGTTGATTTCTCTGCCAAGGCCATTTCAGAAGTTCTGAACATTTCAAATATAGGGCATAAGGTTGCTCACCTATCCACTACTCTAATGTTGATGCATGGATAATATGGTTAAAAAGGGCATATGGAAAGGAGGATATGGAGAGCTCACACTTGAAGAGAGAATCTATTTCAGAATTGGCACCTATCACCTCTTCCCAACAAAAGGATTAAATATAATTTCCACCTATGAGACCAGAGGAAGTGTAATCTTGATAGGAAAGGTTGATGCCAACAAGCACCATCTATACCTCATAGAAATATTAAGATAGTTTGAAGAATGTATGATAGGGAAGTTTGCATTTCCTTTTCCTTGCCTAATCAAGAAGCTATGCTAGCATGCTAGAATTCTGGGGGTACACCAATGGCATCCCCAGAAAGGCTCAAAATGCCTCATATGTTGAATTGCTGAAGCCACCAGCACTAAGGAAAGATGTTGGTGAGACATTGGAGCCTGAGCAAGAGCAAATGGTTGGGAACACTACATCTCAAATAATTGGGCCTAGCCAACTTCTGGACATAAGGCTTAGTCAACAATAAGAAGTAGGGCCCAACACACAAACTGCAAGCTAGCAAGACCAATTGCCACCATCACCACAAGATTATTGACCATCGATGATCCATATCTGGGCCATCATAGAAACATTTAGTTGGGGAAGTCATGATGAGGCTAACCTCTTCAATGTCATTTATGATGTTGTACAATCTACAATCTCAATTGATCATACACAGGGTCAGGTTTCTATACAAACATGAGGAGGGAAATCACATTGGTCATAACAAATCTCTCGAAACTAGTGAAGGTGCCATAGTAGTCGTTATGCAACACCAAGATGTAGTGGGAGCAATAGAAGTGGTTGCAGATGACATCAAAGAATCATTCACTATCCCTATTATACCACTGGTAGACTTCACAAGAGCATGCGATGCTCAAACCTTAGTCGGTCCCTTGATGACTCTTGCAGATCAGAAGGATGTTTTGGATTAGTTGCTACAAATAAGACAAGTGATGACATTCTTGTTTCACATCCCTCAAGATGTCACAACAACACAATCAAACCTCATATCCACAAAAGGAAAGTTGGTCATGGTAGATTTTAGGGATGAAGATGCAGAGGAGGAGTTGAAAAGACTCTAAGAGAAGTTCATCATCCTACAAAATACATAGTGGGATCTATCCCAATTTATCCTAGCCAACTAGCTAGAGTTATTTTGGACAAAGTATCTAAATAAATGTTTAGAAGAGAATAAAAGAGTGGCAAGGGAAAATGAGAAGGATGATTGGGATGTTTCAAAGGCACAAGCCCAAACGTATGCACATGCCAAAGCACTCAAGGCCTTATAAGAAGAAAATAAACATCTTGTCATTGAGAATCTTCAATTGACCATAATCAAAAAATAGGAGAATGTTCTCAAGGAGGATTTCCAACAAATATGATAATAATTAATAAGGATCAACTAGGACATGAGTCACTTAGCTAGAGAAAATAGGTCCCTCTCAATGGAGGAGGTATGCATGATCCATCAAAAGATGGCTATTCAAATAAGTACATGGTAGAATGAGGCCATGCAACATGAGAAGCTGAAAAAACTTGTAGATCCAAGATCTCACTGATTACATGGAGTTGGTAGACCTGCGGTATGCCAACTTAGCCATGTTGATAGTAGGATTCCCAAGGATAGAATTAGAGAAGTAGGTACCAACCACCTATGCCAAGTATAAAATAGAATTTTCAAAACACAAAAAGACACTACAGAAATTAGATGTAGTAAATTCTAAGTTAGAGGTGGTCAAGATTAGTTTCCAAGGGAAAAAAGATGTTATCATAGATTTGGCTCAATGGCTCATGGATTACCAAGAATGTAGAGACAAAACTAGAGCCTATGACAAGGAACGATGGTTGTTTGAAGCTTGGTATGTCAAAGCCAATTAGATGTTCCTACAACTGCCATGTCCATGGAAGGTTCCAACTCCATCAAATATTGGAACATTAGCATGGACAGCACATGATCCCTAAACTAAAGTGGAAAATATTCCAGTGCTCCTTCAAGGATATCCATTTCCAAATCTTGGAGAACAAGATAAGGGGAAGAGGCCCATGGAGGAGCCACTACAACCAAGAACCATATGAGTTCCAACAATTTTATCTATGTTGGTGTCATAACTTTGTTTTGTTTAATTCCACACTATGACATGATGTAATTCATAGTTAGTTAATAATCCCATACCTATCCATTGTGTAATCAAATGAACTCATTCTCATTTTGATTATTAGACTCTAGGATGAGTTGTTATTCAGTCATGGGGGTATGATGAATCATGGTTTGCCAGGCCTTGATATCGGATACTTGATATTGGGTATGTGATATCGCAACCTGGATAATGATATCAAATACACGATATTGTGATTCTTGTGTTGGTTTATAAATATAGCACTCAAGTGCACAGGAAGGGGGTTAGTTGGAAAGGTCTTTAAGGTAGACTCTTTTTGTCAATTTTTAGTTCTTTCTAAAGTGCATGACCACAATGTGATGATTGTAATTGTATGAAACCTTTGTTCAAGTATGACACACTTGGATGCACACTTATTTTTTAAGTATTTAATTGTTAACTATTATTTATTGTTTTCTTAATTAATATTTCTTTATTATTATTTACTATTCTTGTTGTTAATGCTGAATGGATACGTCTTAATCATGAACATTTAAGTGTAACTACTTGGTAACCTAGTAGTGTATCTAGTAGTGCTCAAGTAATATGTGCTTGGTAACCCGAGAAGTAGTACATGAGGTCCAAGATGTCTGTGGATGATTAAGGATGGATGCTCATTACACTTAGGCTAGTTTATATTTTACTTCATATTGCTTATTACCTTAATCAATACTATTTTTCATTGTCTCTAGAAGTACCCTAGTGTTAGAAATCACATCATACACCTCACTCTGGATTAAACCATACATGAAAAAGAAAATACTAGTCCAAGTGGGAAGATAGCGAACTATGATCAACATGTAACTATCTAGGTGCCACAACTAGTCTGTTTGCAAAGTTCAACTGGATCATGTGTGCATGCTTGTATTCATATGGTTGAGCATAGTGGTACCTCACTACTTATCAATCGTGTACCAAAAGACATAGAAGCCATGAAATTTGATTGGATTGCATGTGAATGCTTAGTGATTCATATGGTTGAGCATAGGAATACTCGTCATTCATCATGTGGCAACAAGTATATAGTAGCTTTATGGTGAGATGCTTTTATAGTAGGTCATAGTTAGGTTGCTATGTGGGTAGAGTTCATGCTATCAACCTATATTTTATTATTTTAACATAAAGAAATAAATAAATATTTTCATTGAATGCAAGCATATTATTAAGCAAAGTTTCTTTTAACATTGAATCATTAATTTTTGTAATGCATTTCTTTATTCTTTATTGCTATTCTCCTAAGCATAGTTTCCTCCAAGGATGTGCTTAAAAGCTTACCAAACATGTTGCTTATTCTTGTGTTATGGATTTGATAATTATGAAACTCCATTTGATTATTGTACTTGATGTTATCATTATAGTTTGTTTATTCATTAGAGAATCTACTCACTAATATCATTTTGACATCCCTAATTAATGAGAAAAAAATTAGACCCTACACCCAACCATACAAATAATAAGCATTCACACAAAATCTAGTTGAATTTCATGAACTAGAACTAATTCTATTATCTAAATAGCTAACTGTTAGATTGTTTGTAATTATCTTCCTAATCATACTTGTGAAAATTTATTTTATATGGTTAAGTGTGATTGAATTATATGATTAAAATATTAAAGTTCTAAACTATGTAATCTAAGTGAAAAAATAAATCTAATATAGCCTATGCATGAAGCATTTATTCCTCATGCCTTGTACAAATCTTGAGCATATGCCAACATTACTAGGTTACCAAGTACTCATTGTTGGGCATAGTAAGTGGTGCACTATTGGGATTACCAAACATTAATGTTTTTGTGCTTGTAGTTGGTTATACACATGTGATATAATTAAGGGTGATGAAAAGTAAAATAAATAACTAAGTGCTTAAAATTAAGAGAATAATTAAGAGTAAATTATAATTAAAGAAATTATAAAACTAAATCAAGTGCTGTAATGAAGTAAATGGGTATCAATTTTATTGTCATCATGAAAATATATTCAGGTATATGATCACTTGAATAACATTTTGTACAATCCACTTGATTCACATCATAGGCACTTTGTGATAAATTCTAACTATTATAGGAACAAATTGACAAAGTTTCACTAGCTATTAACCTCGTGGTACTATAAATGTGGTGAGTACACCATTTATATAGGCATTTATTATGCTTGTGCTAATGATAATGCATTTACAAAGAAAGGCATTCATTGACACAACCTCTTTAAATCTCAAAATTGATACTCATTATGCCTCCACAACTAAGTAAAAACTCATTGTAAAGTTCACAAGTTTGGGATTGAGTTGTTTACAAAATTATGGAAGTGAATAGATTGACTCTAACTAATTGGATAATTTGATTATTGAATTATAAAATTTATTCAAGTGTTTACAATCATGGAATCATAACAAAATTAAACACATTACAAAAAAAAGTTTGTGTAGATATATACAACAATGTCACAAGGCATATGCCCTTAGTGGTGGTAAGCAATGGTGGCACCTACAATGGTTTCTCATGCCTTGATGTAGGATATGACTACCTTGCTACTAATGCTATTGTTGATCTTAGTTGAAATGCATCTAGTCAAGCCTCCATTTTCTTCTCCTTTGTCCTAA
Source organism: Gnetum montanum (assembly GCA_015680685.1). Taxonomy (NCBI): domain Eukaryota; kingdom Viridiplantae; phylum Streptophyta; class Gnetopsida; order Gnetales; family Gnetaceae; genus Gnetum; species Gnetum montanum. Next base: position 161,840 of record MNCI01015553.1, read on the forward strand.
GATCACGGATTGTCCAAGCTAATTCACCTAGATTAGTAGGTGTGGAAACCTTCCAAGGATAAGGTAGGATTAGACACATGTCATGATCATTGATGAAAAAAGCAATGAACTATTTTTGTTTAATATTGAATGACTTCATTATGTTTTGTAGCTCTTGGTAGTCACTCATTCATTTAGCTAAGCTCTTTGCTACAATCCTTGGATTTTCCACCTTTTCTTTGAGGAATTTAAGCTTCATACTACCAACTCCCAATTTTTGTCACACCTCTTTATGAATCTTGTAATTATTCTTGTATAAAAAGTATGAATTAGCCACTTACTTCTCTAGTTTTAATCTTGATCTCCTAGTAGTAAGCATCGCAAGATTGGCATAGCAGAGATTTACCAACTCCATGTACTTTATCATCTCTTCAATTTGTAGCTTCTTCATGCAAAGTTTTACTTTATTATATGCATTAAGTTCATCAAATATGCACTACCATGCATCACCATGGAGTTATTTAAGGGCTTCATTTGTCTTATTCTTAGCCCATCAGATTCTCTTTTCATTAATTTCTTTCTACGTGTCAACCTATTCCCTATAATAATTCTTATTTTTTTCATATTTAGGGTCTCAGTCTTATCTTGATTGTCTATTTATACCTTATTGCACATACCTTCTTCATTGAAAGATTTTTACTTTTTACTAGCAATACGCATACATCCACATTTACTTTCATCAATTTCTCCTACTAGTACTTAAGGCATTTTTCTAATTATTATTTTGTTTTTGAACCTTAAGTAGCCTTCAACTTTCCTTCATCAAATTCTTGTTTTCCTTGCATACCTAGGTATGGTTCATATTTATTTTATTTAATATTGCCTTTTTCAAGCATGCATCTAAGATGACTCTGTCCTTTTCCATCTTAACCTATTATTGTTTAGTGTTGAGTTATTCAAATGTCTTATCTCCAGTTAAACTAGCTTGGAGAAGACTAGGATCAAACAAATGAACTTTCAGTTGGACAACTTCAGTTATTAATTGTTGATTCAGTGATGTGACCTCTGGAAGTTATGTTTCTACAATTAGAAGCTTACCCTTTGTATTAATCTATTCAAAATGGATTGATGTAATATCTTCTTAAATGTCAAATACATTTGAAATTGATGTCTCTATAACCACCAATCTATCTAGAACTTCCTCATGCTAAGCTACATTCATACCCCTTGAATTAGTTCCTATGAACATCTAGATGTCTACCATTATAGCAAATTCTATTACTAATTCTATAGGAACCACTAGTACTTCTTCAATTTAGTTAGTCACCACCTTTGCAACTATCTCCTATCATTTGTATGACATAATTATCATTATTGTTTCTTCTTCCTCTTCCATCATCATAGAGAAAATTGTAGCATTACCCAAATCTCTAGCATCTTCTTGATGATTGTTCCAAATGATACATATCTCACCAAGATTCCACTCTTCATTTTTAGAAATGGTGAGTCACATTGGTGATGCTTGCAATTGCTCATAAACCTCTTGAGAAGTAAACTCCAAGAAAGACCCAAAGTTGGGTTCCTATAGGATGGAAATTTAATTTTCATTCATCCTTATATTTTCTAAGTATGCCTCCATTAAGTTGAATTCTAGGTTAGGTATTTCATCTTGCTTATATTACTTACCAAGTCTCTACAATTTGAATTTTCCTAACTAATTCTAACTCTAGCTCTTCTCTAAGATACCTAGTTGTATGTGTGGCCTCTAATTTATGTTATGGTTATTCATGCCCTCATTTATATCCTTCTCTTGGTTACTTTTCCTTTAGAATAGAACACCTATTATGGACCTCTTATAGGTGTCATTTATAATCACATGAACAATTGATCATTAGTCTTAGTCATTATCTTTAGGCATTGTCACCAATCATCCTTATATTTTGGCTAATTTTAAAAGAATTTGTATTAATTCTCCTAAGTGATTGAAATCTATTATCCAAGAGGTCCTAACATAGCTAATCATTCTTAAATAATCATTATTTTTTTCATTAATTAGCTTTTACTACCTTAATTATTCAAAAATTAGAGTTTCTAAAGTATTCAAAATCATTAATTTCCTACCCTTATAATGTAAAGCTTGACTTTCAAAGCTCATAATTCATTGAATGAATTAAATGAGGTATATGGTTCACAAGATATGGTTGTTGGAAGGTTTGGGTTCTCAAAAATGCAAAACATCCCTTCGAAGAATGATCAAAATGACAAAAAATTGGCTAACTCCCACAGGCATATATAGTTTTATTAGTGATAAATCCATATTTTTATGCATTAAAATATCACATCAATGATGTCATTAATACAATTTCATAGCACATGCTATGTCATCATTGATACGATATCTCAGGATGTGTGCAACCCTATAAATATGACACTTTAGGTGCATGATTTGCTAACTTTTCATTCACAGAGTCACTAGACTCTTGCAAGTTGATTTCCTATCTTAAACTTAGCAATAGTGAATTCCCATAGTGTGATGTGTCATAGTGAAAAGAATATGTCTTTGAATAGTTTGTACTTGGGCACGAGTTGTGAATGGAAATAAAGATCAAGCTATTTTCCACCATTGTAGTATTCTCTTAGTTTATTGTTTTCACTTAGCATAATGTTTATTTGTTACTTAGCCTAATGTTACTACTTTGCAAGATTAACACCTTACTTTCCAAAGTACCTTATTTTTACTTATTAATAGTATGTGGAATGGGTACGATTGATTTTGAGCGTTAAGTGTGATCATTTGGTAATTCCAATAGTATTATTGCTTAGTTCACCTAGTAGCATGATACTTGGTAACCCTAGTGGCAATTACATAAGCCCAAGTTGTGTTCAAAAAATTATAAATGCTTATCCATCATAATAGGATGGAATAGATTTATTTTTCATAGCTAAACTAGACTTAGATATTCTCACAATGTTTACACTTAGGAGTGTAATTGACCCAACAACATCACTTATCTTATGCCTCACTACAAGTTAAACCATATATTTAGACTTTACTAGCTTGAGTGGGAAGATGGCAATCACTGGCTTAATTTAATTGCTAGCATATCAACATTGACCATCCATGAATTACAATCATGTTATGCATGAAGACTTGTAATTTGTATGCTTGGGTGTTGGATTGCTCCACCACTCATCATTAGCACCATTGTTGGGGATAGTCAATGCATGCTAAGTGAAACACCACTAATTTTGGCCTAGCACTTTGAAATGAGAATGACATCAGCCCTTTTGAAGTTTTGGGAGGCAAAATTTAACTAAGGCATGGAGCTCAAGCCCAGCTTGCTCAAGCCATCTTGCTCACGCTGTCAAGCTAGCTTTCCCTTAGTGTGACCAACTACAAACAATGTTAGAATCAAGTCAAAGGTGGCTAAGTATGAGGGTGCAAGGCATTCTCAAGGATCACTATTGTGCCTAGCTCAAAGTTCAAAGTTTCAGCATCCAAAGACTCAAATTTTAGGTCAAAAAGTGCAAAATTTCTCACTCACGCTGAGGTCAGACTACCAATGTAAGTGTAGCATGAGTAACTTTCAAAGCCAAAAATTGACTCAATATTGAGTCAAAATGACTAGATTTCTAAAGTACAAGTCATCCACAGGGTTCATTGTTGACAAATCCAGACTTTAGCCTCCAGAATTCCAAAAAAATGCAAGCTCTGTAGCTCACACTGTGGTCACACTGCACTCATGCTGGCAATGTGAGTCTAGAGTGAGCTGCCAAAAGTGGCTCAAAAAAAGGCACGTTCAAGCTTAATTTTTCAATTACAGTCAATCAATCATTACACTTCAAGAATCAGGCTTCAAAAATCAAAATTTGGTGAAAAATCTATTATTTCACCTCACTCACATTGAGGTCACGTTGGAGTCAAGCTGGCAATGTGAATGTAGTGTGAGTGTAGTGTGAGTGTAGCATGCACATGCTAAGGACATGCAGGGAGAAAATCAACTCACACTGGAAGTTCTTGTCAAGAAGAGATGCTCAAATAGCCATGGAACCATTCGAATTGACACTCTGTAGTAGTCAAGTCAGAGATCCAAAAGTTTCAAGCAAGACAAAGTCAAATTTTCTTGTTGTATAGTATCATTTCATTGTAAATATTCATCATTTATGAGCTTGTCAGGCTCTTACGCTCCAAAATTGTATGTGCTTCCATGAGCATAAGCTAGTTTGACTAAGCTAACACATGCTATAAGATACAATAACCCTGGTCTAAAAGGTAGCTTGCCCACACACGACCAACTCACATATAGTTGTTCATCAAACACGTGTCACACGATCCGTTTTCCTCTCAATTCTCAATCGCTGATTCCATCCATGAATTCCATGCCCAAACTTGGTCAAACCATATAAATACCCTATCAATTCACATAAAGACGGTTGGAAATTTTGAAGGTTAATAGCTTAGGAAACTCAGACCAGCAATCCTTGGGCACTTGGGCACACTTGACTCCTAGCATCCAAGCACTTATGAAACACATCACATCACCCTAGGGCTTGGCGCTTGACCTACCATCCACATGTGTAGCTATGCTTTGGCTAGTGCACATATTTTCTACATAATATAATATAGTTCATTTTGCTAGCCATTATTTTTTTTACTCTAATTTATATTCAGTTTATGTTTTTCTTGCAATACTATTCTGTGTATGTTTCTGTTTACATTTAGTGCACTCTGTTTACATTTAAAACATCAGTTACGATAACCCCAGCACAAGCCATAGTTTACAGTCAGGGAAGTCCTTGGTTGATTTGTGTGCACACCATCCAAGGCACTCTGCCTTTGTTTTCTTTTCCAACTTGCCCTCAAGCAAAGGTAGGGTTAGCTATGTCTACCTGATGATCTTTCAGTGTTTGTTTTTCCTTCCAGCCTTACATCGATGATTTAGATCAGTATAATAAATTGGCACTAAAAGGAGGGCCACTTGTTTATTGTCAAAATTTTGATCACACTACCTATCTAAATGCTGCACAGACTAAGTGTTGGTTAAAGCCCAACTTGTCTAGCTAGTTTACATAAGCCATCTGGACTTACCTATCCTATCCGCTCCCCCAATACCTCATGTAGTCAGCTCACGCTGTTTGTCAGCATCACACTGTCTATTGGTCATCCTGTAATTGACTCATGTTGTAGCTTCTCATATTTTTTATCAGTCACATTGTAGTTGCTCACACTGTAGCTGCCCACGCTAGTAGTCATGCTGCAGTTGCTTACATTGCAGCTACTAATGTTGTTATTCATGCTGCAGTTGCTCACGCTGCAGCTGCCCACACTATTAGTCACGCTGTAGTTGCTTACACTGCAGCTACTCATGCTGTTAGTCATGCTGCAGTTGCTCATGTTGTAGCTACTCATGTTGTTAGTCATGCTGCAGTTGCTCACATTGTAGCTACTCACGTTCAACTCATCTAGCCCAGTTTACTCACGTTCATTATGGAATCCTCCCAAATTAACCCAGTAACACTGTCGATCTCTGACTTTGGGGCTAGAACCTCAAATCATGTGACTGCTACGGAACCTATAACCATTATTGAATAGATAAATCCCCAAGGCCCTACACACCAGCCACTCAGGCTATAGGGCAAGGACCCTACCTATGCAACTCTTACACCTAAACAGTATAACTTCATTTGTGTCAAGATGCAAGCCAACTTGCCTATTGATCATGTAGAGAGGGAAGAGAAGAGAGATTATGAACTTATCCACAAAGGATGTTGTGAGTTCATCCCCTCAGCATTTGATATAATCCCTCTTTTTGAACATCATCATACACTCATATCCCAGCTACTAATGGCACGAAGTCAAGCCTTACAGCCATCTCCAATAGAGCCTCAGGGGTGGAGATGAGGAAGATAACTTCGTAGCCCAATCTGAACATGGGGATTTGTCCCATATCATAGTCCCCATTCCCATACAAACTCATTGTTCCAATCCTTTCTAGAAGATACCATACTTCCACCTTTATCCATGAACGCTCAACCACCAGCTTCTCTAGAGGAAATGCCCACTTCCGTTCCCATCTTCTCTAGGCTCAACATTCTATCTGGCAAGACCACTTCCATCATACCTCTGCAGATACAATCTCAAAAACCCCTTATTCAAGCTAATGCAAGTTTAATTATTCAACCTCAAGTAATTGGGATGCCACCTGTCATACCAGCATCTACAACCATCCATTATGTACCACAAGTGCAAATTCAAAAAGAATCATTAATTACTTCAACCCAACATGTTCAAGGTATTACTTCACAACCTGTGGCTAGGCAGTGGGTTCCACCAGCTGTTTAGCAAAACTTGTCTACTCACTACAGTGTACCACACCCTATAGTATCAGCCCCAAATGTCCTCCCACTACAACAAACTATAGTCCATCAACCTCTCTTTCCACAAACGATGCAGCAATTGAATCATTACCAACCATCACCAACTCAGCCCACCTACCGTCCAAGAGTGGGCAGACAGAAAAAAATGATGTACTCATTGGCAGAAGAATTAAAATGCCTCAAAACTATGAACATTGAGGAAGTCAAGGTACTGGACTTCTATCAAGATGATCCAATTGACCCCTCAATTCCACCATTAACCTTGCCAAAGGGAGTTTCATTACCCCAGCTAACCAAGTATAATGGAGAGGGGGATCTAAACACTCACCTAGTAACATTTTGAACAGAATGTCTATTGCTTTAGAAATGGACTCATGTAATTCTATGTGTGTTTACTATGTCCTTAACCGAAAAAGCCCTAGATTGGTACCGAGCTTTACCCTGTAGCCCCATATCTTCTCTAGAGGATTTTTTGCATCAATTTGTCAGCTGTTTCAAATACAATCTAAAGCTTGAAGCCACGATAAATAGCTTGAACCAGATTAAAGAAGCACGGTTAGAACCATCAAAAAAATTTATCCAAAGGTGGTCACAGGAAGTCTTACCATGGGAATTTCTATATCAATTCCAACCATTTTTGAAAAAGATGGGATATAGTGGTATTTATAAGCAAAAATGGTTTTATGAAAGTTCTTTTGAGCTATACAGATTAGCCTATTGTAGAAATCATAACATGGATGGTTATACAATATTTTATAAAGAAGCCAAGTTTAAATTGGTACAAAGATTTGAATGGAGTTTAGAAAATATGATTTTTGAAATTTCAAAACTTCAAGCGATGGACAAGAAATTTTAGATTTAGGAAAAATCACATAGCCTTGGCATTGATTCTAAAAGTTCATCTATCAGGAAGATGTGAATGTGCAGTTAACACATATTTAATTTCCAAACCAACATGTTCAGATGTTATACTTTGTCAAGGAACATGCTTGATTAAGCAAATAGAAGAAATTTTAAAGAAGAAGTTATTCCTAAGTTACCATAATCTAGTTTCATTTATTCTTTGTGGAGATTTCAATGCAAAAGTCTAAAGTAGTGTTTGTCAATTCTTAAAATATGGATCTATAAAGAAATCCTTGGAAGATGAAATTAACTTGAAGAAGATGTTTTCATCAATTTAGCATGCAATTCCATTAGCTAGTGCATATTCTGCTTACTTTAATTCTTCAGTAGATAAATCAAACTCTAGAATTTAGGAATAGATGATATTGATGGATAACACTCATCAAGAACAACTATTTACAAATTATTCTACAATGATTAATGAAGATGGATCAACAACATTCTTCATTGAGACTTTAGATTATATTTGGTATGATGTTCAATTCTTTCAAGTTACCAAGTTACTAGAGTTGATTTCTAATGAACACATTGAGAAGAATCAAGATCAAGCATTGCCATCATGGACAAGACCATCTGATCATATACCACTTATGTTAGAATTACAATTACTCCCATTAGTTCATAAGCTTGATCAAGATGAAGAAGTATCTCACTCTTACTTTTATTTGATGATCTTATTATTTTATTCATTGTTTAACTATATTTCAGTTAGATTAATAAAATATCTAAGGTAATGCAAGTTGGAAAAAAGGAATTTTCCTTGCGCTCACTTAGGTAACCAGATACAAGTTGTAGTTTATGTGATCTTGGTCAGGACTGGTGATTGGTGGTTGATAAATCCTTAATTCACCTTTTGTCAGGTAATTCCTTGGATAACCCTTATTTTTTCATGGTCAACCTCAATTTCTACCTATAAGATTTAGTACCCTAATTACAATGCCTTCTTAGACTATGAGATCGCTCTTTTAGCAATTAAGCTGCAAGTTTGTTTCCACACATCTTTTTAGTACTTACTCAAGGTGGTCTAAGGCTTACTCAAATGTAGTGCCATAAGTAGAGAAGTCATCCATAAAGACTTTCACTCCACTAATAATTTTTTGCTAGAAGATGCTTAAAACTAGGTGTTAAAATGTAGTAGAAGCATGGCATAGATCAAAAGGCATCTTACGATGTGTGAAGATCCTTGAGGAACTTGTGAATGTTGTTTTGGCCTAGTCCTCTTGCATGATTTGGATTTGGTTATAGCCACTATAACCATCAAGAAAACTATAACATCAATGACTAGAGATGTTGTCTAACACCTGATCAATGAAGAGAAATGGAAATTGGTCCTTGAATGTTGACATATTCAACAACTAAAAATCAATGCAGACTTGCCACTTGACACCTTTCTTTGGCACAATCACAAGTGGACTAACCCACTCACTATCCATAATGGGATAAATAAACCCCACCTTGAGGAGTTTTTTTGATTTTCTTCTTAACAATCTACTCCAATTTGGGATTCAATCACCTCTGTGGCTACCCTTGGGCTTCATGGCTAGGTTAATGTAGATATGATACTAGCATATCCTAGGATCAATCTCTATGATTTTAGGAAATGACCAACAAATGATGTTGACCATTTTTCAACCACATTTAACAACATCTATTTTTTTTTTGGAGTAAGATTTGCATTGATTAGTACCAGCTTTCCATTTTTTAAGAATACATATTCCATGCTGATAGGTAGAGTTTTTAACTCAAGGGGCTCTTGCTTCAAATTTTTAGGAATTTCAAACTCTCCCCAATAGGTAACATCATTTATATTATTAGAGAGTTGGTGATGAACTTACTCTAGTTCCTCTATGCCTATGACATAAGCACATGTCAAGCTCTTAATAGGTTTCATGCAAAGTGTGCTTATTTCAGGATTAGTAGTCAACCACTTAGTGCCCTCTCATTTTCCGGTTGCTACATACAAACACCTTTGAATATCTACTTTAGGTGCATATTACCTACACATGGAAATGGGTGCACATTTTATGGACTAGAGTTTCTACATAGAATTGCACCCTATATCATTGTACGTGATGTATGGAACTTGCTTCTTCTTGATCTTTCTGAATGCATTTTCCTTAGATATCTCTAGGGAAAGATCTTTGATGCTCATTCTTACATCAACAATTCTTAGCCACATCCTTCCCATGATTATTAGAAAGTCCCCTTTACAGTTCTCAACCTTGATTACTAAGGAATTAGTAGGATAAGATGACCCATAGATAGTGGTCACAATGTCTTCCACTAGTTCCAATGGAATAGTAATGAACTAGTCTACTAATTCTAATCGGATATTAATCTTCTTGATGAGTAGTAGGTTCTAGGTAGTATACATATCATGAGAAATCAAGTTCATACCAAAACCTGAATCAAGAAGAGATTTACATAGTTCATTCCTAGCAATCTGCAAATAAATAAGAGGACTTCTAGGATTAGCTAATTTCCTAGGAAGGTTGCCAGCACAGACCTGATTAGATATGGCATGAGTGAGCATAATAGTATGGATCATGGGTAGTATTTGGTTTGAAGGGGATTCAAAGGAATTAGATGTAGAGGGATATGGAGGAGCAAGCTCATCAACTACATGTGTATGTGAGGGCTAAGGTGGATTGTGGATAAAAAAAAGATCTTTTTTATGTTCTATTGTCCAAAACACTTAGTTGATGAACTAATTATAGATTAACAGCCCTAGTAGAATTACATTGCTACAATTGGGTTGGAAGTTCACTCTGCATGGATGGAGCAAGTAGTAGCTATGTTGAGGGTGGAGGAACAGGTGCAAGAACAAGAGGAGATAAGGATAAAAAGTGGTATCCCTCCTTGAATGTGAAGAATGAGTTTGATAATATTCAAGAGGGTAGTAGTGGTAACAATTGAAAACATCAATGGCTAGAACACCGAGAGGTTAGCGAGTGTACATCAATTTGTATGAAGGCCATGATGGAAAACAAAAACAAGGTGCCTTGAATAGTCTGGTCATTTAGAAAGGGACCTACATGATGTTAGAATGATCATGTGTGAGAGTGGTTTATGAAAAGTGACATTTAGGCACTGAGACTAACTAAGATAGATTGTAGCAGGGTGTCCTGATAGTGTACAATAGGTATAATGGAAACGTAGTCATAGCCTCAATGGTATCAAGCCATGAAGTCTAGCACTCTTTGTGATGAACTATGTCTACTGAGTTGGGCACCGCGGTATAGCATGTGGTGTTTTGTAAGGTTGCAACGAGGCTACAGTGGGCTATGATGTCCAATTATACCTCTCTATCAGTGTGGTGTGATCTAGGTCTCATTCACCCATGAAGCTAAGTGCTAAAATGCCAAAATGAAAGTGCTAACTACCAACTAGTAAAAAATGGATGTCAACCCCTAAAACATTGGGGTGCAGGGGTATTTATAGGGCCATGGTTAGCCCAAAATGTATATTTGATGCCATGTGATAGTGCGGTAAGTGGGATCACAAGAAAAATTTAGAAAATTTTCTAAGTTTGAAGGTGACCAAAAAAAGTTTAAAAATTTTCTAACTTTGGTTATTATGCTTGTCCCATGTTATGTTCAAGACATGGAACACTGGCCAAGGATAGGGCATAGCATGGACACTTAGAAGAATCTAGTGAAGATTGTAATCCTTGTTCTTGTTACACTAGCTATGCTCTAGAGCATAGTAGGATGGATGGCCTCAAGAGTTAGAAAATCTACCAAATGCCTCTTCCATGCTGAGCTAGCTTGACAACTTCTAGCTTGAAACTTAGGTGAAACTTATCACTAAAAGGTGTGCTATGTTGGCTATGCTTTGGACTGTAATAAGGGCAATGGGAGAATAACACAACACTTAGAAAATTCTACAAAACTAGCCATTTGTGTGTTGGCTATGCTTGCTATGCTCTAGAGTGTAGCAGCTATAATGTCATTATAGAAAGTAATAGCTATAGTGTCGAGCATATCAGATACAATGTCAAGCATAATAGGTATAGTGTTAGGCATAGCACAACACTTAGAAAAATTTCTACAATTGGTATTGATACTTAGAAAATTTTGCAAAATAGGCCTTCATGCATGCTATGTTGGTTATGCTAGGGAGCATAGCACCAACACTTAGAAAAATTTGCTAAGTTTTGACACTTAGACAAATTTGTAAAAAGTCCCATTGTTCTGACACTTAGAAAAATTTTGCAAATCTGGTAGTCGGAGCTGACTACACTCAACACTTAGAAAAATTTGGGCAAAGTCCCACCATTTTGACACTTAGCTAAATTTGCAGTCAAGATGCCGAGACCACAAATTTTGTGATATTTCAGTAGTGATGTTAGAAAGTAGAAATGTGACTGGACAATTCATGTTGAGATAGGGGCTGCTGAATTTCATACCCATATGAATCAAGTTATCTATAAGGGTATTACTGCCTTAGTGGTGGTAGCACCCATGACTATGATTTATGCCACTATTGACACTACTTGTATGGTTGTAGTAGAGTTCCAATTAGATAATATTGTTGTTGCTAATGGAACTACCTAGGATTTCCTTGAGGATAAAGTAATCTTCTACGTGTTTGCCTTCTTACTAGTCATGAATTTAGAGCATACATCCTAGACTCTTGTAACTGTGAAACGGTGGGGCAACATCCTTTAAGATGTTCATATTGGCAAATGTCACACCCACCATCATCATCTAATTTAGTCTCTACAACTTCTCCTACTATAACAATCACGTCCTTACCCCTTTGATTGGCATGTTTAGCTTCCTTTCATCTCCTACGATCATGATCACTATCTTGTTCTTTGGACTCTTTAGCAATTTTTAGAACAACTTGAAATTTTCTATTCAGAGAGTCCCATAACTGATTTACCTTAGTTGAAATTTCAAAGGTGCATTTTTGAATTAGCAAGGTCTTCTAGTTCACCACTTGATCAAGTGATGATTCCTTCTCACTATCACAAAAATGAACCTCCCTCTTGCAAATGGAAAGATCCTATTATATTCTTCTACACTTTTGCATTTTTTCAACTCTTCTTCTTCCTTTTCTACCTACTCAGTCAACTAATGAATCTAATGTAATCTTAATTCTGACAATCACCCTTGGGCATAGATGCTAAGAGTTCTCCTCATTTTTTATTGGAGCCCATCTACGATGTGGCAAAGTTGTTCTAAGTGAGAATAACCATGGCCAAGACATCTATGCAATAAGGAATAATATCATCTCATGGTGGCATCCAAGGGTTCATGTGTTCCTTTTTTCCATCCTTAGATCTACCTCCTCAAGTTGGACACTTAAGATTACATCTGATATTTGTCATTGAATAATTTGAGCATTGTACTCTACCATTTGATGGATTTCGGTTCTAAGGACTTATACCAATTCTCTGCTTCTTTAATGAGTATCCTAGAAAATAACTTAAGCTTTTGCCAATAGTTTTCTATATTTTTCAAGACATATGGAAAGCCTAAAGATGGTTCTATAGATTTGAGTTATATCCACCTTTGAATCTAGGGATATTTTTCATGTCTAGCCTCTTGATCCAACTATCCTTAATGTGCCTTGTAGGAATTCTCACTACCTCTACAATGTTTAGCATGCTTCAGGTAGCAAGAAAAGGCTCATTGAAAACTTGATTCTGGTGCCTATAATGCTCTTTGCTATCCCTTAATTCATGGTAGTGGGTCACTCTTGGATGCTCGTGCCCTAGGTCTTAACTTACTTGATTGTCCCTATGATCATCTCGGTCCCATCGGTCACCTCCATCATGATTGCACCCTCTATGGTTTTTTTTTAAGGCCAAAAGAAGAAGATGATGAAAATGAAGGTGAAAAGGAAGGAGGACTAGCTTCATCATGATGCATGTCACCTCCTCTTCATTGATCGCGTTCATCATCATGATCATATTTCTTATCCACATCCCTACACTAACTCTCCTCTTTAGATCCTCCTTTGTCATTGGATCCATTCTTGCTAGAAACTAGATTATGGATCATGGACTATAGGTTCTAGTTTTGACCTCCTTCACTAAAGTCAAAGAGAGGAGTTGTATTAAATGAAAACCCTGCCAAAGAAGAGTTCTCCAATATCTTTGTGGTATGTCAAGTATGGTGAGTCATTGAACCACTTTCCCTTCGAAGATTCATAGCATTACTCTAGCTATCAATCCCTTAGACATTGTGCCTTAGTGGGATGATAATCCCTAGCATCACTATCTTGCACAACATACTCATCATGAAGTTCCTAGAGACCCAAATGCACAAGAGTTTGTTCAAGCATTTTAGGAACAAATCGATCACGCGGCAATACAATGTTGCCCTCCATGTCTCATGACTATAGCAGTTCATCCTGGTGTAGGATGAAGGTGAAATTAGGTACATACTCATTAGGATGAGCATACACCACTTTGTATTGTTAGAGCAACTGCTGATGTGCTCTATCAGATTTGGATGGAGAATCACTCTTGTGAGAAAAAGACATCTTGCATTAGGAAATAAAAATGTAGTGTGCTTCTCAAAATTGTTGTAGTAATTTTAATGTATGATATGATTCTAGGGTTCATTCCAATGATTTTGAATAATTCTTCACTAATTCATAAATAGCACATGTAACAACTAAAAGGTCCCTAGCAACAATGCTAATGATGAGCAATGAGGTACCCCTATGCCTAACCATACGAATCACAAGTATTCATGTGTGATCTAGTCAAATTCTGAAAATCTTAATTTCCTAAGTACATTGGTTCCAAGATGTGAAATCTAATTGTGACAATCATTGTCTTCTCAACTACACTTATGAAGCCTAATTGTATGGTTAAGTATAATTGAGGCACATGGTTTTTATTATTTCATATTTTATTTATCTATGACTAACAACAAGTTGAAACTTAATTTATGAACCACTTTAATTAATCTAATTGCTGATAAATAACTAACTATCCTAACATAAGTATCTAGTACCACTTTCCAAGAACATCCTGAACATGTATAATGATTGTTGGGTTACCAAACATTAAGCATTGCTAGAATTACCAAGGTTCATACACATGCTCGAAGTGGTTGTACTTATGTGCTTAATTGATTTCTATTTAATTGCACTAGCTTACTTTAGCTTAATTACTTGGGAGCATCAAAGGAAATTGCATAAAAAATTAAATGCATAAATAAAATATTTAAGCTAGCCAAGGAGCTGCAAGGTTTGGTAAAAAAGCTCTTCTTTATTACTGCATACACTACTATGCTAAGATGCAACAATGTTCAAATGAAGATTCATACACTCAATGACTCTTGTTGAGAGCACTTTGGAAAATATTCTAACTCTAGAGAAAAGAAACTGCAAGAGCTCTACTATGGTATGGCAAAAACTATCTGAAAACTGTGTGCCCAAGCACTATATTTATAGGTTGACACATACCCCACAATATTAGATATTTGACATCCCATCTTGGGGCCTGATATCAGATATTTGATATCAAGGCTCCAATATTAGATAGTCGATCTTGTATCCAGACAAAACATTATTCATCAAAAATGGTTTAGAAAATGAAATATTTCTTGAGGGAGTATAGCAAAATACTAAGCATAGTTAGTTGTTAGTCAAGAAGAAGATTTTAATACAACTATGATCTAATGTAGATGGAAAGAAATAATTTTATTTATATCACATTAGATCTAATAAACTTGATCTAGAAACTTACTATCTCTTAGTTGCTATTCCAATCAAGTATTGGAGTGCCTTTAATAAGGGTTTCAAAAGTTTATATTATCTTAGAATTGAAAGTGGAAGATGGATTTAACTCCCCCAAGAAGAGTGCACCTATAGGTTATGTAAGTAAGAGCTCTTGAGAATGAGTTACATCTATTTTTTTTATCTATGTTGTAACTACCCATTTGAGTTAGCATTATAATCTTATAGAAAAAAAACTTATATGATTTATTTTTATTGTATTCATTAGTGCTTGGTCATTTGATAGATTTTATCTTTATTTTTTATGAAAATATAATCTTTGACCAATAGATCTTATGGGTATTTGAATGTAATAAATCTTTAATTTTAGTTTCAATTATATCAAGTTGTACCTAAAGATGACTATCAACAATTGATTGTTTTTGGCCAAGATGCCAACTACTAGTTATAAATCAGTAATGCTAAATCATATTTTGTTCATAATGCTCTAGGAGAAGGGTATTGGTAATGCTAAATAATATTTCCTACATAACATTTTGGAAAGAGGCTATTGGTAATGCTAAATAATATTTCATCCATAGCACTTAAATCACAAGAATAATTCTATCAAATACTTTAATAAAGAAAATATAGAAAGCAAATCACTCTCACAAAAACAAGTTATAACTTTAACTTTGACTATCATCATCCTTATGTTATCTAGTGTTAGAAAGGATATGTAAAATGTTGTGCATAAAACCAACAATCACAAGATTAAACTTACCTATTGATGTTGTTACAAGATACTTAACAATAATACTAACAAGATGCACATCAAGTTCAAAATTGGTGATGATGTTATGCTTAAGATGTTAGATGGAAGTCATTAAAAATAAAAATGTAGGAAAATGTTCTAAGTAAAATACACTACAACTATTCAAGGTGGTAGAACAAGGTTACCAAAGAATAAAGGTTAAAGAATTCAACCACAACCCCATCCTTTTTTTTTTAACAAAGGTTTGATGAAAATCTGTCATGCATCTACAACAACACCAATACTAACAAGACTTACTCCCATTTTATTTTTGAGCTAGAGAATTTTCGAATTCTAGAACATATCTATAAGTAGCACACTGTGGATTTAAAAATTAGCATGAAATAATTGCATGTTTTCCATGTGTAGATGCTAAACTACAACTTTAAAGTAGAGTTCAAAACTCCATGCAATATCAACTTGGAAATATATAAACTACTTTACTTAAGTGTGCAACCTATTATCAGATCTATAAACTTGTTTCATAGTTTTCTATATGTTTTAAAACTTTGTTATTTTAATGTTTAAAATAGTAAACTTAATCACAAAATTCGTTATTTAGAGGTAAGGAAGAAATCCAAAAAGGAACAATAGGAAATTTTGTAAAATATTGGGAAAAGATTTGGAGTGCATTTACAAAATCTATGGAAGAATAAATCTTGAAAAAGGAACAATTTAAGGATTAAATTAACAAAACATAGTGAATGCTTTGTTATAAATTTATGTCTAACTTACACTATTTGAACTTGAAAAATAAACACTTTATTAATTTATTACTGAAACTAAATTTGTTTTACTTACATCCATTGAGACCCATTAGATCTTACAAAGGCTTATCTTAACCAACACATTTTGTACTATTTAACAACCAAATGAATATACTTTCTATGAATAGTGACCTAGAATACTTTGATATTGTTAAGCATGATGTATCTTTGGGGGCTATTTTTAAGGACTGTTGCAATGAATTGCTATTCAACCTATTGCCAATCTCAAGCCTTGTAAATTAATTTGGAATGTTATGATGAATATGGGTAATTCATCAAGATTTGTGAATTTTGGATTCACCACTCAAAGTGTGATAGTTTTTAGGGGTTTATGTATTGTAAAAAAATTTTGGGATCTACATTTAAAATGTATTTCTTTTGGGGTTTAGGTACCATAAAAAACATTTTGGGTTGCATGTATAAAAAAATATTAGGTTCTTCACTCAGAATTTCCAAAAGTTTTTTAGGCTTAGGTATTGTAAAAACAATTTTTGGATTCACACAAAAAATATTTATTTCTAGAAATTTTTATATTTATGTTTCAATATTGCAAAATAATGTTTAAAGTTAAAAATCCCCATAATCAAATAATTTGAGTTTGAAATATTTTTGGGTTCACGTTCCGCAAAAAAAAAAAATTGGGTTCTACAAAAGACATTTATTTTTATAAAGCTTTATATTTATGTTCGGATATCATAAAAATAATTTTGAAATTTTAAAATCTTCATAATCAAATACTGTGAGAGGTTCATATATATACTAATCCTACCTCTATCTAATTACAACAAGCTTTCTTTTATTCTAATTACAAGCTAATAAATTTTGTTAGAAAATAGAATTTCATGAAAAATGGAATTCAACGTCCAACTAACTACTTTGGAAAAAGAAAAAAATATAAAAAATATAAAAAATTTTGTTTAAAGAAGTTCACTCCTATTAATGGATAATAGGTCAATTGAGAGGGAATGTGAGTAAAACCGTGAAAGGTAGTAATATTTGAGAGATTAAAGGAAAAAGGTTCAAGAAAAAGGAAATCCTTTGGAGTTGCAAAGATTAGAGAAAGATCAAGTACATCAAAGAAGGCATAGAGAGGAAATGTAGTAATAAAAATCACAAGAAAATGAGGTATTGAGAAAATAGATACAAGTTAATAATTTTACATAATCTTTATTACATTTCTAAGATTAAAACACTAACTATATCAAGTTATTTTGTAGAATGACCTTTCACAGAGATGAAGGGATTAAAAACAAGGATAAGGATGAGGATGTGGACATGGTCATGGTAATGTAATAAGTAGTACATCTCTAATAGATATAATAAATTTGACTAATGAACATGATATAAAATATGTAAGAACCTTCTCAATAATAGTTAAATATTTCATAACAGAGATGGGTATGGGAACGAGGATGAGGATAGGATGTGAATAGAAAATTTAGTTAGTAACGATTCTCAATGATAACAATATGCAAGTGCCTTCCTTGCAACAAGAGGTTGTTTCATATAGGGGATGCCATCATGGTCATGATCATGAATGTGAGAGTGCTTGTGGATGTAATCAAGGCACATGATGATGATTTTATGATAGGAGATGAATTATCTTATGATATAGTAGAGGTTAATAACATAAAATAAAAAGGTGGATAAGGTTGTGAAAGACAAGAACATTTTAGACAACAAAAGAAATAAGAAAATGTGGTAAAGATGTTAGATTTACTTGTAATACTTTATTAGGAATGTCCTCAACCAAGGTTATGAATGGAACATCAACAACATGATAATTCTAATATAATAAATCCACATGTACCTTCTAAAGGTATAAATAATTAAGTATCTTATTTGAATCTTCATAAATCAAATGCACAAATCATACAAGAAATTATAAGATTCTAGAGTGAGGTTGCTAAATTCAATATTCCTCAATCATATAATATCTATAATGAAAGCTTTTTAAATATTTATATGATGCCTATAAAAAGGCTTGGTCTAACATGTTTGAGGTGTTTAAGGAAAAATGAAATAAAAATCTTGAATTAGGATGTTGAAGAGGTTAAATGTTCCTTTGTTGATAATAATATGGATCTAGAATCGCAACTACTAATCTTATCTAAACTATCAAAGGTTGAGGAAATGCTTATAGTAAGAATTAACCTTATATTACAAGTTACCCCTACCATAGAAGGTCAATTTCAATATAAAGGACACACTGTTAGCTTTATTCAAGATGTATCTAAAAGTACAACAAGACTTCCTCAAAGGATTCATGAGATCCCAAGGTTAATACTACAAAGAACCAATTAAATGGAAACTATCTATGATTTTATTTTATATAAAAAAACATGTATATACTACATTATTGTACAAGAAATAAANAATTAACAACATGATAATTCTAATATAATAAATCCACATGTACCTTCTAAAGGTANCATGTTTTTAATGCTATTAGTGATCCAAGAGATGTTAATGTTTTTGAAAGGATCGATTACATTATATTGTTTGAGGAGGCTAGCTAGTTAAGATTATAGTTTAATAGTCCTTTGGCTAAATTAAAGGTGGAAAATATTATTAGACACACATCATCTATAGCATCTTGATCAGTAATTCTGGGAAAAGAACCATATCTAATAAGAGCCTGGTTATAAGACCCAAATGTTAAAATTTCAGATTATTTATAATGGACATCACTTTTAAAGTCACCCATTAATGAGTTCAACAAAGTTGAAATGCTTCCAATATCATTTGTAATATTATTTCCATGTAGAAAATGTGACTTCCTTACAAGCAGATCCAATGATGTTATGTTACATGAATATGCTAGACATTTGATTAGATAAAAGGATGGTAGATTTTGATGTCATAAAAGATTCAAGTATCACAACCTTTATTCCTTCATATTACTAGATAATATTAATTTTTTGTAAATTGTATGAACTAGTACTATGTTAATTTCATTTTTATATATCACATTTATAACATGATAATAAGACATCATGCATTAAAATCAACATTAGTATTCCTAAAAAAATATTATCAAAGCACTCCTAACAATCCAAAAATTATGTAAAGGACTACAAAATTCCTCGACATATAATTTTGTTGATAATTTAATAAGATTTGAAACTACAATACGATGAACATGTTCCTACTGGCAAAAATGCTAGGTATAGTTGTTTGATTTGATAAATGAGTTGGGTACTCTAACAATAACTATGGCTAATTTTTACTAGCTAGACCTACATAAAGTAATGGTTAGAGAACCACCAAAAAATTCATCTAAAATAAAGGTCTAGGGAGTGAAAATTATTATCTAGAATCCACATATAGTTGTTGAGTTCATGCATCTTTGACATAAGGCATTTCAAGAAAAGTTATTATATTACTGGACAAGACATGAGTGACAACATAGGATATCACCACATGTCCATAGATTTCTTTGGATCAAGGAATTTTGAAACATAGATGACCTTGGCTAGAATAATAAAAAAGTAGTTACAAAGAAAAGAGAATTTTTTGATGTAATAACCAATGCATGGAATATTAGACTTAATTAAGATGAAATATTCAATTATGTAAGTTATTTAGAATTTTAGACCTATATTTGATCACTCTAAAATTTTTGTAGTTTGGTGTAGTAATTTAAAATATTTAATAATTTTCTCCAATTCTATGATTTGCATATGTAACATGTTAATAATCCTAGGCATCAAATTGGATTGAAATTTGTCAATTCTAGTTCATGAATCTTGATATGGATTATGATGAGATTTTAGATTCTATTTAGTTTCATACATAATCTAAAAGAGGAGGATGTTTAAGATTATGAAATGATATGATATTTTTAGGTAAAATTATAGTTTTTAAAATACGTTAGTTATTATTTCCATCATGATCATATTCAATATTGATGAGTGGTGGAGTATCCAAAACCCAACCATACAAGATACGAGTGTTCACACGCAATCTTGATCAAACGTTGCAAATAAGGAAATGTGATTATATCAATAATTAGTTAGTGTTCATGATCATTTTCTTTTCATGTGAGTTAGTAAAATCAATGCATATGGTTTAACTTATGGTGAGGTATATGATAATTGATGTTGAATTAGCCATTATGCTCCTACTAATCATGAAGTCAAAGTAAAAGTTCCTAAATGTAAGTAACAGAAAAATAAATCTAAACTAGCCTACAAGATGAGTAGCTAGTCTTAATCTTTCAATCACACCTTGAATTTTGTGCAACTACTATTGGGATTACCAAGTACTACACTACTAGGCATACCAAGTGATAGTATTACTAGGTTACTAAGCAATTACACTTACATGCTCAAGATCAATCATACTGATTCTGCTTATTAACATTAAAAGTAAATTGCAAGGAATGGAAAATATTAGCTATGAAAATAGTAAATTAATTACAAATAGAAATAAAACTAATTGTTGCTATAATGATGTAGAGTAATCTCAATCTTTATTTCTAGTCATGTAATACATCAAAATATATCACACTTGAATAAAGATCTTGTTCAATTACAAAACATCACATTGTAGGCACACATTTCTAAGTACTGAATTCAACAAAAAAAATGAAAGAGTTCTATTACTATGCTATCAAATCTACTATGGATTCGTGTGCCCAAGTGTTGCTTATATAGGTTGTCACACACCCCATGATATCATTTATACAATAACATATGCTAAGATACTAGAATTTATCTATGATATCGTAGATATGATATCATAAATATGACATCATTGACTTAATTTTTTTTTGGATTTACCATACCCCCACAACTAATTGAAAACTCATCATTGAGTTAAAAAAATGAGGATTGAGTTCCTTATAAAATTAGGAGGTAGATTTACACGATACTAACTTTTATATGTATGACTCTATAGTTCCAATGGAGTTTACAAAAATGAACACATGTCATGAAAATTTTAACAAAAAATAAAAAGCAAAATTTAGCAAGGTTGAGTGTAGCCTCATGTTGTTCTAGGTGGAGGTGGATCTTCCATAGGTTTCTATCCCTTGTCATTAGGATTCTTAAATTGGTATTTGTTCAAGAGTTCCTACAACTTCTCTTCTTCCATTCTTGGATCATAGACTATCCAGGTTCATGAACCAATGTTTGATGAATTTAGCACATTCCATGGATATGGAAATTGCGGAAACATCTAATTGGCTTTAACATACCACATCATAAACTGTTTTCTCTCTTCTTCAAAAGCTCTAGCCTTTTCTATGAGTTCATGATAATATGTTAATCTTTTAGCTAAATTCATTACTACATCCTTTTACCCTTGGTATCCATCCTTAACTACTTCTAGTTTTGAGTTTTCTACTTAATGTTTTTGTAGAGAATCTTTTCTATTTGCAAACTCCTTCTCATATAAAGCATAAGAGGTTGCTACTTGCTATTCTAGTTCATTTCTATGCCTACCTACTATTAACATGGCCATGTTAGCATAACTAAGGTTTGCTAATGCCATGTATTCTTTTAAGTCTTCTATATGTAGCTCTTTATCTTTCACGTTTGCTTGATATGTCTAGGTCTTGTTGTCCAAGATGGATTTCTAATCAGGATTTTGTGCTGCAATATAATTGCTTTTAGTCTTTTCCATATGGATCTCTTTCTCATTTATCTACTTGTACATGCCCACTTGGTTTTAGAAGTGTTCTTTGAGCCTATCATGTTTTTTAGCCTCATTTTTCCACTCATCGATTTCAATAGTTGATTTCTATCTAATGGAATGTACCTCCTCCATAGAGAGGATTCTATTTTCTCTTGAAAGGTGGTCTATATCTTGTTTTACCCTCATATAATGGATGCAACTAACGGATGCTTTCTTCTAGAGTGTTTTTCTACTTTTCTACTGTGGTGAACTTTATGTTGTCTACAATAACTTTGTTTTCTTCCAATAAGGCAGCAAGTGCTTTAGCATGGACATATGATTGGGCTTTAGCTACTACAACTTTCCATACTACCTTTTCTTTCTCATATCTATATATTTGTTGCTCTTAAGAAGGAAATTGATCTTCTTAGCTCTAAATTATTCTATCTAATCTAATGCTATGAAGTAAGTTGGATCTTTCCTTTTTTTCTCTTAGGGTTATAAGCTCTTGTAATTTGTGAAGATCATTCTCAGCATGTTTTTCCCTGGATTTGATCATGATTAATTTTTCTTTGTTGGAAATTAATTCAAATTTTATTGCAATGATATCACTAGGAATATCAAATAGATTTTTCATAACTTATCCTATTTGCAATAATCTATCTAACACATCTTCATGTTTTGCAGTAGTCGTAGAGGTATCAGCTAAGATTTGAGCATCTCTAGACTGAGAAATATCAGTTGGTGGCACAACAAGTACACTAAAAGATTCCTTAATATGATTTGTGATCACATCTACAACTCCCACTACAGTATGGTGTTGCATGACCACAACTATGGCTCCTTCTCTTGATTCAAGCACCACTTGGTATGATGCAAAGTTCTCAGAAATATATTGTGATCATTGGGCCTCTCCTCCTAATTGTAACAATATTTGTCCACTGGCAGGATTGGTTGAAATGGTTGATCTAACTACATCATCAATGAATTTGAATAAATTAGCCTCTTCTCTACTTCCCCAATTGATAATTTCAATAATTTTGTATAGATGACTCATTGAAGGTCTATAATCTTATAGAAATTGTGGTGAAGCTTATGATTACTATTGCTATTATCCTATGGGTTGGGTAGTCTCCTCAGTGCCTAGTTATTCTTCTAATTAGTCCTTTTTGGAGGGAACTAGCTTAAGCATTTCGACATAGGAAGCATTCTATGCCTTCCTCAATGCATCATTTAAATACCCTTAGATACTAGCCTATTTACATAACTTCCTAATCAGGCAAGAGAATGGAAGTGTTAACTTTCCTACCTTCTTTTCTTCAAACTACCTTTGGATTTCTATGAATTACAGGTGAGCAATGTTTACATTGAATTTTCATATTAATATTGCACTCCCTCTTGCTGCATATGTAGAGACTCAATTTAATCTCTTGATAGGAAACAAGTGATAAGTGCCAATTTTGAAATATATCTTTTCTTTTGCAATCAATTCATTATATTCTTTATCTTCCTTATTGTATGCCCATTGTAACCATATCTTCCTCGCATCTATTTCGTATCTAGTTGATATCTCCTTAATTAGGTACATTCAATACCTTTGCAATTGCCTTAACTAAGATACTAAGATTCCTTTAATTATGAATGTCACATCAACTTCTCAATTTTGGTAAAATTGGAGTGTTTCTCCTAGATATCATTCTACATTATTTGTTAGAGTATGCCACAAAGGAGATGAATGAAGTTGGGCTTCAACATCTTCTAGAGAAAATTCCAAAAATAAAACAAAGTTGAGTTCCACAATTACTGTCAACATGACAGACTTTTTCTAAATAGCCTGAAGACATTCAAGTGATAGTATAAGTTGTTGTCCTTGGATGGGCACTAGTGGAACATCTACTTCTACTTAAACCTATTGCTCTATGGTAGAAGTTTGTTGATGAATGCTAAAGGATTGTGCTTCTTACTTTCCTTGTTCTAGTTATAGATTTTTCTCACTTGCTTGTCCTCTTCCATAGCCTTATGGTCTTTTGCTTACTATTCATGTGAGTTCTCCTTTTTTTCCTCTTTTTGGAACCATCTACAATCAATTAAGGGTTTGGAATTACTACAATATTCTCATAAATAAATAACAATTTGATACCTTACTTCTACCCTTAGTTATATCAAGTTTTTAGTTCATTATGATTGTAGAGTTAGAAGATTTTTTCAATAACTACACCATCTTGTAGATGGGCTTAGGCACAAAGCATGAAGAACCCTTGGGACTTATGCCCAAGGAAGGCTATCTGAGCTTAAGGCTCATCAAGTACAAAGATTGTTGGAGCAAGTTGCTAAAGAGGAAGGTGAGTTAAGGAAAAGAGAGAGTGCAAAAGAATATAACAAAGATCCTTCCCTTTGAAAGAAGGGAGTTAAATTTTGTGAGGATGAAGAAGGGTCATCACTTGAAGAGATGATGAATAGGAAAATCTTGCCCATTCAAAAATTTGCATCAGAAGTATTGACAAAGGTGGACCAAGTGTGGGACTCCCTAGATAATAGCTTTCAAATAGTTCTCAAAATAGTAGAGTCTAGAGAGGAAGGTAGTGATCGAGAAAAGAAAAAAGAGAGAAGCTGAATATGCACGTAACAAAGGTAAGTTTCCATCATCAAAGAGGTTGTGGATTTGAATACAAATAATGATGGTGGATGTGAGATATGCCAATATGACCATCATAAAGGATGTTTCCCTATAATCTCACATCTATAGGAGTCTAGGGTGTATGCACTCAACCCATGATTAAATAGAAGGCAAACACCCCGAAGGTTACTTTATCCCCAATGTAACCCAAGGCAATTCCACCAACCCTTGATGTATTATCCAAGTGGAACTCAACCACAACCAAATGAGTAGTATCAATAGTGGCAACACCCACAATTATGGGGAATGCCACCACCACATCAATAGTACCCTTACCATCAATCTGACTAGTATGGATACTACATGTAGTAGCCAATCTCTCCACGTGACTCTACTAGTCATGTTACTCCCCAACCTTACTACCAAATCCATGAGTATTATAGAACTCCTTTTCCTAGGGGTGATGTTCCACAAACATATTATCCTTCTCATTTGGCTACATATCTTTCACCCTTAACTCCATTACCACCTGCTCTAGCCATGCAGGGTGAGCTCCCTGCCCAGCCATAGGAATGTAATGCTACAAGGGCTATTAATCCTCACCCTACTATTGGTTCAGACAATCACATAAAGAAGAGACCTTTCTTTAGGACCAACAGTCCAACCAAGTCCTTATAGTCACAAGCCGCTAACTCTCCAAAGGCCTCACCATCATCTGAAACTTTGGAACTCCCTTCAAACTATAGGCCACATTCAACACACATGGTCATGTTGACACATGCCATTACCAATTGGATTAAGGCTAGGCATCTTCCTAGGAAATTCTCTGATCCTAGGATTCAGGTTCTGGTGTTAACTTAATCTCTCAATAAATGTACAAAGCCTGGAACTTGCCTCCACTAAGAAAGAGTAACATTCGTTTAGAACTAGCTGACCAGACCATCACTGTCCCATGAGGACTAGTGGAGGACATTGTTACCACTATTTGTGGATGGTTGTATCTAGTTGACTTCCTAGTGATTCAATTCAACAACTGTAAGGGAGAGTTACCTATCATAATGGGAAGAGAATGGCTAAGCATAATTGATGCATGCCTAGGAATATGAGATCTTTCCATAGAAATATCAAAGAAAAATATGTTTGGAAAGATTGAGAAGAAGAAAGTTCCATGCATCACATACACTGACATAGGGTGTAGTTGTGTGCAGAAGTCCTAGTTTGTACAATGTTTAACATTACCTGTATGCAACTAGTGTGCATAAATAACTAACATACAAAGATTCCTATATGTAGTAGCCACAAGACAAGAAGGCACCCACTTGCTAAGAGCTGACCAAGAGAACAACTCAACTATATGCATGGAACCAACTGAGGGTTTGACTTGCACTTATGTCGATAGCATACACACATTAGAGAAACTTCATCACCAACTTTCAAGTCTTGACATTGAAAGTATCAATTGGGGGAAGTTGGAAATCCCTAACAACTTTAAGCAATAGCCCTTGAGTTAAAACTATTACCCATTGGTATGGAGTATACATTTCTCAAAAATGGAAAATCGGTAATTATTAATGCTGGGCTCACTCCTCAACAAAAAGAGAGACTACCAAAAATGATGAAACAATGGTTGAAGGCCTTCACTTAGTCATATCCCAAATTAACTAGAATAGACTCTAGGATATGCCAACATAGGATTTACATTGATTCCTCCATGAATCCTCGATGATAACTGTAGAGGCATTTGAACCCAAAGTTGAAGCAAGTGGTTAAAGAACAAATTGAACAACTTCTAAAAGCTAGGTTCATCTACCCCATTGCTGATAGTGAATGGGTTAGTCCATTATTTATTGTGCCCAAAAAAGGAGGTAAATGGAGGGTGTGTATAGAATTTAGGCTACTAAACATGGAAACATTCAAAGACCACTTTCCATTGTCATTCATCGACTAGGTCTTAGACACCATTTCAGGGCATCGCTACTATAGTTTTTTGGATGGATACAATGGATATAACCAAATCCAAATAGCATAAGAAGACCAGGCCAAGACCATGTTCACAAGTCCTTGGGGGACATTTTCATACAAACAGATGCCACTTGGCTTATGCAATGCCCCTGCAACATTTCAACATTTGGTTCTAAGTATTTTTTAGTAGCAAATAGGGAATGGTGTAGAGGTCTTCATGGATGATTTCTCCACCTACTATGTGGACTTCAATCAATCATTGGACCAATTAGAGCAAGTACTAAAATGATGTGTTGAAACCAATTTAAGGCTCAACTGGAAAAAATAGCCATTTAATGGTCCAAGAAGGCATAATATTAGCACATAATATTTCACCAACAAGGATAGAGGTAGACCCTGAAAAGATTAAAGTCATCTAAGGAATCACATGCCAACTTGAAACTATAAAAGACATTCGATCATTCCTTGGACACTTTGGCTATTATAGAAGATTTATAGAGCACTTTGTAATGCTTGCAAAACCATTGGTTGAACTAACAAAAAAGGATATACCTTTCAAATGGACCAAGGAATGTGAGTTAGCTTTTCAAACCTTAAAATAGAATCCTGTAGAAACACCTATTCTACAAGCTCCTGACTAGTTTAGACTATTCCATATAATGACTGACACATCCAACTTTGCTTTAGAAGCCTTACTTACATAGTTAGATAACCAGAAATAACTGTATTACATTCACTATGCAAGTCAAAGTATTGCTAGTGCACAACTCAATTACACCACAATGGAAAAGGAATTAATTTCTACGATATTTGCACTAGATAAGTTCAAGCACTATGTATTGGGCTATAAGGTATTTGTACACATAGACCATAGTGTAATTTGGTTCCTATTGAATAAACCAATGATGAGCCCTTGCATCATACTATGGCTCCTAATCCTAAAAGAGTTTGATCTTATGATGATAGATTGTAAAAAGGCACTGAAAACATTGTTGCTGATCATTTATCTTGATTAAAATGGAATAACAAAGAGGATGGATATCTACTTTTTGATCACTTTCCTGATGAATTCCTCTAGGCAAGTGTAGTAAATAATCAATTAGCCATGGAAATAAATTGGTATAGTAGAATTATTACCTATCTCCTTACACAAGAAACACCACAAGAGTTGGATGCTGAAAAGAAATAGCAATTTCTTCATCGAGCCAAATATTTCATAGAAATCAATTGATACTTTTATAAGGTATATCCCAATAGCTTGATTTGATGGTGTGTTCCTGATGTAAATCAATTATGAGTTCTCCAAGATGCTCATGAGGGTCCTTGTGGGGTTCATTATGCTAGGAGACAAACAACCGTTAAAATCTTGCTTGTAGGATATTATTGGCCTACATTGTTCCAGGATGCTCATCATTTCATCCAATATTGTGAGTGCTGCCAATGTGATGGGGGAATGACTACTAGAATAGAGGATCCACAAAAATGGATTCAACCTTTAGAACCCTTTGACATATGGGGAATTGATTTTATGGGGCCTATTACATCAATGTCCAATGGAAAAGCCTACATTGCTGTTGTTGTTAACTATTTCACAATGTGGGTAAAAGTAGCTACTATTATGGACTGTACATTGTTGTCTACCACTACATGATTCGTTCAAAAACAAATTGTTAATAGGTTTGGTGTGCGTCGTGCACTTATTTCGGATAATGGTACACCTTTTATAGGCACGACTTTTCAAAAGTTGATGCAACACTTAGGAGTTGAACACAAACTGACTAGACCATACCACCCTCAAGCAAATGGTCAGGCTAAAGTAACTAATAGGAAGATTACAAAAATATTAACAAGAACCAGTAGAAAATATAGGTGAGACTGGAGCACCAAACTAAATGATGCTCTTTGGGCATACTGATCCACTTGGAAACTCCCTATAGGCTACTCTCCCTATGAGTTAGTGTATGGAGAACTCCCAATGCTTCCTATTCAAGTAGCACTTTGTACACTATCCACGGCATGTGATCTCAACCTTGACCTTAATCTAGCACAAAAAGAATGGTTAATGATCCTTAACCTATTAGATGAGAATTAATTAGTTGCCCTGTCATCTAATGAATTTCACAAGTCTTTTAATAAACAACGTCATAACCTAAAAATTAGAAAAGTTAAGTACCAACTGGGAGATAAGGTTCTTTATTGGAACACCACACACATGCCACAACGCACTAAATTTCAAATGTTGTGGAAAGGACGTTATATTATTCATGCAACTTTTCCTTCAGGAGCCATGATGATTTACAAACCTAAGAGCCCAAATAAGAAATTTTTGGTCAGCATCCAACAAACCAAACCTTTCCATGAGCCTAGAATATCTAGTATCCATACTACCTCTATTGGTGGACAACCCTGCACACTATTTCAGATCTCCTCCCTCCAACTCAATCATGGGGGAGATGGCCACCAATGCTAACCATTCTAAGCCCTCAGCTCTTTTTGTATTTTTATTTTACATATTTTTGTTTTACACATCTTTTCAATTTTATTCATTTTTGTTTTACACCATCGTTCACATTTTTACTATTCCTTTTTTTGATTTACTTTCATTTGTCATATAATAAGTGCTCAAGAAAATGGGTTAGACTATAATAATGTTGATTGCTAATGTCTGGTTTTTACCTTTGATTTTCAATGTTGATACTAAGATATGGTTCTTTTGATAAAATAGGTAATGAGTCCACGTTGTCCATTCATCCATTCAACGCTATGGTCTCCCTTGGCTTTGGAACTATACTATCCCTTTTTCCTAAGAAAAATTTATTAACAAATTAGTGATCTGGTATTCTTCAAACCAAGGAAGGACTTAACGGTTGAAAAGGGTGTGACTTCAAGGGGATTCAACGCAATTGTTTTGGCTGTTCTTTTGGGTTTTCTACCATTCCACTATTAACCAAATATTAGGAAGTTGAATGAATTTAAATAAGTTTTTGTATGGTCTGGTTCTCATGCAAAAAAAAAAAAAAAAAAACTAGTGGGAATTCAAAGCATACCCCTTAGACATAATAAAGAAACATGGGCTGCAAACACTAGTTATGGCACTGGAAAGACATGTTACCCATGCGTGAAGGTTCCCTCTAACTAAGGCCCTTTCTTGCTTCCTTCTTTCCTATCTTTCTCTCCTTGGAATGGTGATGACTCAATGGATGCATTCTTGTTGCTTCATGAGGATGGGCTGGTCAAATGTATTGATGCATGGTCACTAGATGTGGTTGGTGAGTTTAGACTTGGGATTAATTTTATTCAGTCACCTTAGCCACATAATACACAATGGACTTTACACAACTTTGCTCTTGGGGCTCCATTCCATTTCTTCCTCTCCTTCCATATTTTTTCCCATATTCCACCTCATTGCTAATTTTATAATTAGTCTATGTCTTAGTTGATGCATTGTTAGTCTGTGGTAAACTCTTGTGGTAAGTTCTTAACCATTGTTTCCATATGTTATTTTGAGAGCCTACAAACTCTTTGGTTTGCAAGTCTATTAAGGCATAAAAGGCATGAGCCTACTTTGGGAAGGACCCACTAGCATTCCTTTTTGGTGCAATTTTTAAGTTCTTTTCCTTAAACATTCTTTGCAATCAACCATTTCTTGTTTCATCCCCATCCATGACATCCATTTTATTAGCTTCACCATTGTTATTTCCCTCATCTTCATTATTCCTTTAGTTTTTCCACCCTATCGCTACCAGAGGTTCACTCTTAGTTGTGGGGGCACTGTCACAAATTTTTCCATTCAATTACCTATCTCACCCCTACACCTTGGGTAGTTATTAGTTAAAACCCTCTAACCCAGTATCTACCATACCCACAACCCAGCCAATGCACTTATATTGATGCAAGGTATTAACTGCATTATGGCTTATCTATCCTTGCTAATTCTTGATTGTGTTGTGTGTGCATATGGCAATTACACGAATAATGGACTAGGATAGGAGGAAGCACTCAGGATGGATTAGAGTTGGAGCATTTATGCAAGCAAAAATTTTGGTCATGTGGCTATGGATGAACAACGGAATGCACATTTCTAACATCGACAGCAACATGCCTCATTTTATTTTCTCTCTCTCTCTCTTTCCCTTCAAGCTATTAGATGAGGATTTGAATGTCATCAATGTATAGTATTCACCACAATGGGCATGAACACCAATGTTGTAATATATTTGTTAATTTGTTCACTAGCACTTTGAGTCTATTTTTCCTTCTCATTGTCAATTCTCACCTTCCCAATATTTTGTAAGGAGCTCGAGGATGAGTTTTCATTCAATCGTGGGGGTATGATGAGTCACAATATCAGGGCCATGATACGAGGTACACAATATTAGACCCTTGATATTAGGTACATGATATCATGGTCTGCCTAGCGATATCGAATATGTGATATCATTGTTCCTGTGTGAGCCTATAAATACACAATTGGATACATGGGAAAGTAATATGAAGTTAGTGTTAGAGTAGGATCTTTCTATCAGTTTTTCCTCTCAACCCTTTCCCCAGTGCATGCCTACAATGTGATGATTGTAATTGTATGGAACCTTTATTCAAGTGTGACGTACTTGGACACACACATCACCGACAATAAAGATTGAGATTGCTTCATCATTGCAGCATTCACTTAGTTTAACTATTATTTATTTCTTTATTACTTAATATCTCTTTACCATCCTCTCATACCCCTATTATTAAACATGGAATGAGTACAACTTAATCACAAGCATTTATGTGTGACTACTTGGTATCCTAGTAGCATACCTAGGACATGCGCTTGGTAGTTGCCGTAGTAGTACACAAGCTCCAAGATGTGTATAGATGATTAAAGAATGGATGGTTATCATACTTATGCTAGCTTAGATTCTCTTCTCCCTTTCCCTCTTAGGTTAATCAAAGTTATTTTCCATTGCCTCTAGGAGTAGCACTAGATTAGGATCACATCATACACCTCACTCTAGACTAAAGCATACGTGACAAAGAAAATACTAGTCCAAGTGGGAAAATAGTGAACTATGATCAATGTGTAATTATCTAGATACCACAACTAGCCCATCTATAGAGTTCAACCGAATCATGCATGAACGCTTGTATTCATATGGTTGAGTGTAGGGGTACCTTGCCACTCATCATTGGCACCGTTGCTAGGGACTTTGTTATTTGTGCACTAGCTAGAACTTAGAAAATCTTCACATTGTTGGAATGAACCCTTAGGGTTGGTTATCTTACAATTAGTGAAATGAAAAGTATTGCACACTAAATAGACAATTATGTCTCCTTCTTCTTACGAGAGTGTTTCAACACCTAGGATCTAGCTTATGATGAATCGTGGTTTGTCAAGTGTTGATATTGGACCCTTAATATTAGACCCTTGTTAACTAGATGCTGATATCAAACCCTTGTTAACCAAGTGCTGATATCAGATCCCTATTATCAGACCCTTGATATTTGATGAGTCCCAATATCAGACCCTTGATATTGGGTACGTGATATCATAGCATGGCTAGCAATATCAGATACACAATATCATGATTCCTATGTGAGCCTATAAATATATAATTGGACACATGGGAAAGTCATAGGAAGTTAGTGTTAAAGTAGGATCTTTTTGTTAGTTTTTCCTCTCAACCCTTTCTTCAGTGCATACCTGTAGTGTGATGATTGTAATTGTACGAAACCTTTATTCAAGTGTGATGCACTTGGACATGCAGATGACTAGCAATAAAGATCAAGATTACTTCATCATTGTAGCATTCACTTAATTTTAATTGTTATTTATTGCTTTGGTAATTAATATTTCTCTACCCTCATCTCCTATGCCTATTAGTAAATGTGGAATGAGTACGACTTAATCACGAGCATTTAAATGTGACTACTTGGTATCCTAGTAGCATACCTAGGACATGAACTTGGTAATCCTAGTGGTAGTACATGAGGTCCAAGATGTATACAAATGATTAAGGATGGATGCTCATCGCACTTAGGCTAGCTTAGACTCTCTTCACCCATTCCCTCTTAGCTTAATTAAAGTTATTTTCCATTGCCTCTAGGAGTAGCACTAGTTTAGGATGACATCATACATCTCACTCTAGACTAAACCATACATGACAAAGTAAATACTAGTCTAGGTGGAAATACAATGAACTACAATCAACAAATAACTATCTAGATACCACAACTAGTCCATATGCAAAGTTCAACTTGATCGTGTGTGAACACTTGTACTCGTATGGTTAAGTGTAGGGGTACCTTGCCACCACTCACCATTGGCACCATTTCCGGGGATGGTGCTAGCTATTTAGATTAGTTATATCATACAAGATTGTTGTAACAAAGTATTCATGATAGATATCTTAGAAAAGAAATTAATTTCAACTAAATCACACACAAATTTACAACAATGTCTCCCTCAGAAGACTATGATAATGTAACAACTAGTAAAGTAATTCATTGGAGAACCAATGAATTATACAATGATGAAGATAAAGTTTGAAGTGCTCAATTTGATGCAAGGGTATCTTATATACATAAACAAGGACAACATCATCCCAAATCATAAATTCATAGCATATCTAGTGACTATGAAACCCTATTGGCCACTAAGAGCCTAATGCATATACAAGAGGCTATTCAAATATCCTGCAGGCATCATAAAGAAAGCTGTCTACCTAGGCTTGATTTAAATAACATTCCCAAATTTTTAGGAGGCTATGATTTAGATCCACAACACCATTTACAAGCCTTCCATGATGCCTGTATATGGAACAATATTGATAATGGGTGGAAAAAACTTAAGCTCTTTCCTCTGACACTTGTTGGCCATGAAAAAGTATGGTATAGGTATTTAAAACCAAAATTAATTCAATGTTGGTTGACAATGATGGAACTATTTAATGAAAGATATCAAACCTATGAAGGAGTGTCAGCCTTAAGGAGACAAATCCAAGAATGGAAATAGGGACAACATGAAACCTTGGACATGGCCTTAGAAAGATACTATTCATTGTTAAACAATTTCCTAGGCCATGGATTCTTTGAGAAAAGGCTAATGTATTACATCATGGATGGGCTACATAATGAAACAAGGAAAACCCTAGGGATGTATGCCCTAGGTCAACTATACGAGCTACGAACCCACTAATTTCAATAGCTTATCAAGTGGATAGCAAAGGAATAAGGAGAAATGGATAAATGGGAGAATGTTGAAAAATATCAATGGTACCAAAATCTTAATTTAGCAAAGGTCCATAATCATGAAGAGGAGAAATCAACTCATCTCAAGGAGGTGGAACCATCTTTTCCAGTACAATAATCACTAGATGAAATTGACGAAAAGATCAATAAGGTGATAGAATGGATACATGAAAAATGTGGAGAATATGCTAACACTATTATAGGTAGAACCATGATGAACCAAGAAGTAGGATAGAATGCCCTTAGACAATTGGAAAGAAGGGTTGAAGAGAATAAGAACTCAACTACTAATAATATGTATTAGTGTAACATTTTCCTATACAATCATCCCAAGGGTCAATGTCCAATCTTGTCATATTTACATGAGCATTGGAAAAGAATGTTACATCCAAAGTTTGTACAAAAATACTATGTTCAATCACAGTGGAAAAGATCCCAGTTGTGGGGAAGGCCATCATCAAATTGGTCACACCCTTCATATCATCCAAACCCAACCACTTATTAGGTTCAGCATCCTATTTCCCCACTTAGGTCAACATCTTCTATCTCACCACATTGTTATTATTCTCCGAAGTACTATCATCCCATGTCCTTTCCAACAAGATCACCACCTCATGTTCTTTATACTTCTCCTTACTCTCAATATTCTCATCCTTCAGCTCCTTCTACATTGCCACTAACAGTTCCAGAAGGTTTTGCACCACAGCATCAACCCATGAATGTTACTTGTGCTGCTACTCTCAATCGTAGTGGGAATCCCCCACAACATCGAAGGCATCCCTTCTTTAGACATGACCGTAGAAAGGGATAGCACAGTTTCGAGACCACTACATCCTCCCACTTAGCACAAGTTCAACACTGTGATGCATCTTTTTCCTCAAACCTAACACCTCATGTTACCTTATCAGAGCCACTAATCAATACTTCAACAACTGTGTGGCCCAATGAATATATCCACATAGGAAGACAAATCGATCCTTGCATACCCTCTTACGGTCAAGGGTGCCATCGCAGGTCAACTCTGTATCAATTAAACTCATCTTCTAACTTTCCCCACTATGTCAACTTTAATATAGTGTGTGCAGCCTAATTTGGATACATTCCAACAACCACATCAAAAGATACCCAATGGGTTTGATATGACTAGTCCCCAATATTTCCAACATGCATGGATCCTAACCTTCCATTTATTAATTCTAGCCATGCTCAACCAATTAGTTATGGGGGATATACTCCATTCTAGTAAGAAAAATTAATAGATATTTTTCCTTTTCTTTAATTTTACAATTTTTGTTTTTTATTTTTTTTATCTTTCAATTTGTTGTTTTATCTATTTATTTATTATTTTATCTTTTTATCTTTTTATGAGTAATCTCATATATGAATAAAGCACTCATGTGACTCGTTGGTTGAGGTATTGTTCTTTGCTATCAAGTCTCAAGTGACTAATTATTTGAACAATGAGCCCACCACATCCACCCAACCAATCTATTAATAAGAGGTTCTACTTTGGGTATGATGATATTCTTGACAACATTAAAACTTAAAGTAATTTTCTACTTATTATGCCCAGAGTGAAAAATGATGGACTAAAAGGTAATGGCCAAGGTGTGACATCAAGGGAAGTTGTGGATTCTCTTTGGTAACATCTATATGAGTTACCATGTAGCCTAGGTGTACTAAGATCCTTGTAGATCTAACGAAAAATGGGAGTAAGAGTAATAAAGACACTCACTCAAGAAAACCAATGCTATTCTAGGGGGTTCCACTAGAAAGACATGCACCCATGCCTGAAGATAGGTGGCTTCTCTAGATTAACCATTCAAAAAGAAAAAAAGAGCAAGAAGAGTGTGCCAAAGCAACCACACAAAAAGAAAAAGAAAATATCAAGCTCAAAGTTCCACAAAACAATTCTAAATCACTCCTCCCTTGAACAAAATGCCAAGTGATTTTACGCCTTGTTGTTGTGGTACTCTTATGGTTGTCCATCATGGGATGAAACAATGCAATGTGACTGATCAAAGGAATGGACTTGGTCTTGATTTTGGAGTGACAAACTAATGACACATTAATCATGTCCTACTCTCAAGATTCATTGTGCCTTGGGTCAGTTACCTCATGTCCTAATCTCTACAATCCCTTCTACAATTTTCCTCATCTCGTTATCCATGTATTTTTTACTTGTGTCCTCTGTAGCATTGAATTCATACCTCATCATGGTGGTATCTACATGTGTGTGTTTTTTGGAACTGGTGTGGATTACATTTAACCATTCTAGTGCATATGGACATTTTAAGGTGTGGTTATGCAAGGGCATTATATGTTGGAACCTACATTGGGGAGGATCCACTTGCGTGACTTTTGTAATTTGTACTTGTTGCACACCACCACATCATTTTATACCCTCTAAGCACTTCATTGCCAAATCTATTCTTTCCTTTATCATCATTTTATCAAATTTTCCTCAAAACCATTATATGTCTTTTAATGTGTCACCTAAACAAATCAACTCTGACATTAAACTTTTATGACAACTTCCTTGAAAAAATTTCTAACTCTAAAATCACACTAAGCAAAGAATTCAACAATTACTAAAGGAAATAAAGTATGAAATAATTGAACTTCTTTCAATAACCTTACTAACAATTGATCTTTGTGTGATTATAAATGGCCCCTAAAAGAGGACAACAAGGAAGATCTTCTCAAGGTGCAACTAAATGCCCAGAGGGAGGCAAAAGCCAAGGACCTCATGTAGAACATATGGTGTAGGAGGCACAATCATTCAGCATCCATCAAGGAACTCCTATCACTAAACAATCTAGCTAAGTAAAAGGTGGAGAGGTCAAGGCTTGAGCCTATGAAAAGGAACAATGGCTATTTGCAGCATGGCATGTCAAGGCCAATCAAGTGTTCCCATAGCTGTTGTGTCCATGGAGAGTGCCGACTCCATCAAACATTGGAACATCAGCATGGATGGCTCATAATCCTCAAATAGAAGAGGAGAAACATTAGGTGCTTCTTCAATAGTATCAATTTTAGAAGCCTAGCACGTAGGACAAAGGAAAGGCACCCATGGAGGAACCACCACCACCTGGAACCACATGATCTCTAACAAAGTTTTGTAATTTTGTGTCTACATTTAAATTTTATTTTGTTCAATCCCACACTATGGCATGAATAATTCCTAGTTATTCAATAATCTCATACCTATCCACTGTGTAATCAATTATACTCCTTCTCATTGTTTTTAACTCAAGGATGAGTCGTTATTCAGTCATGGGGATATGATGAATCGTGGTTTGTCAGGTGCTGATATCAGACCCTTCTTAACCAGGTGATGATATTGGACCCTTGTTAACTAAGTGTTGATATCAGACTCTTATTATTAGATCCTGGATATCTAATGAGTTCTGATATTAGACCCTTGATATTGGGTATGCGATATCGTGGCCTGGCTAGCAATATCGAATATGTGATATCATGGTTCCTATGTTAGCCTATAAATACACAATTGGGCAAAGAGGAAATTCATAGGAAGTTAGTATTAGAGTAGGATATTTTTGTTATTTTTTCTTCTCAACCCTTTCCTCAGTGCATGCCCATAGTGTGATGATTGTAATTGTACAGAACCTTTATTCGAGTGTGACGTACTTGGACATGCACATGACTAGCAATAAAGATCGAGATTACTTCATTATTGTAGCATTCACTTAATTTTAATTATTATTTATTACTTTCATAATTAATATTTATCTACCCTCATCTACTATCCCTATTAGTAAACATGGAATGAGTACGACTTAATCACGAGCATTTAAGTGTGACTACTTGGTATCCCAATAGCTTACCTAGGACATGCACTTGCTAATACCAATGGTAGTACATGAGGTCCAAGATGTGTATGGATGATTAAGGATGGATGTTCATTGCACTTAGGCTAGCTTAGACTCTCTTCACCCATTTCCTCTTAGCTTAATTAAATTTGTTTTCCATTGCCTCTAGGAGTAGCACTATTTTAGGACCACATCATACACCTCACTCCTGACTAAACCATATGTGAGAAAGAAAATACTAGTCCAGGTGGGAAGATAATGAATTGAAATCGATGAATAACTATCTAGATACCACAACTAGTCCATCTACGAACTTTGACCAGATCATGCATGAATGCTTGTATTTGTATGAATGAGTGCATGGGTACCTCGCCATTCATCAGTAGATTACTTAGTATCATTAATAGAAGACTAAAGGAAATATTTCTAGAGAATCGATTAGAGAATTTTTTGTGGTAGAAAAATGATACTTATTAGAGATCTTGCATAACTTCTATTTATGAAAGATATTATACTATACATATCATCTCAACTCCATGTAAGAATTTATTACTAGCATTTAATACATTTATAACTTTGGATGTAGTGTATTGATAAAGGGAAGATTATCCATAACAACAAAAAATTAAAGAAGGTTTGATGAATATAGAAGAAGAAAAAAATCAATGATGCTGATTATGAATTTTTAAGTTGGAGAGTGAATCTTCCATTGACATCATATGGGTGAGATGGATTTGACAATTCTGTGCATTTTTTTGATACAAAGGATAAGGTTTATATGCGTAATGAAAATGTATTAGTAAAATTGCAAAAGGCAATTGCATAGTGCATAGTAGATAGAAACATAAATGATGTCAAATTCTAGAATGATAAAGAAGAATAACTAGATCAAGTGATATTTATATGTGAAACTACAAGTGTTATGCTTATTTTCAATCTCTAGCTAGAATCAGGATTGGTTAATAGTACATTGGAAGTATTTAAGAAAATAATTTACAATCCCCAATATAAACTTCTATATCTATAATCATATGTCATCATTAAGTATGACTCTTAAATTGGGAAACCATATAATCAAGAACATTCTCTATAGGTAACTATTTCATCAAACATCCTATACAAGTAACTATTCCACCAATCATATGTGGAGGATCTCTCTAATTATCATTAAGATTAGCATGGGCTTTAACTATCCACATGTCGTGGGAAATAACCTTGAAAAAAATATGTATAGATGTTGGTAGTAAAGAAACAATAGATATTATTTTTGTAATACTATCTTGAGTAAAGATTATTGATAGTTTAAAGATATTCCCTCTAATTTCCAAAGAAATACATTAAGATATCAAATGCTTCTTTCCTTAAAAGTAGACTCAATGAAGAGCTACATATTAAATCAAATAAAGAATAATTTAATAACTTAAATTTTATGAATTTTTACTAGCATGGATGTCTAAACATTTATCATTATGCATTTCCTCAATAATGAATGTTTGAACATTGATCAGTCATTATGCATTTAACCTATTTTTAGCATTTGAACAATCAAGGGTACATTCTTACAATTTACTCTATTTATATTATATAGGTTCATGAATAATTATTAACTTTAATAAAATGCTTCTCTCCTTCAAAGTAGACTTGATGAAGAGCTACACATTAAATCAAATAAAGAATAATTTAATAACTTAAATGTTATGCATTTTTACTATCATGGATGTCTAAACATTTATCATTATGCATTCTTTCAATTATGAATATCTAAACATTGATCAGTCATGATGCATTTAACCTATTTATAGAATTTGAACAATCAATAGTATGTTCTTATAATTTACTCTTTATATTATATAGTTTCATGAATAATTATTAACTTTAATAAAATATGTGTAACTTATCAACTGCCTTCAAAAAATTGGGTTGATGGATAACTATAGAGAGTATGTTTTTAATTTCTTATGTTTAAATAATTCCTTTAATAAAATATTAATGATCACTAGCTTAGTTATATATTTATAATTTGGCCAAAAGAATCTTCTTCGTTGATAAGTAATCAGATATTTGAATCAAATAGTTTACAACTTCTAGATAAAGAACAAATTTATAAATTAAAGTGTTCGAAACTTCTAGAGAAAGAATAGGAATTATTTATCAAATTTTTCATGATCATGGGATAAAGAATAAAATATTTGCATTATATATCACATGTTCTCACTCTCAACCATATTTATTCTTTTGTATATGTTAACAAACTAGTGATTCATGTTTTATTGGGTTTCCTCAATAAGGCCTCATCGACAAGGCCACATCAACGTGGGATTTGATGCATTGACTTGGCCTCATTAATGTAATGTCTATTTTCACCTATAAATACATGATTACATACCATGTTTATGTCATCTTTGATCATAGGTTTAGTAGAGCTCTTGCAGCTTTCTTGCTTGAAAGTTAGAATATTTTTTCTAAGTGCCCATAGTAGGAGTCAAAGAGTGTACAAATCTTTATTGGCACACTGTTGGACTTGAGCATGATAGTGTGTACAAAAATAAAGATAAGCATTCTAATAAACCTTACAACAATTTGAAATAGATTAATTTTTTATTTATACATTTAATCTTTTATGTAATTTCCTTTATTGCCTTAAGTAATTAAGCTAAATTAAGCTAGATTAAATAGTAATTAATTAAGAACATAAGTACAACCACTTTGAGTAGATGCTTAGCACTTGGTAATCCTAGTAATTCTTAATGTTTGGTAATCCATTAGCATTAAATGTGTTCCAAATGTGTACAATAAGTGGTAATAGATGCTTATGTTAGGATTAGTTAGGTGTAGCTAGTTAGATTCAATTAGAAATTTCATTATTTTATTTTATACATTATTCTTTACCCTTAGGTGACTTAAAGTATAAAATGTAAAAATGATAAAAATAATATGACTCAATTGCACTTAACCATACCTTTGCATTTCACAAGTGTAATTTAAAAGATAATGATTGCAATGGTTAGTTTCACTTCCTAAAGACTAGCATACTTAGAAGGTCAGAAGTTCACAAAATTTGACCAGATCATGCATGAATGCTTAATGATTTGTATGGTTGGGCATAGGATCTACTTATCACTCATCATTGGCCCCATTTTTAAGGACTTATAGTTTGATATGTATGCTATGTAGGACTTAGTGAATATTATTTAAGATCATTGAAATGAACCCTAAGGTTACGATCATTTGAGAAAATAATAATTATAATTATAATTTAACCACATTGATTTTTTTTCTAATCTAAAATGTCTTCTTCTCACAACCATGATGAATCACACCTACTAGTTCCCTAAGAATTGAAAGTGATGTACACTCATCTAGATGAGTCTGTACCTAATTTCACCTTCATCTTGCATTAGGATGAATAACTACAATGGATAGATATGGAGGGCAATGTTGTGTTGCCTCTCAAATGATCTATTCTTGAGATGCTGCTTCAAAATATTAAGAGGTTGGACATCTAGGATCTTCATGATGAATATCTTGTGTATGACCATAACCATCAAGACTCCCATCCCACAAAAACACAACACAAATGAGATCAGAATTAGGAGAAGCACCATGCAGCTACAAAGGGAAAAAGTTCACTAACTCCTTGTTCTTGCTGAACCAAAATGACAATTAGGATCCTCCCTCTAAGGGTTCTAAACATGAAGATTCTCTATCCATTGACTTTAGTGAATGGGGCTTGAACCCAAATTTGCAATCCACTATCAACAATCCAAGTTCAGGCAAAAGTGGGAGTCAACATAAGGGCTTGGGCAAGCATCATGATGATGATAAACCTAATGATCATGGCCATGACAAGTAAAGAGAAGGTGGTAGATACCATGATGATGGAAATCCTCCTCTCCCTTTATCCTTTTCATATAGATCTTCTTCTTCCTCTAAATCTAATCAAAACCATAGGGGATGAAACTGTGATGGAGGTGAATGATGGGATAATGATTGTAGGCCCTACCATGAGTGAAATCATGCTAATGATGAACCTTTACTTACAACTTGAATCATTATAAACATTGTAGAGGTATTTAGAATTCCAACCAACCATTTGAAAGATAGTAGAATCAATAGTTGGATATGAACAACATCCCCAAATTTGAGAGGTGATATTACTCAGAACTATAGACACATCTTCAAGCCTTTTATGATGCCTATGCCTTGTAGAACATAAAAAATGACTAGTAAAAACTTAAACTATTCCCTAAGACACTCATAAAAGAAGTAGAAAGTTGGTACCACTCCATAGAGCCAAAATCAATTCATAGATGGAGTACAATGCTTGAGTTTTTCAATGAAAAATATTAGACATACACTAGAGTGTCCAACTTGAGGAAGCAAATACAAGGCTAGTAAAAAGGAATACATGAACCCTTGGATTCAACCATGGGTAGGTATTATTCCCTTTCTCATAAATGTCCTATCCATGGTTATTCTCAACAAGATCAGCTTCACCATATCATAGATGGGCTTTAATAAAAAATGAGGAGAATTCTTGGGATCTATGCATAAGAAAGACTATTAGAACTAAGACCCCATCAAATTCAAAGGCTAATTGAGTAGGTTGTAAAATAAGAAGATGAGTTGAGAAAATAGGAAAGTCCTAATGAGTATAACTAGGATCCTTCCATTAGAAAAAGGGAGGTCTATTTCTATGATAGCAAGGAGGAGGTACCACATGATGAAGTGGTGCAACAAAAAACTTTGCCAATTTAAAAATCTATGTATGAAATTTTGGCTAATTTTGACAAAATGTGGAAATCTTTAGATGAAAAATTTTTAACTACTTTGAAAATTGTAAAAGAATCAAAAGAACAAGATAGTGATCATGACCACAGGAGAAGAAAAGAAGCTGAACATGCCTACTAAAAGGATAAGGGCAAAGCTGCTACAATGGAAGAGGTTGTGGAGTTAGAATTAAACAATGATGGTGGGTATGAAATCTACAAATACAAACATCCTAAGGGATGTTTTCCTATTGTGTCACACTTATAGAAATCTAGGTATACACTCTGAATCCTAAACTGTCATAAAGGCAAGAACCTAGAAGGTTTCCTTATCCATAAGGTAATCCAAAACAATTCAACTAGCAACAACAAGCTTATTATCCAAGTCGAGCTCCACCATAACTGTATGAGTAGTACCATCAATGGTAGCACCCACAATCATGGAGGATGTTACCACCAAGGTAGTAGTACCCTTATAAGTAACCAAATCTATACGGGTACTATGTTCAGCAACCCATGTCTCTACATGACTCTTCTAGTCATGCTTCTTTTAAACATCACTACTATCCTCTAGAGTACTATAAAACTCATTCTCCATCTCCTAGAGGGAAATCCCCACATCCTTATCACCCTTCTCATTCTTTAGCACCTATTTGTCCATCCTCAACCCAATGACCGCCTGCTCCATCCATGCAGGAAGAAATTCCCAAACAATCATAGTAACATAATGCCACCAGGCTTGTTAACTTACAACTAACTCCTTAACAGAGTAGTTCAAAACCCAAATCTTATACAAAACTCTCACCAAATTATGCAGTTGTTCACCCTATGTCTTCTTCATTCTCTTCGTCAATTCCTTTCAAGAACCCATTAAACCAAATGCCTTCCAAGATCCACACAATCATGTTAGCCCATGCTATATCTGATTAGATCAAGGTTGGCAACCTTCCTAAAGAAAGAGCTAATCCTAGAAATCCTCTCATCTACTTGCAGATTGTAGGAAATGAGTTGTGCAAGGCTCTTCTCAATTTAAGTTCTAATGTTAATCTAATTTCCCATGAACTATACAATGCCTAGAACCTACCTCCTCTCAAGAAGAGCAATATCCATTTAAAGTTGGCAAATTAATCCATCACTATTTCCTTGAGATTAGTGAAGGACATTGTGATCATTGTCTATGGATGGTTGTATCCTACCAATTTCCTAACGATCAAAGTTGATAATCATAAGGGGAACTTCTCAACCATTATGGGAAGGGCTTGCTTGAGCAATGTTGATGCATGAATGGGCATCATGGATATTTCCATAAAGATTTCTAAGGAAAATGCATTCAGAAAGATCAAGAAGAAGAAAATTCCATACATCACATATAATGATATCAAGTGCAACTATATGCAAAAACTTTGGTCAATCAAAAGCACATCAATCAAAGCATGTAGATAGTATGTAGATGAATGTAAAATTCAAAAGTTCTTGTATGCAGTAGCCACAAAATAGGAGGGCACCTAATGGTAGATAGTTGATTCTGAAGGCATCACATTTTGCATAGAACCTATAAAGAGCCTAACTTGTGCCTATGTTAAAGGCTTGAATGAATTAGAGCAAGTTCATTTCCAACTCTCTGATGATGAACCTAATGATATCAATTGGGAAGAGTTGGAAATCCCTAATAGTTTTAAACAAGATCCCTTAGAGTTGAAAGCTCTACCTATTGGCATAGAATATGCATTTCTAAAAAATGGTAAGCTAGTGATAATCAATGTCAACCTTTCTTCTAAGTAGAAAAGGATGCTATTAAATATTATAAAAAAATTAGCTATGATTGGGCTACAAAATGGTTGCAAATTTCATGTAATTTTGCTACAAATTGGCTGCCAAAGTTAGGTGAAATGGGTGCCCAAATTTGGGGGTTTACTAAACATAGTAAGTGCTTTCCCCCATGGTCATTGTGTTTACTAAAAATAGTAACCGAGGCAGCCCTTCCAAATTCAAGACAAATATTTAATGTTAGGCTCTTCACCATGTTTTTTGA
Source organism: Gnetum montanum (assembly GCA_015680685.1). Lineage (NCBI taxonomy): Eukaryota > Viridiplantae > Streptophyta > Gnetopsida > Gnetales > Gnetaceae > Gnetum > Gnetum montanum. Next base: position 206,429 of record MNCI01015553.1, read on the forward strand.
ACTGGCTGGTTAATGTTGAAGTGCATAACTTGATTAATTTTTCTTCTTATGGCTTCCATGCTAAGGGTTTGAATTTTCCACACTGGGAGAGAGAAACTTTCTAGGCTAGGGAAAATGTTTCCATGCTAGGGCAAAGTTTCCAAGCTAGGATGAAAATTCCCAAGCTTAGGGAAAACTTTCCAGGCTTGGGGAAAAGTTTCCAAGCTAGGGAAAAACTTTCCAATTTGAAAGGAAATTTTCCAAAATGTATCTTTCATCTTCATGTTGAAGAAGGGAAAGTTTTGAAACCCCCATCCTTCCACCCTAGGTGTAGGTGGGATCTACCTTCTTGCATGTGTTTTCAGCATAAAAAAATGTCTACCTTGCATAAAGCCCATCAAATTACCTTTTCTCAACATTCCAAAAGGCATTTTTGACCTCCCACACCCCCCCAGCAAGTCCAAATATAGGTACTAGGTGACTTTTTTTCACTTGGGGAATGAGGCTTTCACCACCTATGAGGCATTTTTCAATCTCAAAAGTATAAAGTATGTGAAATTACCCATTATGGATTGCATTTTTCACATTTTCAATGACATTTTACCTTGGGTTCCATGGTGTGAAAGCTACATTATGAAGATTGGTTATAACATGCAAACTTTTGTGGTGTTTCAATGGCCCCTCTTTGTTGGTGGCTAGAGGATTGACCTAAGAGGCATTGATAAAAAATACAAAACACCACTACATATTAAAATGTTACAATGCATAGAGGCCATATGAGAATAAGGCTATCCAAGTCACCAATGTTGCTAGTTCAAGGCCATGGTGGGCCATGGTACCATTTTAAGGCCTCAACAAGCCATGTTGCTAGTTTAACATCATAGAGAACTATTGAAAGTAGGCTTTCTTGTTGATGATTTGTCACCTAAATGTAGTATGGCTTTAGATATGAATCATTGATTATATTGTCCATCTCATTCCCATTCATGTTGGCTATTCTGAATGCTCCATTTTCATATGCTCTGGTGACAAGAAAGGATCCTTCTTAGTTGGTTGAGAATTTGTCCATGTGCTCTTAGATGGCCTTAAGGATGAGGTCCCCCTCCTTGATCTTGTGCATGATTAGGTTATGATGATGTTGTCACTTCTGCCTCTCTTAATAGTGCTTGATGTAAGCAAGCACTTGCATACACTAGTCTTCCACTAAATCTAGGACTACTATCTGTAACTCCTTGCTCTACTTGTCATTAATGAAGTTAGTTAAGGCTACTTAGAGTGATGGTACCTATGATTCAAGAGGATAAATAGCTTTAGAACCATAAACAAGCCTATAAGGGGTCATGCCAATTTTCATGTAATTGATTTTTCTATATGCCACTCATGCCACTTCCACTTGCTATTTTTGAGAAGCTTCTTGAGCAAGTTGATGATGGCCTTGTTGCTTACTTTTGCTTGTCCATTGGCTTAGGGGTAGTAAGGTGATGTGAAAGAATGCTTAATGCCTATGTTGTGACAAAAATCCTTGGTTTCTTGACTACTAAATTGAGGTCCATTATCTGTAACTATGTTCATTGGTATGTCAAAAAAAACTACAATGTTGTCTAGGATAAACATACAAACTTGTTCAGATGTGGTCTTCCTTAGGGAAATAGATTCAACCCACTTGGTAAAGTATTTGGTTGCGGTGATGATGAAACTATGCCCTAAGGTAGATTTAGGCATTATGGGTCCAATGATATCTAACCCCCATTGTTGAAATAACCATGTTATCTAGGTCATATGCAACTTAGTTGGTTATACATGTATCAAGTTACTATATCTGTGGCATGTGTCGCATCACTTAAGTTTTTGTAGGCAGTCATTTTCCATATGGGGCCAATAGTAGCCTAACCATCTAATCTTAGCAACCATATATCTAGGTCCTATATGTCCACCACAAACATTGTGAACCTCTTATAGAACTCTTCTAACTTCGGTTTTGCCTAAGCACTTTAGGAGTATGCCATCATAGGACCATCGACATAATGTGTTATCACCTACAATGACATAATGCTTCAACTACTTATATATGATGTTCTTCAAAGAAATAGTCAAGCCCTGTGAGGATTCACCATGCATGAGGTAAAATTTTATGTCGTCATACCACTCCTTGAAAGTAGTAGTATGAATGATGACCACAAAGGTATCCCCAATGTTCTATGTAAGGGGAGTAGCATAGTCCACAATTAAAGTGGGAAATTTGCTAAACACATCTAGTGTCACAATAAGGGATAATGTTGCAGTTCATCAACTATGACATTTTTGTTTCGAGGTATGCATTGGATATCAATGTTTATGAATTGTTGTAGTAATTTCTTTCCTAGGTCATAACAAGGTTGTAAGTGCTTAGCTTTCCATGCATAGACTTTGGTTACTTGGTTAACCAAATAAGTTGTGAATCACCTTTGATGGCTAGGCATCTAATTCTTGGCTCACAAGCTCTCATCATCCCTTTGATCAAACTTGAAAGACCACCAAATTTGGGCCACCATGTCTCAATTGCAAATTTGTTTAAGTGTCAATGCAAGGAAAATTTTTTCTAAGTGTTAGGACTATGCTCTCCACTATTGAAACTATGCTTTAGAGCATAGTTAGCATAGTCAACACAAAAGTTCAGATTTGCATGATTTTTCTAAGAGTCAAGCTAGTGGTTGCAAAGTGTGGTTAGCATGGAAGAAATAGTTTCACAAAAAATTTTAAGTGTTGGGAGTACACTCCCTACTATGCTCTAGAGTGTAGTCAGCATAGTCTACATGAAGACACCAGTTTTGAAAAAATTTTCTAATTATTGAGACTATGTTTGGAAGTGTAGTTAAGTGTAGATAGTTTGGAAGCTTAGTTTTTGTAAGATTTTTCCATGTTCCAAAACTACACTCCCTACTACCGAGACTATGCTCTAGAGCATAGTTAGTGTAGTCAACATGGAAATGCATATTTTGTAAAATTTTCTATCTGTTGAGACTACACTCCAGAGCATAGTCAAGCATAGTCATGTAGAATAGCCTCCAGAAACCTCTAGAAAGTAGCATTAGCATCCACATCAGCTCCAATACCTCTGGCAACAAGATCAGTAAGTTTTGTCTCTTTTTGCATCCTCCATTTGTCCCCAAATTGTACCTATGCTTGACACCACTTCACATAGTGGACAACATAGTCATAGAGCATAGTCTCCAAGCTTGCATTATTTTGTATTTTTTTAGGTGCATTGTAGTCTCCTCGACACTCACACATGCAGTCGAGTAGTGTAGTCACAATTTCGAAATCTTGTAGGTTCCATTGAAGCACACCAATAGAACACCCTTTTCTTTAGTGGAGAGCGTAGTTGGGTGTAGCATAGTCCCAACTACCCCACTACCACATGGCATCCAATTTATAATTCACAACAACCCTAACCCTATAAATACCCCAGTGTTCTATGTTTTAGGGGTTGGTATATGAGCATTTTGAGTATTTTGATTACAATTTTTTCATTCAATTGGTAAATTTGATGATTGACTGGGATTTTAGCATTCTATTGGAAAATCCATCAGAGCATTATGAAAGAGCAAGTTTAAGGTAGAGCACCAGTAGACATCTTTGCATACCACCCAGTCTTCCACAAACCACTATAGCCCATGGGATACCATGGTAGCCAATCAGCTTGAAAAACCACCAAATTTAGGCAGTAGCACCTTAACAACAAATTTTTCTAACTATCAATACGAGGTAAATTTTTTCTAAGTGTTTGGCCCATGCTTCCACTAATGGGGTTACTCTCTAGAGCATAATTAGCATAGCATGCAGCACAAAGCCAAATTTGCAAAATTTTCTAAGTGTTGACAGTAGTTGCAAAATTTTTCTAAGTGTTGTGCTATGCTCAATTCTCTCTGCTATGCTCTAGAGTGTACCCAGCATAGAATACACTTCAGTGGCTAGTTTTGCCTACATGTTAAGCCAAAAACTGTCAAGCTAGTTCAACATAAAAAAGGCATTTTGGCAGATTCATAGCATAGTCTAGCAGATTCACACTTCTGAAGCTACCCCTCCTACTATGCTCCAAAACATAGCCTAGATGAAGGTTGCAAGTTTTGCCAATTTTTTCTAAGTGTCAATGCTATGCTCCAAAGTGTAGCTTGCATAGCCAGCATTGGATCTCAATTTTCGTAAAATTTGTCTAGCTATTGGGTTACACTCTAAAGCATAGCTAGCATAGCAATGCAAGGTAGCCTCCAAAAGCTTCTAGAGCTCAACACTGATCTTGATCTTGGCTCCAACATTTCTTTTGCATGTAGGATCTATAATTTACATTTCTTTTGCACCCCCCATTTTTCCCAAATTGTACCTATGCTCGATCCCACTCAAAAGAGGGTAGAGTATAGCCCTAGAGCGTAGCCTCCAAATTGCACTATTTTGTACTATTTTTCTACATTGTGGTCTCTTCATCTTTGGCACATGCAACTTGGCAATGTATTCATAGTTCGATAGTCTTTCAAGGTGCATTGGAGCACACTAGAGTGTAGCACCATTATGCTCCAATGCAAGTATAGCTAGACTCAGCATAGCCTCAAATACCCCCTTTTCCATGTGGCACCTGATCCACACTTCACATCAACCCTAATCCTATACATACCCCTATGTTTCACATTTTAGGAATTGGAATTTTTGAGGCATTCACATTTTTGAAGCATTTGGTGAGTGCTTCCACTTAACAGTTAGCATCTTGGCATTGGAACCCTTACACTTGAACATCCTTATCACCTTGATAAAACCTTGGGATGTCACCTTTGCACATTGCAACACATGAAAACCTATAAGACACCGCAAGAGCCAACCTAGCAAGCTTATACTTCATGGTGGACATCCATTTCATAGCCTGGACACCCTAGAAACTATGACTACGCTGCCTATTGTGCCTGTTTGTACACCATGTACCTCCTCACCTATCTTTTGCAATTTCTATGCTCCATCATTTGGGGTGGTTTCATTTTTTCTCTTTCAAACTACTTTTTATTTTTCAAGCATTTTCTTTGGCACTTAGCATTGCACATGCATTTTTTCACCATTTTGCACACATTTCCATTTTTTCACTATCATTTTTACACTAGAAAACCATTGTATGCTCTAGGTTATTTAGCCTTGGTACCACCAAAAATACTATGCAAACCTTGGCACCCATTCATTGAAACATTATGTAAGTCCCAATTCGATTGACAAGACCATCCCAAGTGCTCCACCTCTATTTTCGCCTCCAGCAACAACCCTTTGGAAAAGGGGGGGTTAGGGATGTACCATGAACATTACAGCCAACAAAATTTTTAGTTGCTACAATTTTTTAGCATTAGAAGGAGGACATGGCATTTCTTTCTATATTCAGTGGCAGTCCCACATGCTCTCTACACCTCTGCTACTAGTTTCAAGCTAGTGTAGAGTTAACACCCCTATGGACCTGCCATGGCAGTAGCTGGCTTATAGGCTAGCATAAGAGTTACCCATGAGTTGGTTTATGGAGATTGAACCTAGTTTTCAATTCACCTAGAACCTTGTTGGATAAAAGCCAAAGCATATCTTTGGCACTAAGCCAAAACTCTGTGTGCTCAAGAGTGCATAGTTGGCTCTTAGCGTGATAGCATAGTAATCCTCAATGTAGCGAGTGTAGCATACCAAAGTTAGTTTTTTCTTCAGTATCATTTTTAGACTTAGCCATTTTCATAGCATTTTTTAGCATATTCTTATTTAGCCATTTTTCAGCATTTTTCTACTTAGCCATTTTTAGCATCTACAGCTTTCATAGTGTTTGCATCTTTTGCATAGCATTATGAATCTTGAGCAACCCTAGACCTCTACCCTAAGCATCATTTTTGTTCAACCCAGTTAACAGGAGATCATAATTGATCTCCCTAGGGCCGAGGGCTCTACTTTGGTGGAGAGGCAATCACTCAAAATATGCAACCAACTGCCAAAGCACATGGTATTCGATGATGAAAAATATAACTTCCTTTGCATGAAACTCCAAGTAGGTCTATCCTTAGACCATTGAGAAATGAATGCCAAATGGGGTTATGAAATCATACACCAGAATAGTAGGGAGTACTTCCCTACCCCCAACAATTTCATTTCACTCACCAAGACCTTTTAGTGGCTACTCGACCAACTTATTCAACTGAGTGGGTTGAATGAGCATGATGTAGCAACCAATTATGAGGAGCCCTTGTAAGATGGAAAGGATGAGTTTGAGGCTTGTTCAAAGAATGAAAATCCATTTTATGCCTCCTTCTAGCGAGCTACCTCTAGTTTCATCCCTCAACAATCCCAACCATCCACCTTCTTTTAGGCGGTTACATCCCCCTTGTCATCTCCTAGGTCAACCCCTATGATGGAAAATCATCAAGTGCATACACATTAGGATGTAGGACCATATATCATCCTAATCTTCATACATCACATGAATTAGGATGCAGGACCATCCACAACCTTTCCCTTTGCAATGTCTACATAGTGTACGCAATCCTTCCTACTAGCATCCATGATGCTAATGCAACCTTACATACACACTGTGTAGATCTCCTAGCCACCATTGTCTTAGGCATCATACATTCTACCTATTCCATCGACACCCACTATAATGGTGGAAGTCACAACTATGGGCTCCACCTTCTATGCCCATGGTGTAGCACACATAGTAGTATGCATAATGGCATGTGCAATAGGCACTACATGTGGTCACATAACCCATAGTGGGGCCATGGGCCACTCAAGTGGCACAATGAGTAGCACAATTGGTGCAGCCCACTACATCCACCCCAAGCTTGGGTAAAGCATTCCAACTCATCCAGATGTTCATTGAGGAGGTTAAGTGGCTTAAAGCCTCCTCCTCTAAAATAGTCCATGTGATGGACTTTTACAAGGTTGACCTAATCAATCTTGTGGTTCCATCACCAACCCTACCTCCTAGAGTCCAACTTCCCATATTTACTAAATAGAATAGTGAGGGGGATCCTAATGCCCATCTAGTGACCTTTCATTCTAAATTCCTTCTATTGTAGACATGACCACATGCAATCATCTGTGTGTTTACCATGTCCTTGATTGGCAAGGCATTATACTAGTACCATGCACTCCCTAGGGCCTCCATATCTTCCTTGGAGGAATTGCTTAGTTAATTCATCATTTGCTTCAAGTACAACTTGAAACTTGAGGTGATCCTAGATCAATTAATGTAAATTAAGTAGGGCCACTTAGAGCCTGTAGAAAAATTCATCTAGTGTTGGAGTTATACACTTAACTAAATTTGTAAGCCCATCATTGAAACCCACCTACTAGCCATTTTCAAAGGCATAGTGAATGACTTCATCAAGTTAAAGCTATATCACCTTGCCCCACATTTCTTGAGCCAAGTTTCCACTCAAACAAAAAGCATTCAAGATTTGGTAGAGGCCATTAAGGACCTAGCCTACATGGCCTACAAAAATTCACATGCAAAGAAGAGTAAATAAAAAGGGAAAGGCAACCACAACTATTACAATAGTGGCCAACGAGGCCAAGCCAAACAATTTCAAACCAATAGCCAAGGCACCTAAGGCCCTAGCCAACAACAAGGCATCCAACTTTGGCAGTAAGGCAACCAACCAGTCCACACCATTAGTGGTCAGGGGGCAAGCTATCCCAAGGCTAAACTTTGAGTGTAAAGACTACTTAAAGTACACATCATTACCCATCAAGTAGTCAGAGCTCTTGGGTTAACTTCCTGATGCTAGGCACATCCAATATAAGAAAATGTTTGTGGATGCTCACAAGTTCTATGATCACTACTACAATCTCTCTTGAAACCCATAACCAGTAGCATCAAAAGAGCCTCTAGCCCTAATCATTTCAGGTTGAACCAATTCTACCATTACCATCAACTAATAGGCCATGACATAGACTTTTGCATGGTCCTATGGAATGACATAAAATGCATGATTTACCAAGGCCAACTAGTCCTTGATGTAACCAATCTAGTTTGCTAGAAAATCAATCAATGAAGGTCTACAAATACCCTCTTAATGTAAGTGATGTAGGCTACATTATCAATGCCATCAGCATTGATGATGACTCAAAATCAACATAAGAACCATTCATGGTTTGTGTGCCCTCTAGCAACCCTGGGGCTTCTCAATGTCAAATAGCTTGAGGTTTTCTTTTATCATTATAGCACCACCTCGAACACCCATGACACCCTTTGTGGTTAGGGCCCCACAGTACCTTGCAGCAACAACAACCTAGACACCTTTTATCATTAGGGTGCCTCAACATGCAAACTCTTTGCCTACTTAGAGTTTCATGGTGGGGACTGCATCAAGCCCTAATCACCCAAGGCATCATCCCACATACAACAATAGGTAGTCTAGGTGGTAGCCTTGGAGGCCAAACAAATGCCTTGCTAACAAAATGATTAGGGAATTTCTAGCACTGGGTCTAAAGCTTGTCTCCTTTTATTCTATTCTCATGCCCATAGTAGCTAAAACAACCATTGTAAACAATCAACAACCAAGCACTAAGGCTCAAAAGCAAGCAAAGTAAGCCAAGCCCAAATCTCCTCCCCAAGAGATTCTTCTCTTGGGCTACATGGAGGAGATGAAGGCCAACAAAGCAACTAACAATGTTAAGGATTTCCTAGATGCATTAGCATAAGTCAAATAGGCTTTGAAGAAAAAAAACACAACTTTAAGCCTATATGACTTGGTCATGGCCTCCTCTACTCATTGTGAAGCACTAATTCACATGTTGACCTCCATCCATGTTAAGGAAGGCATCCTAGTAGATGAACAAGCCATCCATGCTATGATGCTTTCCCCTATACCATAGGGATCGAGTTCAACATCTCTAGCATTTCATGATGAGGTGATTAAGGTTGACCTTGAAAAGAATCAAGTCATCACTACATCAATGTTCATAACAAACCATGTAGGGAAATGCAAGATTCACAGGGTGCACGTTGATGATGGGACAATAACTAATGTCATCCCATTCCTAGTCGTTGATCAAATTGGTCTTGTTGATCAAATCAAACCCACAAATATAATGTGCCTAAATTCTATTAATGGGTCATACATTGTCATAAGGGGGATGGTCACGATAGCTTTCATGGTAGGGGAGCAATTCCCCACAATAGTTGAATTCATTGTCACTGAGGAGATGCTTGGTTCAACCTGATCCTAGGAAGGCCTTCGCTAGTCTAATTACTGACTATCTCCTCTCCCATCCAACAAGAAATCCACCTTCCATATGAACATGGAGAAGTGATTATACATGGTGACAATGTAGCCCCTCTAACCATCAACAACCTTAATACAGAACAAGGGTTGGAGTAAGAGTTCCCTGATGACATGCTACCCATGAAGGATGATTGTCAAACTTGTCTGGTAGACCCATTTGAGAAACGAAAGGAGGCCAATGAACTCTCCATAGAGGCTCTATGGGTATAGTTGCCTTTTAGCATCATAGATAAGGGCCTAGGCAAATATCGCCTTGGGCTACCTAGGCCCTATGCACCTCCTAACCTACATCAGGTTAGGAAGCAACTACATGACTAAGGCACACCCATAGTCCAACATGTGCTAGGTACCTACTTGCCCCTAATCTTGAAATTCCCTATTTGCCTTTTTCTTTCATAGTTATAGTTTTCATAGTTGCTAGCATTTTTTGCATCATCTAGTTTGTCACGCATTCATTCCTTTTGCCTATTCATTTTTATTTAGTTTTCTTACACATTAAAAATGCTAGAATATATAAAAATCACAAAATTAAAATTTGCAAAAAATACATATGGCCCACCATGGTCTAAAACTAACCACCTTTCTTGCATCACCATGGCCTAAAAAGGCCTTAAACTAGCATACAGCTTGCTATATCCTAAAACTAGCAATCCTTTCTCTTTCATCATATCGACCCAGAATGGCCTAAAACTATTGCCACATCACACCATGGCCTAAAATTGGCAACACCTTGTCTTTTTATTCATGACCTAAAAATGCCTTAACCTAGCAATCTTTGTCACCTAAAATGGCCTTAAACAAGCAATCATCATAGCTTGAAATGGCCTTAAACTAGCATGGGGCCCACAAAGGGCTTAATCACATTAATTAACCACATTACTTGTATGCATTACTTAGCAAGTTAAATGTAAAAGATTACATAATATGCAATCCACATAGCAAAGATATCTTGTCATTAATCGATTTTCATTAACCCATCAAGAAAATACATGGCATTACTATACAGAAAAAATGGCTAGCAATGCAAAATTACCCAACAACAGGGCTACATCAGGACTACTTAGCTGGTGGTGTTTAGTGGGGGTTGAGGCTCTTCTTCCTGTTCCTCTACCACTCTACCAGGGCCTATGACATCGCTTGGTGCCTGATCAAAACAAAACAAGATAAAAAATTAGTTAGTAAATGCATAACATGCAAAACTAACGTAAAAGTAGAAAATAACAAAAAAAACCATTAACCTAAGAGGGTCCTGCATCTATCTCTAGAGGTAATCTATCAAGGCCCTCCTCCAAGTGCTAGAGGATTTTGGCCTCCAATAGCCATGACCAGTCCTATTGGCCAAATTCAATACTTGCATGGGTCTTGCCTTTATCCATGGCAATCCATATGGATGGCTTCATTGAAAACATGGCCAAGAAAACCTTCCCTAAGGGCATATAAATATACCTCTCTGGAGATCCACTCACCACTATGTGATGAGCAAATAACTCATAAGTACATGTCATACCAATCGCCTTGAGGAACATATCATGGCAATAGAATTCAACAGACTCCTCCTTTTACTGTTTAAGGTACACATCTCACTCATTCTTGTAGTGATGCTTATGATTCTTCTAAGTCTACCCCCACTGTTACATGTGTTTGTTATAATCTTTCCAATCTTGATTTTTTTTAGGCAAGTAAGTCCATTTGCAACCTCTACTTGATGATCTCTCTGGTGGCCTCATTCTTACCCTGTATTGCTGACCAGTACATGGCATAGTCAATCTCGGCTATCTACCAAGTACTATCTCCTCATGCATGAGCCATAAGGAAGTCATAATGGGATCACAAGTCCTCCATCTTGGCATCTTGGCTTATTATCCTATCCTAGAGCTTGTGTACCCACTTTCATAGGTACTTATTAGTTTACCTTAAAATCCATAATGCTTTTGCACTTGAGAGCATGCACTTACTTGCTGCCTCATACACATGATGAGGCACTTGCTCCACGTTAGAGGAATACTCAAGGATATCATCCAACCTAGCCACCCTACTTGGATCCCAATGAAGCTTAGAACTTATTGGCATACAATAAGAAAAATAGCATTAGCCATAGACTAAGCATCAAATTGGTAAAGCAAGATAACAAAGAAACATCACAAGCATACCAAGCTTGGGATCCACCTGTTGTAGGTATTCCACCATATCCTCAACCAGACATTTCATGAAGGTGAACTTGTTGGGCATCTCTACCCATGGCTTCATACTGTAGGTAGAGGTGGACATTATACCACTAGTAGGTACCTCTATAGCTACAATGTAATAACATTTAGCAATAGTTAAGTAGAAAAATATGCAAGAGTAGAAAGAGGGAAATAACATATGGCAATAGAGAGCACATACCTAGCAAACTCTCAAGTGTGAGAGCAGTGGGATCACCTAGCTATACACCATCAAAGAGGCTATCAAAATCATCCTTTTCTAGGTGAAGTAATCCCTCCTCCTTCTCCTATAACTATTAGAGGACCTCTACAACCTCATGTAACTCCTCCTCCTATGTCTCCCCCTCCTCAATTTGAGGAGGAACCTCCTATGATACCACTTCTACTACTACTCTAGCAGCCCTCTCACCTAATCTTAACAATTTATGCACATGTCAAACTTAGCATGCTAGCACTTAACATAAAAAGTTAGGGTAATATATCATACCATAAAACATAAAAATACATACACATAAAATACAAAAAATGCATCTTACAACTCATACTAACCTACCACATCCATGTACAAATCTCAAAACTTCAAGTGGATCTTCTTGTTGCCCATCTTTTTGACCTCCCCTGAAGGCTCCTCTATCAGACATGGCCTCTTAATCTTTATTTTAGATGGTCCCACCATCTCTGTAATGAAACACATCACCTTGAACATGTTCCTAGTACCAGTTGGTGGAGGGTCACCTATAGTATCATGTAAGTAGTGAGATCACCCTAAGGAACCTTTATTTGTTACAAAAAAAACTCACCAGTCACCTCTAGAGGGTCCTACACTCATGTGATAGTAAATAGGTGTATGCTCCATGGCTTCAAAAGCTACTTGTGATCCTACACCACCCATCATCTATCCTCATGAACCATCAAAAAATCTGTAAACCTTTGAGGCATCCTACGAAGAATGCAAAGTGCACATGCAACCTTGCCTAGAGGTTGTGGAGTAGCTTGATGATCTTGACATGTAGGTCATGAATAAGGTGAGAGGCCTAGTTGTACCCCATGCCCTTCTCCAACACATCCCTCATCACTTGAGCATGCTCCATCGTAAGGATTTTCCCTTGGAAGAGCAACTTCAAAAATGCATGGAACAAAAGAGAGGGTAAAGTTCACAAATCATAGGCACCCACACATTCTTTATGAGTATGCATATGCAAGATCAAGAACTACCTAGCCACTCCTGGATATCACCTCAGCGGTCCACCTCTCTATTGGTCTTATTGATGACCAATGGGCTATTAGAGGGAAGGCCAAAGAGGTCTGCAAAGAAGTCATCTATGAGGTCTAAGGCCATCCTCACATCATGTACCCACATGACAAAGTGGTGAGCATTGTCACTGAAAAAATTGATAATGGTGACCATTTCGGCCATTGAGATGCTTAGGCTAAGGGCTAAGAAAAGGTTCATTAGCCTAGCCTATGTAAGCCTACTAGTTAACTCCACTATCATGGCACAACCAATGTTTTGCACCCTCAACATTCCCATACTTCATAATGAGGGTGGCCTCAGTGTGGCCTATAGCTACCACTATGACCTCTCTCGAAGTAACTGCAATTGCAATATAGGCAAAGAAAAAATGTTAGCATTATAAAAAAAGGCAAAGTAGCAAATGCATATGATTAAAAGCAATAAACTGCTTACGTAGGACAATAGGTCTGCATGATAGTGGTGGTGGTGTTGATGCCTCCTCAACACTAGGTACACCATCCACCCACTCCACATCCAACTAGCCATGGGTCAAACACCTCTCATAGGCCTTTGGATACTAATAAGGGTACTCCATCAAGTCAGATCCATTTTTCCTAATCACCCCTACATGAACACTCTTGTAGGTTGAAAATTCCTATAGGGTAGTACACGTTAGGTTTAGCGCCCCCTCCTCATCATGTAGGCCATGCTCACTAATACTAAACCTGGAAACAAATGTGAGTATTTAGCACCTTCGTATGAATCAATAGCCAAATGAATATTTTAAAATCATAGGAACACTTACCCTCCTACACAGTACACTATCCTAAGTGGGTTCTGGAATAGGGTATACACATGCCAAGCAATAAAGAGAGTGTTGTTCTTGCTAGAGAAACTAAACTCGAGCATCTAACAAATCCTGGAAAAAGGCCTAATGTCCCCAAGGCATCAGCTTGAACCTCCTACTCCACCATCACCAATAGTGGGTTCATCAAACATGAACCTTAGAATGCCCTATTTTATCCTAGTCAACAATGTCTCCATGATGACACTAGCAAATTCCATCACTAAGTGTGACCACATCATCACACTAAAGTGTTAGAGCAAGAATTATAGGAACTTGCATGCTCCTAGCTTGAACCATATCACCTGGTGACCCAACTACATGTCTGGTGCAGGTGTGTTTGGTAAGGGCTCACTCATGTAGTAGAGGATACCAACAAGCTCCACCACAATGAGGATTTGCTTCATATACAACCATAAACATGATAAAATGAGAAAGCATTAGTATACATTGGACTCACAAAAATACATTACATTACAATTAGCAAAATTTACAAGGTTAGCATAGGATAGTATAACTTAGCAAAAATATATATCCCTAGGATCTCCCTCTAGGCCCTATACGCATAGGATGTTGATATATACATTTAACGTGCCTGGTACTCACTAGGGTATAACACTACGTAGCATTAGTATTTTGCATTAAATTCACATCTTATGCATTTTCTTTATTTGCATATTTTAGTAGTTTGGCATGTTTGATTTGCAATTTTAGCATTTCAGCAAAGCTTTGGTAGACATCACATTTTGTTTTAGAGGTAACATTCTAGCACTTTGCATTCTTGCACTTAGCACTTTTTCACATTTGGCATTTCATTATTGCATTTGAAAAAAGTCTCAAATTTTTTCTAACTCTGGGCAGCATAACCTAGGGTGCCCACAAAAAATTCTAACTTGAGATTACCCCTCCTTGAGAGCATAACCCAAGAAAAATGACAAAAAATTCTAACTATCAACTACGCTCCCCAGGGACCGTAGACCCCAAAATCATCAATTTTTTTCTATCTATTGGCTATGCTCCACAAGGAGAATAGCCCCCAAATGATGAAAAATTTCGAAAAACATTCTAATGATTGGGAGCATAGCCCCAAAGCACCTAGAAAAAATACAAAGAAAAACTAACTACTACTTCCACCACTGTGTGGAACTTTCACCCGAATCACCATCCCCAATTCATAATTCTACCCAACCCCATTACACTTCGCCACTGCACACTAAGGTGCTCCCCATGTCTATGATCTATCATAGTCTTTCCTTCTTTCCCCTACCTTCTTGCTATGGCCATCACCACTATAATCATGTTGTTCATCTTGCCTTACCCTTAGGCCCAAAAATGCAGGAAAAAAAAATGTTACCCCCCTTGGCATCATATGCCTTGTGGCCCCCTTTCTTTTCCCCCTTCTTCTTTATCCCATGCATGCTAAGAAAGAAGGAGAGAAGGGATGAGGATATCCCATGATCCTCTATGCTCCAGCTGCAATAGCCTTAGCTGCAGCCATGAAGCCCTCATTTTTTTCCTTCTACCCCTAGCCCTAGTCGCAAATAAAAAAAGAAACAAATGAGAGCCCTCATTTTTGTTGATTCTCCCATGCCCCAAAAAACACCAAGAAAAAAACCCTTACCCCACATGGCCATGAAACTAATTTCCCATGCCCATGTAATGCACACCCACAAGAATAAAAAAGAGAATGTGCAAGCAAAACCCTTACCACCACAAATGTACCCTCCCTTCTTGGCCACAAAAACCACTATGGTAACAATCTCTACCAAGTCAGGCCATCCTAAATTTCAAAACCCCTATGTAAGGTAATGCATGAGAAGCAAAACAAAGTAAAAATTGCATAAGGGTAGAGCATAGCAAGGTACCTAGTATATGGTGGCTCTCTCCATTCCTCCATGCATGCCTAGGGTAGACATCGTAGTGCTCACTCTCCCTCAGCTACATTAACAAGCCTAGGGTGTTGACGTTCATTTCAATGCATCATGCTAGCTATCATGCTCTAGATGTCACACTCTGGATATCAGGCTTTGATTGCTATGCTCTAGCTTCACTCCTCACTCCAATCATGCTATGCTTTGTAAATTCTCATTTTCACTTTGGAAAATGATAGTTTGACCTTGGTGAATTATGCATATATACCCTCTTGGGATACTTAAATGCATTACCTACTAAGACAACATCCTACAAATTTTCTAAATTTTTCCTAAGCATAGCAAGGGGTGAGTGTAGGAACTAGAGTTAGAAAATTTTTTGAACTTTTTCTAGTGGTCCTCAAACTTAGAAAATTTTCTACATGTTTCTAATTTCCTAGCAAATGCCCAGCCTAGTTTCACATTCCAAGGTCTTCCAGCCTCACCTACACCTATTCAATTTGCACAAACCATAGTATGCTATGACTTTAAACTAGTAAACCATGGTCTGCTATGACCTTAAACTAACATCCCATGGCTTGCTGAGGCCCAAAACCAGCTTTCATACTTGCTTCTACAACTCCACATTTGCACACTTAGGCAATTTTCATTGCACTACTTTACTCACTTTATGCATTTTGATGTTCTTTTTTATTGTTTTGTAGGATACTTAGTAGGATTACATCATGAGCATGTGTAGGCATCTTCATTCACCTTTGGTCATTACTGGGCATCATGGTGACCTCATGTGAGATATCAATACCAAATTCCTAGATCTTAAGCCTAGGGCCCATGATAAACATATAACATCTATAGAGGCACCGCTAGATTGGCTGGACCATCTAGTCAAAGCTCTAGATCTAGCAACAAATGATGTCATTGAGGATCCCCATGTTGAAGTCTGTGTAATGAAACTTAGTGGCAAGGCAAAAACATTGAATCTTAGTTCTTTGTTAGAGCCTCAACACACCCAAAACATTGCAAAAACACTCAACAACAACATCAAGGTTTTTGCATGATCTTACAAAGATATGCCAAGCCTAGATCCTCACATAGTGTAACACAATATAATCCTTGATCCTTGCATAAAAATAGTCAAGAAAAAAGCCCACAAGGTTAGACCTGAGGTGGCATTGTTAGTTCATGATGAAATGATCGAGCTTTATAAAGTTGGTATCATCTAGGCTGTTGACTATGTAGACTGGATCTCCAACATCATGGTTGTACGCAAGAAAAATGGAATCATACACATTTGCATCAACTTTTAAAACCTAAATAACGTAACCATTAAAGATGGCTTCCCATTGCCTAGCATTGACCAACTAGTCGATACTATGGCTAGTCATGCCTTGTTGTCCTTTATGGATAGGTTCTCTAGTTACAACTAGATTTGAATCAACCTAGAGCACTAGCTCAATATGACCTTCATGATCCCTTGGGGTATGTTTTGTTACACAATGATGCCTTTCGAACTAAACAACATAGGAGCAATCTATCAATGCACTATCACATACATCTTTAGTGATTACTTGCTAAATTTTCTTAATGACTACATTGATGACATAGTAGTTAAGTCCAAAATGGCACGCAACCATGCAGATGACTTAGACTATGTACTCAAACATTGCCTAAGACATGACCCTAGGTTGAATCCTGAGAAGTGTGTCTTCGATGTAAAAATAGGCTTCATGCTAGGTTTCATAGTATCAAAAGTATGCATACATGTAGACCCCAATAATATCAAAGTCATCATAAACTTAGCACCACTAGCTAACCTTAAGGAGCTACATGGGTCATAAGGTATACTACAATTCATTCATAAATTTATCATGTGGTTGACTAACAAGTTGCAACCCATGTAGCATCTTCTCAAAAATGGAGTCCACTTTTAGTGGATGACTCAATGCTAAGAGGCATTTGAAAACCTTAAATGTAAGCTAGCTCAACTTCCAATAGTTTACCCTCTATAAAGAGATAAATCATTTTACATCTACCTTTCAACCTCTGACATGTCCATCAACTCTCTGCTTCGCCAAAAGCAAGATAATGGCTCAAAGGTCCTTGTATACTACCTAAGACATGTGTTAGTGGCCCATGAAGTAAAATATAATGATGTGAAGAAGAAATAGCTCACCTTAGTCTTTGCACTTAAGAAGATACATTATCTTTTCTACAGCCAGGTAAACATCATCTATAAGAGTAATGTACTCTGGAAAATCATTGCAAACATTTATGAAAGTAGTCAGATTACAAGGTGGAAAGAAATAACCATAGAGTTTAGCTTTCACTATATAGCACAAGCATAAACTAAAGGTTAAACAATAGCCACACAACTCACGGCTTCACCAATAAACAATCAAGCAATGATAGATTTAGAATTTCTGAATGAGCATGTTAGTAGCATAAGCCAAGTACCTACCAATTTTGAGTTTATTTTACACTTCAATGATGCTTCAACCTCTCAAGGGGGTAGTGCCACTTTTGTAACCATGTTTCTCTCTAGGGAGATCTAACCCTTTGCTTATCACTTTGCATTTCTTTGCACTAACAATGTAGTAGAGTATGAAGTTCTTCTTAGAGGTATCTTAGCAACTTGTGACCTAGGAATTCAAAACCTAGTGATCTGAGGCAATTCATAGTTAGTAATTAACAAAGTTATAGACATTTACACTTGTAATGTACAACACTTACAACCTTACTGTGACTTCACAAAGAACTTGCTCAAATGATTTGGAATTATAGAGATCCAACACATCCCCTACAATGAGAACACCATTGTTGATGCATTAGCTACACTAGCCCTCAGCATTGAACCTAACATGTTCCATGCCTTGCCCACCTTAGTCATGGATTGCACCAAACCTATCACACAAACAACTAACATTGCATCCATATCCATAATAAGCATGACTCATGCATGAGAATGGTATGACAAGTTTAAGTGTACCTTTAATAGGTTGACCCTCCACAACACCTAGCCACTGCCCAAAAGGATGTAGTGAAAAAATGGTCATAGCAATACATCCTCATAGGTGATAACACACTATGTCATAGATCCTACGATGGCATACTACTAACCTATGTTAGCAATAGCAAAGCACAAATGATCATTGATCAAGTCCATGAGGGATTGTGCAAAGGTCACATAGCATTAAGGACAATGATATCGAAAATTATTGGTCTTATATGGAACATGATTCTGTATCTAAGGTCAAGATGTTCAATGTGTGTCAATGGCATGGTAATCTATTGCACACGCCACACACTGAACTACATACCACATAGATCATGTGGCCATTCCAATGCTAGGGGTTGAATATCATAGGACCTATCATGCCTAAGTCCTCTGTAGGACATAGCTTCATCATAATCACAACTGAATACTTTACCAACTGGGTTGAAGCTATTCCTCTTAGGAAGACAACATTTCAATAGGTTTGTAAATTCATCCTTCACAACATAGTAACCTGATTTAGTCTACCTATGACTATATTCATAGACAATGGGCCATAATTTAGCAATGCAGAACCCAAAGCCTTCTACAAACACCTTCGCATTAAGCATCCCTTTTTGTCATTATACTACCCATAGGTGAATGGCCAAGCAGAAGCCACAAATAAAGTCATCATCAACCTTCTAAAGAAAATTCTTAATAGTAGCAAATGGTGATGGCACAAGTTGCTAGTCTATGCACTATGGACCTACAACATAACACGAAGGATAGCAATTGGTGAGATGCCATATAGCCTTATGTATGGGTCTGAAGCAATTTTGCCTCTTGAATTGTAGGTCCCATCACTTCATGTGATCCTCTCGAGCTTCATTAATGAGGCTCAAAATAATGAGTTAAGAACCATTAACCTTGACTCTATAGAGGAGTGCTCATAGACACTTGATTTCATTGAATGGTATCAAGAAAAGCAATGGGAAAAGCATCATCATAATTAGCATCAACACTAAATCAAGAAAGGGGACTTAGTCCTCAAGGTCAATCATGAACCCATAGATAAGTTCTCAACCAACTAGGAAGGGCATTTCATGGTCACCAAGGCCTATGAAAACGAAGCACTCAAGTTTGCTGATCTAGATGTAAATGAGTTTTCCAGTCTGATCAACCATTTGTACTTGAAGCTATACTATGCCTAGAACATAGCACCACATCATTAACAAAGTGAGGTAAGCAATTGTCCACTATGATATTAAACTGGCATAGCAAGTCCACTATGACTATAAATTGGCATAGATCATCCTTGGGATACAATGTTAAATTGGAATCCATAGCACATCCACTATCTGCTATGATATTAAACTAGCATAGAAAGTCCACTATGACTTTAAACTAGCATAGAGTGTCCTTAGGCTACGATGTTAAATTGGTATTCATAGCACAACAAGTCCACTATGACTATAAACTGGCATAGCTCATCCTTGAATCATAATGTTAAACTAGCACAACATCCACCATCTACTATGATGTTAAAATAGTACACAATAGTTTTCTAGGGCTATAAACTAGCACATCACACACTTCCAAGACCTTAAACTAGGTTCACAGTCTACTAGGACTTTAAACTAGCATAGCATGTAGTCTACCAAGACCTTAAATTGGGTTCATAGTTTAGCACACATAGCTCAATAATCATAGTGCTATGGATAGGCAAGAATGAATAATTTTGATTCTTTGTCATCTACCCACACCTTGTGTACTGACGTAAATCATCAATGTAAGACTGGAAGGGAAAAAAACACCAAAAGATCGTCAAGCAGACATAGCTAACCCTGCCTTCACCCGAGGGCAAGCTAGAAAATAAAATGAAGATAGATTTCCTTGGATGGTTTACACGCAAATCAACCAAGGACTTCCCCAAGCGTAAACTACAGCTTTTGCTAGGGTAATCGTAACTAATGTTTTAAAACGTAAACAGTGTGCATTCAATGTAAACAAAAACGTATACAGAACTGGTATTGTAAACAAAACATAAACTGAACGTAAAACAAAGCAAAAAATATAATGGCTGTCAAAACGAACTATATTGTATTGCTTAGAAAAGATGTGCACTGGTCAAGGAATAGCTACACATGTGGATGACAGGTCAAGCACCAAGCCTTGGGGTGATGTGATGTATTTCAGAAGTGCTTGGATGCTAGGAGTCAAGTGTGACTAAGCATCCAAGGATTTTTGATCTGAGTTTCATAAGTCTTCAACCTTCAAAATTGGCAATCCCATTTATGTGAATTGATAGGGTATTTATAGGGTTTCGCTAGGTTCGGACATGGAATTCATAGATGAAATCAGTGGTTGAGAGATGAGAGGAAAATAGATCATGTGACACGTATCCAATGGACAGCCACATATGAGTTGGACGTGTGTAGGCAGGCTATGTTTTTGACCAGGTTCATTATATCTTACATGTATGAAAAGGATAGTATACAACAAGAAGATTCGATCCCAACTCACTTGACCATGGATCGACTACTGTAGGATGTCGATTTGAGTGGTTTTGTGGCTATTTGAGGTGTTTTTGTTCTGTTAGAGCTTGTAGTGTGAGTTGATTTGGTCTTGGCATGTCCTAAGCATGTGTTTGGCATGATTTTGTCTAGGCATGATTAATACTCATGCTGCCAGCATGTGCTCAGCATGACCTCAGCGTGAGTGACTTGAAAATGATACATTTCACTCCAAATTTTGATTTTTGAAGACTATTCCTTGAGTACAATAGTTTCTTAACTGTGTTTGACCCTGAGAGTGATCTGCAAGTTGAAACATGAGCTTGGATGTGCCTTGTTTTAGACCACTTTTGGTAGCTCACACTGGACTCATGCTGCTAGCATGAGCTTAGCGTGAGTGAGTGAAACTTGCAATTTTGGATTTGAAATATGTGATTCTGGAGGTTGAGACTGGAGGTTGTCAACAATGAACCCTAAGGATGAGTTGCACCTTGGAAGTCAGATCATTTACACTTAGTTTTGAGGCTTCCAAAGTTGGTCACGCTGGACTCATGCTACCAGCGTGAGTGCAACGTGAGTGAGAAAATTTACACAATTTCCAGTGTGGTTGCCAGGGCAAGCCAACATGAGTGACCAAGACAAGCCAATGTGAGTGCCCAAGACAAGCTACCATCAGTTATTCTCGTTTCAAAGTGTTAGGCCAAAATTAGTGGTGTTTCATTGCCCCCTCTTTGTTGAGGTTTGAAGGAATCCACCCAAGAGGCGTCAACAAAGAAGTAAAAAACACCAAGACCAACCAAGTACCAAGGATTATCTATCAGCCCCTAGCTGGACATCATCACACCATGTTCAAAAGTACATGGGATTGGGAAAGTGTAGTTCAAGATGCATGGGGGATCAGTTGTAACTGAGGGGAATCAAGAGTTGATCAAGTATTATAATTTCTGCTAGAATTGTGGAAGAGGAACTCTCTCACATGAACAAGCTATATCTTTAGTTCTTATCGATAGCTAGTTTTCAGCAGACTCGAAACCAAGACATAAGAGGTGTGTTCTTTGGAGAAACAAGACACTTGTAGAGTGTTTATGGGGGCCCGTTGTAAATAGTGAAATCCATGTGATGATGTGCAACATGATCATTTGAGACACAAGTGTAACTTTTTTTCTAAGAATATTGCCTTCCCGCCTAGGGCTTGTATGAGAAGAGCCAATGGTCTTTGGTCTATGATGTCCATGGGGTAATGAAGAACTTTTCCATGCATTTTGATCTTTGATATTTTTGTTATTTTTTCTTTCTTTGATTATTCTTTTTCTATTTTTTTTATCTTTTTGGTCTTTTTGAAAGAGCTTTCTTTCAGTGTTGTGCTCATGCTCATGCATTTGCATTTTGTATCATGTACTATGTACTGTGTTTTGTGTTGCAATTTCTTAGAGAGTTACAGTGTGCAACAATGTATCAAGAGTTTTGGAATGAGTAGAATGTATCAAGGGGGTGTAATTGAATAAGATAAGGGGAACATGATGGGGAATAGGAAATGCATCAGGAGTTGGGAATGTACTTATGAACAGATTGATTAACCCAGTCACGTGCATCAGGAAAAATGTGATACATTGGCATGATGATGAATTGCATCTATGCACGAATGCCTCAAGTGTGTCATCCTGCAAACACAACTCCAAGAAGAAAAGAAAAACACAAATGAAATGGTTAACTAAGAACTTTAAACAAGGAGATGAACAAAGAGAGGGAGCAATCAAGTGCAATTTCAAAGCAAACAGAATCATGAACAACCTTAGCTTCATCAAGGCCCATGAGACAAATTATATAGCAATTTTTGGTGGAATATGTATAGCCAATTTTAGCAACACATCCTTTTAAATTTTTCCTGGTCATCGATGATGTCACCATTTTATAGTTTTGGTAGACTGTTGCAAGTTAGTTTCATGTCATAACCCTTTTCATGGTGCCAATTTAGCATCGTAGTGGATGGTGCATTGCTAGTTTATAGCCATAGTAGACTATGAAGAGGAAAAATAGTTTATAGTCTTAGTGGACTCTAGATGCTAGCTTTATGTCATGGAAAACAGATGAGGTAGTTTAGCGTCATACCAAACATAGCTCTGTGGTGTTAGTTTATTGTCATGACTCCAGGACATTCTGTGGTATCAATTTTAAGTCATGATGCTAGGATTGTTCTGTGGTATCAATTTTAAGTCATGATGCTAGGACTATTCTGTGATATTATTTTTGAGTTATGATGCCAAGACTATCTATGCTAGTTTATAGTCATAGCGGACTATTTGTGATTACCTTGCTTGTGTGAGGTGTGATGCTGCATGCGTGGTTATGTTGTGCGCTTGTGAGATCCTACAAAGATCAACTAGAAAGAAAAAAACATCAAGAGACACATGTTGTACATAGATTTGAAATGTGTGAATGAAAGAAAAGTAATGCAAACAGTGATATTTTTAGGCCATTTTGAGCCATAAGCTAGTTTAAGGCCTTTTTGGGCCATGTGTTTTTGTAGTTTTATGTTTTTTGTTTTTATGTTTGATGTTTTTCAAATGCAATGTGTAAACTAAGTTGATGAATGTGTAAGCAAAGAAAAATATGTGATCTAAGTGAGTGGGCAAAATGTAAATGCATAGGCTAGTGTAATGTAAACAAAAGAAAAAAATGCATGGCAAAGGGTAGGCAGGCACCCACATTTTCGGCCAAGAGAAAGTCTTGGTCATGTAGTTTCTTCCTAACCAGGCATGGATTAGGGAGTGTGCAAGGCTCAGGATCCTCTAGGAAGTTATTGGCTTCAATCACTCATTCAAGTATGTTAGCCTTATGCGTTGCATTGGTTACCGTAGGTGTACCACCAAGAAACTCTTCTTCCAAAACTTGCGCCATGTCTATGTCGTGGATAGTCAAAGAAGAAGTGTTATCACCATGGATGATAACTTGACCACCTTCGTATGGAAGGTGGATTTCTTGGTGGATGGGAGAAGAGATGGCCCTTATTTGGGCTAGCCAAGGCCTACCTAGAATCATGTTGAAACCTAGCATCTCCTCTATGACAGTGAAATCTGCACTAGTGGGGAATTTCTCTCTTGCTACAAAGGCTAAGTTGATTGTACCCCTAATTGTGACATGTGATCCATTGAAGGATTTTAGACATGTGGTTTTGGCTAGCCTGATTTCATCTGCCAAGCCTAGTTTATCAATGATAGAGTATAGTACTACGTTTGTCACTACACCATCATCAACATGTATCCTACGGATGGTACATTGTCCAACCCGAATGCTAATGGATAGTGGAGCTGTAGTGACCCCCCCTCGTGCAGGGTTGACTTTGACTGCATCATCGTGAAAGGCTAAGGTTGTTGAACCCGATTCTTGTGGTGTAGGGGGAAAGATTATTGCACGAATGGATGCCTCATTTGCAAGGATGTTTTCCATAATAAGAATGGAGGCCAAGCCCTGGGCCAATGCTTGGCAGTGAGTAGATGAGGTCATGACCAAGTCGTACTGAAACACCTCAAAGAATGCAAGGTCATTCTGGCTTCACCAAGCCTTGCAAACCATGTAGCATTATGGCAATTCATCAGGAGGAGGATGCTCTGAGTTTAGGCCATCTAGTTCGCCAAATTTCTACTTTAGGTGTTAACAAGCTCTACGATTCATCCTGAATGCCCACCTAAGTAGCCTGCCCGATCGACAGACTACTCAGAAACAACACGGAGTTGGCAGCAACACTCTAGGTGCACAAGAAACAGTTTGGCAAGTTTTCTAAGTCACAAAGTCTACTACGCTATGCTACGCCCCGCTATGTAGTGTAGCAAGCTTCAGAAGATGATTACAGAACAAAATGCTACACTATGCTACACCACATGACATAATGTAGCGTGACAACAGATTCACAACCAGTCCCCTCGCCCAGTTTCAACTCCTTCAACAATGTTCCTTTCTGTCAAGAAGCGGCGGACCATGTCTATTGCTACACTACGCTGAGCTGCAAGGTGCATCAAGGTGTAGCAATCTTGTGGAAGAGATAGAAGGAAGCTTAAAGGGCGGAAACAGTAAAGTTCGCAAGTATTGCATCGCAGGGAACAAAGTGTGCAAATCAGCAAAGTTTCTATGACTAAGGCCGGTTGCTACGCTACGTAGGGTAGCATAGCGTAGCAAGCATGCGACATACATATTGGTGTTATGCTACGCCAAGCATGCCACGCTACAAAGCATAACAAGGCATGTGGGTGGTTGTGCGACATCAATGCACTTCACCTAATTAGAACATTGGCACACGCCTCCAGATGCTGATGACACAATTACGATGTGGCATGCTCACAATTGCGACATTGTAGTCTCAAAGTCACAATGGTCATGAGTGTCTAACGGCCACATTGGCATGTGCAGCATGAGCAAGTCAACAAAAGTTGAATGAACATGGCTTCCAAACAGCCCCTTTCGCATGCCCTTGGTCCTATAAATATCCCGACAAGTAATACTAAGTCTCCTCTTCTTTTCGACTACCTTTCCCTAGCTGAGATTCTCTCTGACTCTCAAACTCTCTGGCTCTCTCTTCAGCTTGCTTTTTTGGCTAACTTTCTCTCTGGTTTTGATAGAAACCCCACTCAGTTCAAAATTTTTCCAAGTGTCTTATTTCTCTGAGGGAATCAAGTTCCCTTCCTGGCATATTGCAGCATCGAGTATTGTAAGCTTTCTGTTCGGCATCGCAAACAGTTAGCATTCCCAGCTGACATTCCATTTTGACTCCCTTTCTAGTACCTTGGTAGAATTCCTATGTTGTCAGCATCAAAGTTCGCACCCAAGCACACAACCTGCCCACTCTGTGCACCCTGGTTATTCTTGGGGCCTCTGCACTTGATCACGCTATGCAACTGACTGTATCCACCTTGGCAGAGCAAATTTGTAGCTTCAGAGCTATGCATTCTTCTAACTGTATTTTACTTTGTTTTCTGTTACTATTGCATGTTGCATTATTTCTTGTCTTATTTACTTTCGGGTATCGTTTCGCTTATTTACTTTCAAGTATCACATCGCATTTCTGTCTCTGTTTCAAAAATATATGTTGCAAAAGGCTATATAGACACCGATTAAGTCCCTATCTAATCGACCAGACTGTTCAGGGTGCCCTCTATCTGCACACACTCCCAGCATGGCCCTCTCGTGGGTATGAGGTTGAGACTATTGCACCCGTCGACCCCTCGGTGGTTTCCAGCTATCGACGTTTTCGGTTGCTACAGTTTTCTAGCACTAGAAGGAGGGCATTTTGGTGCCTTTTTCGAGTGTCACAGTAGTTCTGTGAGCCTTCTGGACCCTGATATGCATAAGTGTAAATGTAACACCCATTTGTGGTTGTCTATGCCTTGTGTGGTGTAGATCAGTCGCCTCGATGGTTCCTCGGGATCCCCACAGAACACAAAGCCTCTAATTTCTTATTAACTAGCCTATTTTACGGTAGTCTTGCATGCGTTATGTACCCTATCGTGCATGTGGTATAGAGCGATCGCTTCGACAATTCCTCTGGAACCCCGTAAGACATAAAACCTACTTGTCTGCTAGTTAACTTCCCCTCACTTTCTTGCATGCATTCTTTACTATCTCGTGTGGTACAGGGCGGTCGCTCCGATGGTCCCCTAGGGATCCTGTGAGACACAAAGCCTTCTTGATCTCTAGTTAGCTCGCCCATCCTATGGTAGTCTCGCATGCATTCTGTATCCCATCTCGTGTGGTACAGAGCGGTTGCTTCAACGGTCCCTCAAGGATCCTGCGAGATGCAAAATCTTTTTGGTCACTAGCTAGCTTTCCAGTCTTATGGTGGTCTTGCACACACTTTGTACCCTATCATGCACTAGTGTAAACATAACACCCGTTTGTGGTTGTCTATGCCTTGTGTGGTGCAGATCAGTCACCTCGACAGTTCCTCTAGAGTCCGACAAGATGTAAAGCCTTCATTTTTGCTATTTTCTAGTTTCCTTGCTCGTTCACACTCTTTTGGATAACTTTTTTCCTTTTTTTCATAAATATTTGCATAGCTACCTACATAACTACTTGCTTAACAATGGCTTTTTCAACTATTGCTGCTAACGCTTTCAACGTGGAAGTTCCCTTCAACGTTGAAGCTCCCATCATGGTTCAAGGCACTACTAGTGTTGGACAACCGCTAAATTCGATGCAAGAAACTCACCAATCTCTCAGAATCCAAAATCAAGGGCCTAGGGTATTAGCCCACCAATGTGAGCATTATAGTTTCCTCTGCGCAAAGGTGTAGGCAAATCTACCCTTGGATTTACATGTACTCGAAGAAAAATGTAGCTTCGAGTTTGCTTACTGCAACGGGAAAGAATTCATTCCCACCCTAGGTGTTTCTTTACCTTTAACACAAGCATACCAAAGGCTTCTAGACCAACTAATCTAGTTGGCTAGGCTGAGGGAGCAACAAGACACTGCGTCCAACCAAGACGACGCTTTCCAGGATGGATAGGAAGAACTTGATTCCCAATCAGACAAGGGAGGTCCAACCAACCCTACTCATGTCCCTCCTACCCAGTCCTTCTAGGCCAAGCCGTGGTCTATTAGGGCTCCCTTGGTGATTACTCCTACACTTCTGCAACCCACAATTACACCTACTATGGGTAGCCACGCCAATCCTATGGTGTTTCAACACCCACTCTCGCCTATTTTGCCTGTTCCATTTGTAGCTACTATCCTATTGCAAACTACTCAACAGTCAATCCCTGTAAGGAAGCGCATGTCAATTGCGGCTACCCTACCACAGGTGCATACCATACCAACTTCGCAAACATATTCAACCTTGCTTCTGCCCCTATTCCTACATTCACGTCAGTTCCACCCACTGTGGCAAGCCTCGGCCCATCCACATGGTGGACCCCATTTGCTTCTTTTCCTATTCTACAATCGTCACAAATGTCTCACTATGTGTGCTCTCAAACACACCAAGCCTCACAGATAGTGCAACCCAACACGGGGCTATGGTTTGCACTATCGATGACACAAGCAGTCCATCTAGCAGCCCAACCCGTAGTTGCTACCCTAACAACACCACCTACTGGGTGGTGGACAACACAGGCTACACCGCTCGCAAGGGTCGTCCCAACAGTACCGTCGATGGGTCATATTACCACCCCCACCATTTCGTAGGTGGGGGCTACCTCCGCAACACTCCAATCGTCTACAACGTCACCAAGTCTAGACCAAGCATTTCAGCTCATCCAAACCCTTACTGAGGAAATAAAATGCCTCAAAGCTACTGGGTGTGACATGGTACAAGTCATGGACTTTTACCAAGATGACCCCGTCAGTCCTACAATCCCTTCTTTGACATTGCCCCCAGGGATGTCTCTCCTGCACTTCACGAAGTACAATGGGGAGGGAGATCCGAACGTGTATCTTGTCACTTTCAGGTATGAGTCTTTGCTATTGCAACAGTGATCACACCTAATCATTCACATCTTTGCCATGTCCCTAGCCAGGAAAGCTTTGGATTGGTATCGCGTGTTGCCACACTCATCCATTTCAACCTTGGAAGAGCTGCTGACCTAGTTCATGACACGCTTCAAGTACAACTTAAAGCCAGAAACTATGCTAGATCAGTTGATGAGCGTGAAGCAAGACCCTCTAGAGCCAGTTCAAAATTTTATTCAATGTTGGAGCGCAACCCTTAACAAAATTCAGGAGCCCATCATGGAGGCCCACTTGCTGGCCATCTTTAAGGGCACAATAAACAACTTTATCATGTCCGAACTGTATTATCTTGCTCCTCATTCTCTTAGTCAGGATTTCACTCAGACCAAGAGCATACAAGACGCAGCCGAGGCAAGCAAAGACCTAGCCTACATCACTTACAAGAGCACCTTTGCAAAGAAGGAAAAGGGTAAAGCCCCAACAACCACAATGGCTGCTGTGGCAACTAAGGCTAAGCCCAAACCTAGCAACAATAGTAGCAAGAATAGCAAGAAACCAGACACACAAGCAGCTAACCCTACTCCCAAACCATGTCACATGCCACTACTTGTTGCTCCCACCCCCGAGACATCTGCACAATCCTAATCCAACTTTGAGCGCAAAGACCACTCAAAGTACACCCAATTGCCTCTAAAGCCTTCACAGCTTTTGAAGTAGTTGTTGGCAGTGGGATACATCCAACATAAGCAGATGTCGAAAGAGGCAAACGCAAGGCATCAATGCTACTATGAGCTCCTTAGGAATCCCTCTTTGGCCTTGCCCAATGAACCCCCAGTTCCTAAGGGTTTTAGACTAGATAGGTTTATTGGTTACCACCAACAGTGTGATCATAACATAGATTATTGTCTGTCATTGCAGGATGACATCCAAAGATCAATCAACCAAGGGAAACTACTGCTGGACGAAAGCAACCTAGTCTACCCTAAAAACCAGTCTATGTATGTCCAATGAATTTAGGTTACCTTAGTAGACATTCGTGATCTGTGTGCCTCAGCGTAGTGCACCGGTATCATAGGTGACCAATCAAAATGTGCAATAGCCTTTCATCTTGAAAGTCCCAGCATGGGCACCTGTCTTTGTACCACCTTTTAGTGGGGCCACATGGCCCCATCCATTCATCATTAGGGGGCCGACACCTTCAACGGCCCCTACTTCGTGCAACGAGGCTGAACAGCCTCCTTACCCCGCAAGGCGAGCAGTACACTAGGTGGATGAGATGTCAAAGGGGAGTATTGTCAAAGGTATCCCCAGGCTTACGTATTCATCTCTTGCATCTACACCTTCGCTCGCAAAGACGAAGGTTGACATGACCACGCAACCTGCATCACTCTGCCAACGGGGAACTGTACCCAGATCCAAAGTCACCTCTCCTCAGGAGATTCATCTTCTGGGACAAATTGAAGAGCAAGAAAGTGCCAAACAAGAGGATAGCTAAGACCTTTTGGACACCCTCACCTAGGTCAAGCAAGCTCTAAATCAAAAAAACATCACGCTGAGATTGTACGACCTAATCATGACCTCTATACCCTAAATCAAGGCTCTAATCTACATGTTAACGATAATTCCAGTTGACGAGAACATGCCTGTAGAAGAGGAAGCGATCCATTCAGTTATGCTTCCCTCTATATCTACAAAGTCCACGACACCTTGATTGACCTTTAGTGACGACGCCATCAAGAAAGATCCCGAAGGGGGTCAGGTGACTACGATGCCTCTCTTCATCATAATTCAGGTCGGCCAACACTGGATCCAAAGGGTACACATTGATGATGGGGCCACCACAAATGTCATTCCCTTTACTATTGTGGATAAGTTGCAATTGGTCGACTAGATCGAACCCACAACAATGTCGTGCCTGAGGTCCTTTAATGGGGCACGCATCCTGGTGAAAGGCACAGTTCATGTAAACTTCATAGCAGGGGACCAGTTCCCCATAGATGAAACATTCATCATGGTCGAGAAAATGCCTAGGTTTAACCTGATCTTGGGAAGATCATGGTTAGCACAACTTAGAGCTATCTCCTCGCTTATACACTGGGAAATCCACCTACCACACGTAGGCAGGGAGGTGGTGATCCGTAGTGACGAAATAGCAATGTAAGAAATCAGTAACATAGACATGGAGTAGGGCTCAAAGGTTACCACCTCTGAGCATGAGGTGCCTGATCATGCATGCATTAACCATCCAATGGAGGGGTCAGCCTGGGGAGCTGACTCCCAAATTGAAAATGCATGGCTTGAGTTACCCTTCCAAGCGGAGAATGATGATGTGAACGAGAGCCTTGGTGAAAAACCTTGACCCTATGTTCCAATCAACCCACGAGAGGTTAAGAAGTAGCTACACATAGTGTAGCAACCCTATTGCTTCCTACCAGGCTACCATCCCTTATGCATTCGTTGCTTTTCGCTTTGATAACATGTCGTCCTTCTGGGATGCTATGCTATGGCCCGAAATGGCCTAAAACTAGCATCATCATTATTTGCTTTGGTAATGTGCTATCTCTTTTGGCAATGGCCCAAAATGGCCTAAAACTAGCATACGAAAGCATGAAATCTTTATGTGATATGCAAGTTAACACAAAATCAATTTCTTTTCTGAAGCTTTTCATTTTTTTACTTGTTGGAAATGTTTGTGAAACTTCTACAAAATTCCAACGTTTCAAAAATTTCAAAAGAAAACCCCATGCTGTCATGGGTTGCCTTTGTTTGCATCACCTTCGTCGTTCACCTTCGCTTTACCTGCCTGTGCATCAACCTCCCTTGTGTTGCCTTCCATTAGTTCTTCATCCCCTTTCTCTATGAGCCTCACACCCTCATCTGGAGTATGCATTGTAAGAATAAAGTGGCTAGTTAGGGCAACAAATGCAAACCATGAAATAACATGAGCATCTATACAGTAAAGCAACTAACTTCAGAAGGGCCTACATCAGTCTCAAAAGGTATCCGGTCTAGACTAAGCCTGAGGTGCCACCAGATCTCCTCTATCGTGATGTCCATCTAGCGCTTGTTGTTGGGTTTAGCATTCATAGAGGTAACTCTCTCCCTTTCCATGCTCGTCCATACTAGAGGTCCAGAGCAAAGGGGGCCAGTTGTGTTCTCTCCTGTAGGAAAGTCTACTTTTAAGTCGAGAGATTCCGTGACCTTCACCTACTTTTTGAACTTAGCGTAAGCCTCAGAAGCACTAATGGGATTCACTAATGCTTCATACGTGAACACCTCCATAGCAGTGTCTTTGTACAGTTCTCGATGGGTGTCATTCTACAGCTTGTACATGTGTTTGTGGTTTCTCTGGGTCCATCCCCATTCGAAAACCTTGGCATTGATATCCTTCATGTCTTAACATTTCTGGGCTAGCAGGTCCATCTGCATTTATTGTTTGACTATCTCGTGAGTGGACTCAACATTCTAATGAACGATAGTCCAAAACCTGGCATAGTCATCTATAGCCTTCTGCCAATCCTCAACATCAGGGTTACGATTTTAGAGGAACTCGTTCCTCGACCTGAGATCTTTCACTGTAGCGACCAGGTCGGCCTCTCTCTGGTCAGCCCTTTGAACCCTCTTTCATAGATCCTCATTGACACTTTTATACTCCCATAGAGAGCATTTCGAATGCAAGACGCACTTGTAAACCTTGTTGAAAATGCAATGAGACACCTCTGTCATGTCGGGTGAAAGTGTGGGCACGACGCTGATTTTCATAGGTCGCGCTAGCTCCCATTTAAGCTGAGAGGCTACCTCAACACGAAGAGCATACCAATCATGTTAGCATAGCAAAATGAACGAATTCAAAAAAATTTAGCATAACAACACAAGAGCATTTAACACTAGTACATACCCATGTCAGGGTTTTCCTAACAAAGGTGCTTGATCATGTCGTCAACAAGTCCCTACACAAATGTAAACTTGTCAAGGGTCTCAGCCCATGACTCTGCACAAATCAGAGGGGGTCCCGCAGCATCAGCAGTAGCACCTATTACAGGACTAAGCCTATCAGCAATGGCCAAAATGGACTACAATAAGGCAAACATATCAAACTCACTAGCATCTGGCTGCGATATTTCTTCTTGTTGATGCAAGATGGTGGCTGTAGCCCTAGTGGAGGGCCCTACCAAGTCCATATTGGCCCCTTC
Source organism: Gnetum montanum (assembly GCA_015680685.1). Lineage (NCBI taxonomy): Eukaryota > Viridiplantae > Streptophyta > Gnetopsida > Gnetales > Gnetaceae > Gnetum > Gnetum montanum. Next base: position 238,950 of record MNCI01015553.1, read on the forward strand.
CTCATGAGGTGGCGCCTTTCCTTTCAGGAGCCTAGCATCCTTTTTATTTGAAGGAGATGCCTCTTCGTTGATAGAAGGCTCCCTAATGACCAAAGACCCTACCCTAGAAATTGGAGCTCCCTTATTTTTAACTAGGGCCCTTTCCTCCAAGACTAGGGCCTCCGTGTCTCTATTCATCGCCCTCGGGGTAGACACTTCCTCATCGCCTTCTTCTTCTTCTTCTTCTTCATCTGCTTGTAGAGAAGCATGTTTGTGTCAGATCAAAACAAATTAGCTCAAAGTAGATGCTACGCTAAACCCTCTAGCGCAGCATAGCGTAGCAAGCAATAGCAAAGTAAGCATTACACAAAAGTGTTTACCAATGGGGGGTTGCGTCCTTTGTAGCTTAAGGCACAATCTTCATCCCTCCTCTTCCTCCACGTGAAGAGTTTCCCTGGATGGCGAAGGTCTCTTCCTTCGTAACTCCTTGGGAATGATCTCAGCTATGAGATGCTCCCCCCACATCACGCTACCACCTATAGTAGGGGGTTTCTCTCCCATGCTTTCTTGACCACGAATGCTGCGAGCTACTAGACCTTTGGTCATTTCAGATAATGACTTCCCAACTACTTCCGAGAGATCTTGAGCTCGTGTGGTTCGGAGAATTTGGTGAATCCATGGCCTAGGAATCTGGTTTCGATCTCGTATGGCCCACGCTCCATCCTCTTGGACCACTAGAAACTCTTCAAAGCATTTTAGAAAGCCGATGTAGAAGGCATAGTGTATGTTGGAGTAGGACTCCATTTTTTCACGAATTCCCAAAATCTTAGCCTGCAAGCCCTTGCATAGGAAGCTGGCCTAGTTGTAATGGGCCTCCTCTTCCATAACCTCCTAGATTATCCAAGCCTGCTCAAGGCCCAGGACCTTTCCTTGGATGAGCAATTGAGGGAATGCACGGGCACAGAAGATTGGATAAATCTCCATGGTAGGGTCGTCCTTAAGCTTATCCATGGGGAACCCTTTTTGCTCCTTAATGAGCCTCAACAACTCTTCGATATCCTTCTTCCGAAGGGTCAGTTCCTACTTACGCTTCAACCCTATGGGAAAGTTGTTGGTAGGAACGCTGAACAGGTCCGTATATAGCTTGTCATTGATTTCAATGACCACCTGCATGCCCCATATGCATGCGGAAACAACCCGCTCTCTCAGAGAAGGAGATGACCAGGGAAAGCATCTCGATGGAAGGAACACTCAGGTTTGGGGCCAGAAACAGATCCATGAGCCCCATCTTTTAGATGTTCTTGAGCAAGGAGTTCGATGCCCCTTGGTCTAACCAACACTGGCACGCTGCTACTTTGCCATATTTGAAATAAATGTTCATCCCTTACATCTCGGTAGTTACCACCATCACCTCCTAGGGTTTCTTTGCCCCTACAATAGTTTTCATGACAACACGCTTAGCATGACAACACGAAAAATACATGGGTTGCAAAAACACTCGAGCATGTGACACCTACTATTTGACCCACCAAGCCTATATGGTAACGAGAATGGTGGGAGTTCAGCCATCATAGTTTCTTCAACCATAACTGGCTTGAAGGGTTCTTTCCACTCCCTATCCAGCCAACCCTTCTCCTCACATTGATTATAGATAGTGCAAAACATGCCTAGATAAGTATGGTACTCCCCCCCACACTGACTGATCACACCTGCCTATAGATTCTTGGAAGATGAGAACTCTTGTAGGGCTAGCTGCGCTATAGCCAGCAGACCCGGTCGGTCATGAACCCCATCATCATTGATAAAGAACCTGGTGACAAACACATACAATTAGCATTTGGCCAATATGGCCAGTGTTGCACAACATAGTGGAGCAAGGCTGTAAAACTCACCCACCAGCACAATAGATAGTTCTCTGTGGGTTCTAAAAGCACATCACCATGTAACATGCGAGGAACAATGTGTTGTATTGGTGGTAGCATCTGTATTCAGGCATGTCCCAGATCCAAGCTAAACGCTTCAATTCTATTGAGCTTTGGCTAGACCTCTCTCCCTGCTTGCTCACAATTGCCCCGTCAGTAAAAAATTGCAGAATGCTGCGACTTGCCCCAGGCAACATGGCTTCTACTATGCTGAATGCCTCCACCTCCTCCAAGGAGGACCAAACGATCACACTAAAGTGGTTAAGAAGGAATTGTAAGAAGTCTTGTGCCCCATCTCTAAACCAAACCCCTTGCACCCCCATGGGTATCTGGGAAGGAGGGGCATTGGCCACAGGTCTACTCACATGGCACAGGACCCCTCTAATGTCCAAAATAATTAGCCTAGACCTCGGGCCCACCCTGCATGGCACAATTAATGAAAGCTAGCACCATACCTAAATCCAATACATGCGCAACCTTGTAAAGTCTAGCAGACCATGAATATAGAGTAGCATAACCCTCTACCCATACATAGCGTAACAAGGGTGTGAAACCTCAACATAGCAAGAAAATGCGAATAAGACTAGCATAATAACAAAGCAATTGACAACATGCTATAATGAAATGCATGTAATGTCACCCCATTATATGTGGCCTAGCCCTCCCGAGGGTTTTATGTTACATCATGCTAGGGTCAAGCAACTTAAACGACCCCAGCCCTTGCAGTTATGACAACCACGATAGTGGTGGTTTCAGCAACCTTGCATACAACCACGACGTAACATTCATACATCTGCAACAATTGAGACAATGATGGCAGCGATACAATGGTTAAACTGATGCGACCACATAAAACGTAGATAGCCAAGAATGAACGCAAAACAAATAGGATGCAAAGCAAGAGCAGAGGACAACCGAAAGTGCAAAAAAAATGATGAAGTGAAGGGTATACAGTAAGCTACTGGTTTAATGGTGTGCTCTGCCGCACCGCAATGCGCACTTGAGGCACATGCCCTAGGACCTCCTTCACCTACTCAACCCTTGTGAGCGCCAGATGAGTCTTAGGAGCCATGGTCTCAATTGCAGATGCATGCTCTTAGCTAAAAATCACTCCATGCTCTAAGATCGACTTGTGCTCCAATGTGTGCTCTGCACTCTTATGGTAAAAATGGAAAAATTTCCAGAGTTTAACCCCCATTTATAGCCATAATGAAAAGGTGGGAAAACTTACCTCTCTCTCTCTCTGATTAATGTGAAGCACACCATATAGTGTAGCATGCTCGCCACGACATCATAGCACTATTGACATCAAAGCCTTGACATGCTTCAAGCCAACTACTTACCTTTTCAAAAATAAAAAATATATATTTTTTTATTAAGGGTCTGAAAAGAGCTTAAACTAGAAATCCTACCAATCGCAATATTACCGATCTGAAAAGACCTCAAACTAAGAAACCCTAGCATGGTTGCATCCCTAATGGTCCGCAATGACATTAAACTAACAATACCACATGCTTGCATCAGCAGTTTTTGCACCTTCTTCCACATAGGCAATGTTGCAATTTCCAGCAGTTTTATGTCCGCAGTTCGTATTTTTGCATTAACAATTTGGCACTTCTCATATTCGCAAGTTTCCCGTTTCACATATTATCATTTTACATGTTAAGATTTTACATGTCACAGTTTGGCAGTCTGAAATGACACTAAACTAACAGTTTGGTACTTGCATATCGACAGCCACATGGCATCACACTTTACATTAGCAATTTTACACCTTTAGTAGTTCTACGCTCTTGCGGTTCTATGCTCTTGCGCTTTGACAATTTTTCATAACCTTAAATGGTAGACTGGCGATCTCGTCATTATTTGTAAAGTGTCATTACACACGATCTCTGATAGGCATCTCTAAACCAGGCTTTCATCTTATGATGGTAGGTTAAGCAGGAGATGGAAATCCACTGTGACCTTTCCACACCTTTAACGTTGGTAGGGCCACAGGGTGAGCTTGCAAGATAGTTGAGCCCCGACATGATCGACTGGGGGTCGACCATGACTAGCACTATAGCAGCCTTAGAAGCATCCCTAGACTGGCCCGAGCATCTAGTCAAATCCCTAGACTTAGAAGCTGAGGATGTAATTGAGGATCCTCTTGTTGAGACACCTGTGACCACATCAAAGGGGGAGGTGAAAACGTTGAAACTCAGCTCCCTCCTAGACATGTAAACACACAAAAATGTAGCTAATAATTTGCAAGATAATATCGATGTCTTAGTATGGTAATACAGCAACATGCCAGGTCTAGATCCACGGCTGATTTAGCACAACATCATCCTAGACCCACACGTGAAGGTAGTCAAGCAGAAGGCTCGCAAAGTTAAGCTAGAAATCGTGCTAGCCATGAGGGAAAAAATCACTAAGCTATACCAAGCGGGTTTCATCCGCACGGTTGACTATTCAAAGTGGGTGTTAAATGTTGTTGTGGTTTCAAAGAAAATGGGAGGAATATGGATCTATATAGACTTCCGGGACTTAAATAAGGCAACGATCAAGGACAACTTCCCACTTCTAAGCATTGATCAGCTCATCAACACCACAACTGGTCATGCTCTGCTATCCTTCATGGATGGCTTCTTTGGATACAACCAAATCTACATTAACCTAGAGCACCAACTATCAACAACCTTCATGACCCCATGGGGAACTTTCTACTACACCATGATGCCTTTCGAGCTCAAAAATTCTGGGGCAACCTACCAGTGAGCCATGACTTACATTTTCAGTGACTACATCTTGGAAACGTTAAACGACTACATGCACGATATAGCAGTCAAGTTCAAAGAAGCATTTGATCATCCACATGATCTAGGGGTAATCCGCAAATGATGCCAAATGCATGACCTATGCCTTAATCCTAAGAAGTGCATCTTCGGGGTGAAAACCGAACCCATGTTAGGGTTCGTAGTATCAAAGGTCGGAATATGAGTGGATCCTGATAAAGTCAAGGCCATCGTCAACCTAGAGCCTCCCAAAAACCTAAAGGAGTTATGTGGTTTACAAGGTAGAATATAGTTTATTTGAAGGTTTATAGAAAGGTTGACTAAAAAGTTACATCCCATGAAACATCTTCTAAAGAAGGGGGTTAACTTTGAATGGACAACCCAGTGTCAACAAGCCTTCGATAATCTGAAGAAGGAACTCTCACACCTCCCGACTGTGCATCTGCTACAAAGGGACAAACCCTTCTTCATCTACCTCGCCACCTTTGACACATTTGTTGCCACACTACTATGTTAGAAATGAGATGACAGTTCCAAGATACTAGTGTACTATCTAAGTCATGCGCTAACAGTGCATGAGGCAAGGTACAATGAAGTGGAAAGGAACTACCTGGCCTTAGTGTTCACACTAAAAAAGTGGTGGCATTACCTATTCCGTAGCACAACCAACATCATTTGCAAGAGCAATATACTCCAGGCTATCACTAAAAACTTATACGAAAGTAGCAAGATAGCCTGATGGAAGGAAATAATTGCAGAGTTTAATTTACGCTATGTAAGTCAATCATTGACAAAGGGTCAAGCCATAGCAACCCAACTCATGGCTTCACCAATAGAAGACCAGGCAACTATAGACCCCAAATTCCTGGACAAATACATCAACAATGTCCACAATGTCCCGTAGCATTTCAAAGCCACCTTACATTTTGATGGTGCATCAACTGCATGAGGAGGCAACGCCGCTACCATAATCACGTTCCCCTCTAGGGAAATGCACCCATCCGCTTATCGATTTGCATTCCCTTGTACCAACAACATGGCAGAATATGAGGGGCTACTCAAAGGCCTTATAGCTTCCCAATCACTATGCATACAACACCTGGCTATCTGGGGAGACTCACAACTACTTGTGAATCAAATCATCGAGGTCTACTCCTGCAAGGCTACGCACCTGCAACCCTACCACGATCTAGCAAAAATCTTGCTTAAACGATTTACAACCACAAATGTGCAACACGTGTCATGTTCCCTGGAAAACCTACCAACCATCGAGGTCTACACCATGGCAGACGCCTTAGCCACCCTTGCGTTAAAAATCCCATCATATTCCCTGGAAAACCTGCCAACCTCGATTATAGAATGCACATAGCCTATCACTCAGGTGGAGCACATGGCATCTATCAATGCTACGGATACCCATGAGTGGTATGCCAACATTAAAACTTATCTACAACATGGTGAGCCCCCAGAAGGATTGACATCTGCCCAAAGAGATGCAATCCGTAAGCATGCCCGGCAGTACGTGCTCATGGGAAATGACACCCTATGCCGACACTCCTACAATGGGATATTGCTAGTATGCTTGGGTGGCGAGCAAGCGTAGAAGGTAGTTAATGAAGTACATGAGGGGCTATGCGATGGACACATAGCACCCAGGGCTATGGCTGCCAAAATTAGATGCTTAGGGTACTGTTGGCCCCATATGGAACGTGACTTCCTGTCGAAAGTCAAGATGTGTAACATGTGCTAGAGATATGCAAATCTCATATACATAGCACCTATAAACCTACACCCAATGCAAATCATGTGGCCCTTCCAACGATGGGGATTAGACCTCATAGGGCCTATCACACCTAAGTCCTTCGTAGGGCATAGCTTCATTAACACCACCATCAAGTATTTTACCAAGTGGGTGGAAGCTATTCCCTTGAGGAAGACAACATCGTAACAAATCTACCATTTCATCCTAGACAACATAGTAACAACGTTTGGGCTTCTAATGACTATTGTGACCAACAATGGGCCATAGTTCAGTAGTACAAAAACCTGAACCTTCTGTAGCAACCTAGACATTAAATAATCATTTTCTTCCTCTTACTATTCGTAGGTGAATGGGTAGGCAGAGGCTACAAATAAGTCCATCATCAACTTGCTAAAGCGGATGCTTAACAATAGCAAGAGGCAGTGGCATGAGCAAATCCTCTACATCCTGTGGGCCTACCGAACGACGTGTAGAATTGCAACAAGTAAGACCCCTTACAGTCTTGTTTACGGATCTGAAGTTGTATTGCCTCTTGAGTTGCAGGTACCATCACTCCGAGTGATCCTCGCAGATGCCGTGAACAAAGCCCAGAACAACGAGTCACAAACCATCGACCTCGACTCAGTGGAGGAACTACATACGTAGACATTGAGACACATCAAGCACTACCAAAGTAAGTAGCAGCAAAAGCACCATGTAGACCCACATCAATGGCTAGTGCAAAAGGAAGACCTCATCCTCAAGGCTATCTATGAGCATGTGAGCAAATTCTCAGCCAACTGGAAAGGCCCTTACATGGTCACTAAAGCCTTCGGGAATGGATCCTTCAAGCAGGCGGACATGGATGGCAATGAGTTTGCCAACCCGGTGAATCACTCGTATCTCAAGCCATGCTACGTCTGAAGTGCAATGGCATCCCCCACCGTCTACTACGACGTTAAACTAGAATCAGCACCAAGAAACATCCATAATGACGATAAAATAGTGGCACCAAGTAGCATCCGCAATGATAATAAACTAGCAGCATCAAGCACCATCCGCTACAACATTAAATTTTCAACTACAGCAAGCAGCATCCGCTACGACGATAAACTAGCATGTATAGTCTGTTGGGACCTTAAGCTAGCATGGCAGTCTGCTGAGACCTTAAACTAGCACACGGTCTACCAAGATCTTAAATTGGGTTCACATCGCATCCCCAACATGCACCAGCATCAGATACACATCAAGTGAGCAGGCGCGATGCCAATGCATGGGTGGGTCATCGTAGCTCCAAAATGCAATTCAAGATACAATGGGAATGCAATTCGGAGCATACGTGGTGTCACCACACTAGGCATCATGTTGACCCTCCAAAAATGCTGCATGGCATTATACTAGCCCTCCAAACCTACCATCGCCATAGCTGCTCACCCCGACGGTGATTCTGGGGCTAGTTCCTGCATTTGGAGTACTGGTAGTATTGTGGCCCAACCGCAATGTTGTTACTCTATCTCCTTGCCAACGCCTAGGCTTACATGATGTTAGTTATGTGGTAGCTAATCTCATGGCTGAACCAAGAATGCAAACCCCTCACAGGGATTCCAAAGCATCTGCATCCACAGCGACTCTCGGTGCCTTGAGGACCAGTTCCTCCATGCCGGTGCTACCAAGGCCACTGCTGGCCTCCCTATCTTGGACACCATGCACCAACGCGGGTGTCCAAGAGCTTCACCAATGTCTATAGCCAGTAAAACCTTTGCCCCCACGGGCGCGTCTTGCCACAGTAGCAAATGCTACCACGTCATGAAGCGAGTGCCTCAACTAGCTTGGCTACTATAGAGTGCAAATTTCCATGGCACGCGTAACACAGCTCGTCACTAGGGAAACACCAGTGCAAGTTCCATGACACGTATAACACAGCTCATCGCATGGAACGCATTTGTAGGTAGGTCAAAACCCTTCATGGATGTAACACAACTCATCTTGTGAAGGAAACACCTATCCTACAAGAGGTTGAAGAACAACACTAGCCAAAGATGAAAATGCAGATAAGTCCCTCAGAACACTTCGACGAGGGAGTCTGCTAAACATCATCTTTGCTCTCTACATTAACCTCTACATAATCAATGCAACACTCTCAAGTGCGGCCAAGCAATGTTTCGACACTCACCAAGAGGAAACCTTAGCATTTCACCTACTACAGTGTTTCGTATTCTTTGCCAACGTCTATCGAGCCTGTTCTCCAGACGTTGACAAAGAGGGGCCAATGAAACATCTCAAAAAATCCAAGGTCATTCTGGCTTCACCAGGCCTTGCAAACCACGTAGCATTATGGTAGTTCATCAAGAGGAGGGCGCTCTGAGTTCAAGCCGACCAGTTTGGTAAATTTTCTACTTTAGGTGTTAACAAGCTCTATGGGTCATCCTTCCTGCCCACCTAAGTAGCTTGCCTGATCAATAGCCTGCTCAGAAAGAACGTGGAGTTGGCAACAGTACTCTGGCTGCATAAGAAATAGTTCATCAAGTTTTCTAAGTCATGAAGTCTACTATGATATGTTATGCCCCACTATGTAGTGTAGCAAGCTTCAGAAGATGATTGCAGAATAAAATGCTATGCTATGCTACACCATGTGACATAATGTAGCATGACAACAGCTTCACAACCAGTCCCCTCACCGAATTTCAAGTCCTTCAATAATGTCCCTTTCCTTTAGAAAGCGACAGACCATGTCTGCTACTATGCTATACTGAGCTACAAGATGCATCAAGGTGTAGCAATCCTGTAGAAGAGATAGAAGGCAACTTAAAGGGCGGAAACAGCAAAGTTCGCAAGTCTTGCATTGTAGGGAGAAAAGTGTGCAAATCGGCTAAGTTTCTATGACTAAGGTTGGTTGCTATGCTACGCTATGCTACATAGGGTAGCATAGCATAGCAAGCATGTGACACACATATTAGTGCTATGCTACACCAAGCATGCCATGCTACAAAGCACAGCAAGGCATGCGGGTGGTTGTGCGACATCAATGCACTTCACCTAATTGCACTATTGGCACACGCCTCCAGATGCTGAAGGCACAATTATGACTTGGAAAGCTCACAATTACAACATTGTAGAATCATGGTAACAATGGGCATGAGCATCTAATTGCCACATTGGCATGTGCAGCACGAGCAAGTGAACAAAAGTCCAAGGCACGTGGCTTCCAAATGGCCCCTTTTGCGTGCCATTGGTCCTATAAATATCCCGACAAGCAACACTAAGTCTCCTCTTCTTTTCGACTAGCTTTCTCCGGCTGAGATTCTCTCTGACTCTCTGACTCTTTGGCTTTCTCTTCGGCTTGCTTTTCCAGCTGACATTCTCTCTGGTTCTGATAGAAACCCCACTTAGTTCAAAATTTTTCCAAGTGTCTCATTTCTTTGAGCGAATCAAGTTACCTTCCTAGCATGTTGCAGCATCGAGTATTGTAAGATTTTTGTTTGGCACCATAAATAGTTAGCATTTCCAGCTGACATTCCATTCTGACTCCCTTTCTACCACCTAGGTAGAATCCCTACATTTTCAGCATAAAAGTTCGCACCCAAGTGCATAACCTGCCCGCTCTGTGCACCCTAGTTACTCTTGGTACCTCTACACTTCATCACGCTATGCAACTGACTATATTCGCCTTGGCAAAGCAAATTTATAGCTTCAGAGCAGTGCATTCTTCTAACTATATTTTACTTTTTTTCCTGTTACTATTTCATGTTGCATTATTTCCTATCTTATTTACTTTCGGATATCGTTCCGCTTATTTACTTTCAAGTATCACATCACATTTGCATCTCTATTTCAAAAATATATGTTGCAAAAGGCTATATAGATGTTGATTAAGTCCCTTTCTGATCGACCAAACCATTCAGGGCACCCCGTATCTACACACACTCCCAGTACGGCCCTCCCGTGGGTACGAGGTCGAGACTGTCACGCATGCTGATCCCTCGATGTTTTCCAGCCACTGATATTTTTAGTTGCTACACGTACAAGTTGAACATTGTGTTCTTTTTCTTGAGCATTTGTTTTACTTGGGTTAGTGTAGCTATGAAGTCCTTTTCATTAGCCATTGTGTTAGCCTTAACTTCCTCCATGTGTTTTGAAAGATAGATCTCTAGCATAGGGGGCTTGGGCTTGGTTGGCTTGGCCTGCTTGGGGGTAGGGGTCCCAATGTTCAGTTGTTTGCTGGTTGTTGCCTTTGCTTCAGCCATGGGGGTTGCGAGATGCTCACGTATCCTCTTGCATTACCATTTGGTGGACCTACCCAAGTTGGTAGTGGGCTCAACCCTTGAAGGAGGAGGCATTGAGATGTTGCTCACTGTTGGGGTTTGGGTAGGTGAAGGGCCATCACGTTGTGGAACCTTTATGAAAAAGGTTGTTTAGCGGTTTTTGTTATGGTGTCATGCCATTTTAACGTCTTAGCAGACAAGTCATGCCAGTTTAATGTCTTGGCAGACAATGGTTGTGGTTCCTTGACCACAAAGGATGACCTCTTGCCTGTGGAGGCTTCAGGGACCCTTACCTTATTAGGAGGCACAGGGATCATGAAAGGTTGTTGCACACGTTTGGGCTTGCCACCTATGCTAATTAAGTTTATGACATAGGAGGTAACATCTGTGTTGGATTGACTCGCCATGTCGATCACCAATTGGCCTTGTTCTATCATCCTCTACAAGTCATCTTGCAAAGCATGACAATTGTCTGTACTGTGACCAGCCAATTGATGTTAATGATAGTATTGGTCCAATTTAAAATTTTGTGGGACCAGGGGCTCATTTGGTACTGCTAATGTTGGGTTCCTTAGTAGTTCGTAGTACCTATCATGTTTTTTGTGGATAATCTTTGACACATGTTTGTGTTGGATTTGCCCAGCTTTCAAGAGTTGCTCCAATAGTTGAGAGGGTTTCATCGGTAATGCTGTATACTTTGAGCATTCCTTGGCTGAAAGTTGAGCCTTGGGGTCACCCCTACCAATGTAGGTGAGTTGGCACCAAAGTTGATGGCTTTGTCAACTGGGGCTTTGGGTTGCTTAGTTGTTGGGCCCCAGTTGGTTGCTTTGTGCTTGCATCCACTATTTCCATTGTTGTGTTTTCATTACAAGTGTGTTGGTCTATATAGGCCACATAAGCTGGGTCATTGCTTAATTGCACCACCTCTTCTATGTTCTGGATTTGAGTGAATGATTGACTCAAAGTACAAGCACTCAAATAATAAATTTTTGACTTAATGAAGTCATGCACAGCAGCCTTAAAAATGGTGAGCAAGTATGTCTCACGTATGGGCTCATGGAGTTCATTCAAAGCTATGCTCCACCTTTGGATGAATTTTTGCACTGCCTATAATGGTGCTTGTTTAATCTGAATCAATCTATCCAGTGTGGCTTTAGATTTTATATTATTCTTGAAACGGGTAACGAGCTGATGTAACAAATCCTCCAGAGAGGATACAAAGTTACGGGGTAAAGCTCGGTACCATTTTAAGGCTTTTCCCATTAAGGACATAGCAAAAAAACCTAGAATTGCATGAGGCTAGGCCTGAAGCAATAGAAATTCTAGTTGAAATATTACTATATGGTTGTTTGGATCTCCCTCTCCATTGTACTTGGTTAGTTGAGGTAATGGGATTTCCTTTGGCAAGGTTAATGGTGGAACTGAAGGGTGGATTGGGTCATCTTGGTAGAAGTCCAACACCTTGATTTCCTTAGTGTTTACTATTTTAAGGAACTTTACCTCTTTAGTTAACATGTGCATCATTTTCCTCATGTCTTCGCACTCTTGGATGGTAGGCAGACTAGTGGGTTGAGTGGGTTGCGTTTGATACTAGTTCAATTGTTGCATTCTTTATGGAAAGGGATACTGTTGGATTGTCAGTTGTTATGGTGGAGCAACATTTAAAGATGGTATTAGAGGGTGTGGTACATTTTAGAGAGTAGGTTGGTGTTGCTGGATAGCTAGTGAAACCCACTGACTAGCCACAAGTTGTGAGGTGATCCCTTGAATGTGTTGTGTTGAAGTAGTCAGAGGTTCCCCATGGGTTTGTACTTATGGTATGTAATGGATGGATGTGAAAGCTGGTACTTCTTGTTGAGAAGCTAGTCCTCGCATGTATGTAGATAAAGGAGGAAGCATGGTTCCTTCCAGGAAAGGTTGGAATAATGGGTTTGTATAGGCATGAGGACTAACAATATGGTACGAATCTCCGTGCTCAGATTGGGCGGAAAAGTCATCTTCCTCATCTCCATTCTGAGGATCTATCGAAGGTGGTTATAAGGCTTGACTCCTTGCCATGAGAAGCTAATATATGAGTCAATGATGGGGCTTAGAAAGGGGGATTATGTCAAATGCTGAGGGAGTGAACTCATGACCTCCCTTGTAGATGAGCTCATAGTTTTGCTTTGCCTCTCTTTCCATGTGATCGATAGGCAGGTTGGCTTGGATCTTGACACAGATGAAGTTATATTTTTCTGGTGTAAAAATGTGGGAAGATTCCATAGTAGTGTGGGTAAGTTGGCTTGTCAGCATCAGTAAGTTATCAGTGTGAGTGACTGGCTTATCAGCGTGAATAACTGCAACATGAGTAATTGCAGTGTGAGTGAGGGCTCCGCATGAGTCAATTTCAGCGTGAGTGACCTCAATGTGAGTGAGGGCATAGCGTGAGTAGCTATAGTGTGAGTAACTACAGTGTTAGTAAGCTTCAGCATGAGTGAGGGCTCCTCATGAGTAAGTTTCAACGTGAGTAACCTCAACATGAGTGAGGGCACAGTGTGAGTAATTGCAACGTGAGTGATCTCAACATGAGTGAGGGCTCTACGTGAGTAAGCCATGTTAGGTTTTAGTTTCAGCACTTGATCTATGCAATGTTTAGCAAGTAACGTGATCAACATGTCAACAAGACTGTAAACAAGTTTAGCCCTCCTTCTAGCGCCAATTTACTATACTGAACTAAATCATCAGTGTAAGGCTAGAAGGGAAAACAAACACTAAAAGATCATCAGGCAAACATAGCTAATCCTACCTTCGCCCAAGGACAAGCTAGAAAAAAAATAAAGGTAGAGTGCCTCGGATGGTCTACATGCAAATCAACCAAGAACTTCCTTGAGCGTAAACTATGACTTGTGCTAGGGTTATCATAACTGATGTTTTAAAATGTAAACAATGTGCACGCAATGTAAACAGAAACGTATACAGAACTGGTATTGTAAACAAAATGTAAACTAAACATAAAACAATGCAAACAATATAATGGCTAGAAAAATGAACTGTATTGTATTTCTTAGAAAGAATGTGCACCAGTCAAAGTGTAGCTATGCATGTGGATGGCAAGTCAAGTGCCAAGCCCTGGGATGATGTGATGTGTTTCAAAAGTGCTTGGATGCTAGGAGTCAAGTGTGCCCAAGCATCCAAGGATTACTACTCTAATTCTCCTAAGCCTTCAACCTTCAAAATTTCCAACCCCATTTCTGTGAATTGATTGGGTATTTATAAGGTTTGGCTAGGTTCGGGCATGGAATTCATGGATGGAATCAATGGCTAAGAGATGAGAGGAAAATGGATCGTGTGACATGTGTCCAATGGATAGCTACATATGAGTTGGACGTGTATAGGCAGGCTATGTTTTTGACCAAGTGCATTGTATCTTACAACGTGTATGAATAGGATAGTGTACAACAAGAAGATTTGATCCTGGCTCGCTTGACCATGGATCGACTACTGCAAGATGTCGATTCAAGTGGTTTTGTGGCCGATTGAGGTGTTTCTGTTTTGCCCGAGCTTCCAGCGTGAGTTTATTTGGTCCAGGCATTTCCTTAGCATGTGTTTGGCATGCTTTGTTCTAGGCATGATTAGTACTCACACTGCACTCATGCTGCTAGCATGTGCTCAGCGTGACCTCAACATGAGTGAGTTGAAAATGATACATTTCACACCAAATTTTGATTTTTGAAGCCTATTCCTTGAGTGCAATAGTTTCCTGACTATTTCTAACCCTGAGAGTAATCTGTAAGTCAAAAAATGAGCTTGGATGTACCTTGTTTTAGACCAATTTTGGTAGCTCACGCTGGACTCATGCTACCAGCGTGAGTGAGTGAAACTTGTAATTTTGGACTTGAAATCTAGGATTCTGGAGGTTGGGACTAGAGGTTATTCACAATGAACCCCGAGGATGAGTTGCACCTTGGAGGTTGGATCATTTTGACTTAGTTTTGAGGCTTCCAGAGTTGGTCACGCTGGACTCACACTGCCAGCATGAGTGCAACGTGAGTGAGAAAATTTGCACAATTTCTACCGTGAGTTGCCAAGGCAAGCGAGCATGAGTGCCTAGGAAAAGCTAGCATGAGTTGTTCTCATTTCAAAGTGTTAAGCCAAAATTAGTGGTGTTTCACCTTGCAAGCAAGGTGGGGTAGGGCATTACAATTCTAGAATGAAGTTCAAGTTGTCAAGAAAAAGCCTCTAGAACATTTGCAACATTACCACCCTTGGAATTTTTCTAATCCTTTAGAGATACCCTTAGACATTCTGCTAACCTTCTAGAGCTATCGCCACCATCATTAGTAGTACCACCCTTAGGCCATGTCAACAACATTACTAGCCTTGGGTATTTCATTATTAGTTGAATCTCTCACTATCAGCACCATCCACTAGAGTCCTACTAGTACTGTGGCCCAACCATAACATTTCCATCCACTAGCCCTCATGATTACCTAGGTTTGGAAGTTCATATAGTAGCTTGGCTTCTGGCCATTTTTCCAAGCTTCCAAGTCCTTGTCCTTGGTATGGAATCTTGAGCACCTACACTGCCATCACCCTCAGCAACCCTGTTGGCCTCATTGGGGTTCTCACTTTTGATGTGGCTACTAGAGCTTTTGCAACTTTATGGGTCTATTACCTGCACTAGCCTTCTTGCTTTGGCACTACAAGCTCTTACAACTGGTCTAGCACTCACGACACTTGTAGCACCCTTGTAACTAGTAGTTTGCTCTTATCTCACCTATTGTGTGGTTGTTTTCTTGTCTTCTCTACATTATGTTTGTGTGATGAAGCCTCAAAGGTGCTCATTCAAAGACGTATTTCATCATAGCAAAAAGTCATCTCATTACTCCAATGTGCTTGGTTGGACTCACCAAGCCACTTGAGAGTGCACATCCCTATTATCCCACCATAACCTACTTGCATTTACCCCTTTACCTTGCATTTTCCACCTTCCCTACTAGCTTCTTCAATGTACATGGCACCCATTTTTTACTCGACTGTAGAACCCATGAAAAATGTAATGCAACTCATCCCATGGGAAACCTCTATGGGCTAGTCAAAGCCCAAGTAGATTTAACGTAACTCATGCAGGGGAGAAAAAACCTACCCTACAAATGTGACATGAGTGCCTCTAAGCAAAGCCCATCTAGCTGCATGTAGTCCACTCGATGATAAGCATCTTGTAGCTAGCATTTCAAAAAAAAAGAAGGGGGAAAGAAGGGTTAAAACATATCTCCATGAAAAATCTAGCAAAGCTACAATTTGGGAACTAGTCTAACCCTAAATTTTCATTTTCCTTCTCATAAGTACTCCGACGAGAGGCAAACATGTTAGGGGTAAGTCATTCTAGTGCTATGGATGATGGCTCTCTTACAAGCACTCTAATGAGAGGCCATCATCTTAGCAACAATCCACCCTGGCAATGATCATGTTTAGCTACACTAACTTCACATCTTCCAGCATGATACATCATTTACATCTCATGCCTCCTTTGCTATCCCAAACCAATTCCTACATCCATCACCTACAGCATACCATTACTTTTAGCACTATTAAGCCTGGCAAAGCACCATTTAACTAGATACCAATGAGTGATGTTGGTGTCACACCTACTATGCTATTTCAAGTTCTTTATCAGCATCTCTTGGGCCACTCTTCCAAACATCGACCAAGAGGGGCCAATGAAACACCACCAAATTTGGGCAACAACACCTCAATAACAAATTTTTCTAAGTGTCAACATGAGGTAAATTTTTTTCAAGTTTTTGGCCCATGCTTTCATTGCTAGGATTATGCTTCAAAGTGTAGTCAGCATAGCATGCAGCATAGAGATAGATTTGCATAATTTTATTAGTGCTAGTAATAGTTGTAAAAAATGTTTAAGTATTGCGCTATGCTCCTTTCTCCTTGCTACACTCTAGAGCATAGCCAACGTAGCATACACTTCAGTGACCAATTTTTCCTAAGTGTCAAGCTAGCTCAGCATGAAAAGAGACATTTTGGTAGATTTTCTAACCCGTAAAGCTACCCCTCCTACTACACTCCATAGCATAGCCAAGATGAAGATTGCAAGTTCTGCTAATTTTTCTAAGTGCCAATGTTACACTCTCACTTCTCTTTCTATGCTCTAGAGGGTAGCTAACATAGCTAGCACTGGATCTCAATTTTTACAAAATTTACCTAACTATTGGATTACACTCTAGAATGTAGTAGCTAGTGTAGCAATGTAGGAAAACCTCAGAAAGCTTCTAAAGCTTAGCACCAACCTTCATCTTGGCTCCAAAACTTCTCCAACAAGCAAAATCAACAATTTAAATTTCTTTTGCACCCCCCCCCCATTTGTCCCTAATTGTACCTATGCCTAGTCCCACTCAAAATATGNTGGGAGAGTGTAGCCCTAGAGCATAGCCTCCAAATTGCATTTTTTTACACTATTTGTAGGTACACTGTGGTCTCTTTAGCTCTAGAACATGCAACTTGGTAGTGTAGTCATAATTTGGTAGTCTCTGGGGTCCATTGGAGAACACCAAAGCATAGCATCATTTTGATCCAATGGGAGTGTAACTAGGGTTAGCATAGCCTCAACCCCCTTTGCTATGTGGTGCCCAATCTACAATTCACGTCAACCCTAACCCTATAAATACCCCTGTGTTTCACATTTTAGTGGTTGACATTTTTTAAGCCTTTGGTGAGCACTTGCACTTAGTAGCTGGAATTTTGGCATTGGTAGCCTTGCATCCAAACACCCTTGGCACCTTGATAAAACCTTGGGATGCTACCTTTGCACACCACAACACATGATAGCCTATAGGACACCACGGTAGCCAACTTAGTAGGCTTAGACTTCATGGCAAACATCAATTTCATAGCTTGAACACCCCCAAGACTGTGACTATGCTACCTACTGTTCCCAGTTGTACACCATGTACCTCGTCATCTCTCCCTTCCAATTGCTACACTCCCCCATTTGGAGTGGTGTCATTCTTCCTTTCTTAAACTCATTTGCACTTTTTAGGCATTTTCTTTAGTACTTAACATCACACTTGCATTTTTTTTCTATTTTGCACACATTTGCATGTTTGCACCATTATTTTTGCATTGGAAAACCCTACTATGCTTTGGATTATTCAGTCCCAATACCATTGAAAATACCATGCAAACCCTAGCACCTATTTGTTGAAACATTTCATAAGTCCCAATTTGATCGACAAGATCGTCCCAGGTGCTCTACCTTCATTTTTCCCCTCTAGTGATGACCCTTTGGACAAGGTCAAGGTTAGGACTATCCCATGGCTACAAACCCCTTAGCATGATCATTCCAACCACTTACATTTTTTATCGCTACACCACTAGGTACAAACTTCATAATGGATGTTAGTCTTTGTAGTGCAGACACCCCAAGACTATGACTACACTGCCTACTATGCCTATTCGTACATTGCATGCCTCCTCACCTTTCTTGCAATTAACTATGAGCTCCTTGTTTAGGGTGGTGCCACTTTCTCGCTCACTCTTCCCCTATGCATTTTTGGCATTTTTATCTACATTCTAGCATTTTACTTGTATTTCTCTCTATTTTCACATGTAACCGTGCATTAACACCTCTATTTTTGATGGAAACCCTTAACTATGCTCACCACTGTTAACACCACTTTGCACTCAACACTATGATGGCATTACATTCCATAAGTCCCTATTTGATTGATAAGATTGTTTTGGACACCTCATCTATGCCTCCAACAGGCCCTCATCTGGACACAAGGTCAAAGCTATGTGCCCATGAACCCCTCGATGTTCCCATTCTAACTATCGACATTTTCGGTTGCTATAGTTTTCTAGTGCTAGAAAGAGGGCCAATGTCATTTCCTTCTATAGCCTTCATTAGTTGTTGTCTCACATGCTATCTCCACCACCATTGCTAGCTCCAAGCTAGTGTGGATCCAAAACCCCTATGGACCTACCACATGTAGAGCTAGATATTAGGCCAACATAGGCATTGTCTACAAGCTAGTTGGTGTAGACTGGACCCCATCATTGGTTCCATTGGAACCCCATGTGTTGATGAAAAAGCTTATATATTATACTTAGTCAAATTCTAGGTACTCAGTATAGTGTAGTTGGCTCTTAGCATAGAGAGCGTAGTTCCAAAGCTAGCCAATTTTTTTTTTTAATTCATACTTATCCATTTTTCATAGTTTTTACACGTAGCCATATTTTTTGTCATTTTCAGAGTTAGCTATTTTTTCTTCCTATTAAAATTAGTAGCCTTTGCATTTTTCCTTTGTATCATCAACCCTAATCAAAATTTGACCTTTTTTCCAAGCACACTTGTGGTCATACCCACCCAACAGGAAAACTAGGTTGACCACATCACTAGTCCTACCATGGAAGAGCAAAGGCAATCCCTTAGGATGCACAACCTACCTTCTAAGTACACAACATTGAATGATAATCAATATAACTTCATTTACAAAAAGCTTCAGGTAGGCCTATTTGTAGACTACCAAGACATGGAGGCCAAATAAAGTTACTAGCTCATACATCGAAACAGATGGTAGTACTTACCCTCCATTGTCAACTTCATTTCAATCACCAAACTCTATTGGTGGATGCTCATCTAGCTCATCCAAATGAATGAGCATGAGGTAGGGATAGACTATGAGGAGCCCCTACAAGAAGAGCAAGATGAGTAAAACATAACTAATTGTGGGGTTCAGCACTTTAACTACAAATTTATCTAAGTTTCAAAACTTGATAATTTTTTTCTAAGTGTTGGTGCTACACTCCCCAACATAGCTAGTGTAGCATGCATCAAGGCCTATTTTTCTAGAGTTTCTAAGTGTCAATAGCAGTTGCATGAAAATTTTTTTCTAAGTGTTCTAGTATGCTCTCACTCTGCCTACTACACTCCAGAGTGTAGCCAGAGCATAGCTAGCATAACACACACTTCCATGACTAGTTTGCTCAAGTGCTAAGCCAAAAGTTGTCAAGATTGATTGGGATGGACAAAAAAGTTTGGCAAATTTTCTATCTCTTGGGTTGTTACACTCTAGAGTGTAGCTAGCATAGCACACATTTTAGTGGCCAATTTTAACTAAGTATTAACCAAGAAGTTGTCAAGCTAGCTCAACATGGAAGAGGCATTCGACAAATTTTCTAATGCCTGAGGCTACCCCTCCTACTACGCTCGAAAGTGTAGCTACCATAGTAAGACCAAGGACTACAACTTTTTACTAGATTCTTCTAAGTGTCCATGATACACCCTATTCTTGATCAGCATCTCATGTCCCACCCATGCTACACCCTACTCTTGAGTAGCATCTCGTGTCCCACCCATAACATAGGATGAGTGTAGCAACCAAAGTGAGAAAAATTTTTGAACTTTTCAAGTCACCTCTAGACTTAGAAAATTTTCTGAGTAGTCCTTCCTACTACACTACCACATGACACCCAATCTATAGTTTGGGCTAACCCTAGCCCTATAATACCCCTGCATCTCAATGTTTTAGGGGTTGTCTTCCATTTTTCACCAATTGGGCAATTGACACTTTCATTTGGCATTTGGCATTTTAGCATCTTGGCACTTAGCACCATTAGCGAATGAGACCTAGAGAACACCACACCGATAGAGAGGTAGCCTTGCACTACATAGTACACCATGGTATCATTGTAGCCCTACATCGCATGGTACACCACAACCCCGTTACAACCCTATAGAACACAACATGGTACACCACGATGGCCAACCCAACAAGTAAGGTTCATCACAGTGAATGTCAAACTTCATAGCTCAACATTACTAAGACTGTTACTACACTTCCATGATGCCTATTGTACATTATGTACCATCTAAGACCCTTTTGGAGTTAACTACATTCCCATTTGGGTAGTTTTCCATTTCTCTCTTCTATTTCTAGCATGTTATTACATTTTTCTGGCATCTTTTCACACGCTTTCACATATTTCCACACTGTACTATGCTTGAGTGGTAATATCTATAGGTTTACACCCTCATTTTGGTTAAAACACTTAGCTATTCTTGCCCCCATTCCATGGCTACACTCTACACTTAGCGGCACAAAGCACTGCTTTGACACTTAGCACCATTTCATATTGTTTGCACTTGCATTTCAGCTAATCATGCCATCTCCCCCTCCCTCCCATTTGTACCCACCACCCTAGTTGCAATTGACAAAGTTTCTATTTGATCAACAAGACCATTTATGATGCTCTACCTTCATTTCTAGCAAGGCCCTTGCATGGAGGTGGGGTTAGGCTATATGCCGACCAACCTCTCGGTGTTCCAACCACCAACATTTTCAATCGTTACAATGAGTTTGAGGCTCGTTTGAAGCATGAGAACTCATTTCATACCTTCTTCCAGTAGATAATCTTCACTTTCATTCCTCCATAGTCCTACCCATTTTTCTTCTTGAAGATAGTGATAACCTTGGTGTCACCTCCTAGGTCAATGCTTGTGGTGGTAACCCACCAAACCTAGTACACGTGCCAAGACATGGTACCTCCTTTCAATGTGCCCTTTGTCATCCAGCCATAGCTTGTTCAATCTTCTTTGCCAATAACCATCATGACCACACAACCTTACATGCACAACATGCATCCCTCCTAGCACCAAATTGCTTAGGCATTGCATGTCATCCCTATTTTGTCGGCACCTTTTGCAATAGCCTAAACAATAGATGTGTGATGGGCCCCAACCATTGTGCCCTTGGCATAGCCTACACAGCAAACGTCCCGTGTGGTCCCATAACAACCTATAGCTAGGCTATGGGCCACACAACTAGCACAGTGGGTAGCACAACTAACGCAACCCATCACAACATTCTTAAGCTTGGATCAAACATTCTAGCTCATCCAAACCCTAACAAAGGAGGTTATGCAACTCAAGGCTATATCCTCTGAAATGGTTCATGTGATGGACTTCTACGAGGAAAATATGATTAGTTCTATTGTTCCACCACTAATACTACCTACTAGTGTTCCACTCCCCCAATTCACCAATTACAATAGTGAAGGATACTCCAATGGCATGGTCATGTGCCATCATATGTGTGTTTTCCATGTCTTTAACTGGTAAGACACTAAACTAGTACTAAGTGCTATCCAAATCCTCCATTTTCTCTTTGGAAGATCTCCTAAGCTAGTTCATCACATGCATCAAGTATAACTTGAAGCTAGAAGTAACCTTGAACTAGCTTATGTAGAGTAAGTAGGGCCACTTAGAGCCCATGCATAAATTCATACAACGCTAGAGTGCATCACTCAATAAAATTTGTGAGCTAATTGCTAAAATGCAACTATTGGTAATCTTCAAGGATGTAGTGAATGACTTTATCAAGTCAAAACTATATCATCTATACCTGCAATTTTTGAGCCAAGCATTTTCTCAAACTAGGAGCATTCAAGATGCAGTGGAAGCTAGTAAGGACTCGGCCTACATGGCTTACAAGAATCTCCATGCCAAGAAGGATAATGACAAGGGCAAAGTAAGCACAATTGTGGCAATAGTGGCCAACAAGGCCAAGCTAAGTAACCCCAAGCCAATGACTAGGCCACCCAAGTCCTTAGCAAACAACAAGGCTTTTAGCCCTAGCACTACAGTAAGCAAACAACCTACATCATTGGTAGCTGTGGGGCAAGCTACCTCAAGGTCCAACTTTGAGTGCAAGGATTACTCAAAGTACACCCTGTTGCCCCTAAAACTCTAAGAACTCCTTAACCACCTTCTCATGGCTGGATGCATCTAGTATAACCATATGTCTAAGGATGCTCGCAAGAGACATGATAGATACTACAAGCTCCTAAGGAATCTGATGTCTACTGCCCCTAATGAGCCTCTAATCCTTAAGCATTTTAGGCTAGATATGTTATGCCATTACCATTAGCTACCTAGCCAAAAAATTGACTTTTGCATGACTCTACAAGATGACATCTAACACAAGATTGACAAAGGAAAGTTGGTCCTTAATGCTACCAATCTAGTTCATCCTCAAAAACAATCAATGAGGGTCTACAAGGATCCTCTAAACATGAGTTATGTAGGGTACCATCAATGCTATTAGTAGTGATGAAAACCTAGAGCCAGCATAGTGACCATTCATGGTCTATGTTCCCTATGACAATGCTGGGACCTCCTCATCCTCCATAAGTTCAAGGTTCCCTTTTGTTATTAGAGTATGAACTTAGGCACCCACAATACTCTTCATGGTTAGGGTCCCATAGCATATTGCAACAATGACTATCTAGTCACTCTTTGTTAGTAGGATGCTGCAACATGTGGACTCCTCACCTACCCAAAGTTTAGTGCTAGGCCACACATTAGTCCCTACTCATCCAAGGGACCATCCTACAAGTAATGCTAGTAGAACATCTAAGTGGAAACCAAGGAGACCTAATGAGCACATTATTGATAAGATGCTTAGGCAACAACAGGAGCATAAAGTGCCAAGGCACCACAAGCAACTAACAATTAAGAATTGAAGCTCCCAAGCAAACAAGGCAAGCCAAGCCTAAGTCTCCCCCATAAGAGATTCATCTCCTAGGCCACATGGAGGAGATGAAGGCCAAAAAATGGTCAACAACAAGGATTTCATAGACACATTAGCTTAAGTGAAGCAAGATTTAAAGCAAAATAGCACCATGCTGAGCCTGTATGACCTGATCATGACCTCCTCTACCCATCATGAAGCATTATTCTGCATGTTGACCTCCATTCCTATTATGGAGGACATCTTAGTAGATGAATAATCCATCCATGCTATGATGCTGCCTCCTATGCCATAGGAATTGAGCTCAACACCCCTCATGTTCTACTATGAGGCAATCAAGGCTGACCTTGATAAGGGTCAATCATCATCGTGCCTATGTTTATCACCATCTACGTAGGGCAATGCAAAATCTAAAGGGTTCATGTTCATGATGGAGTAGCAACAGACATCATCCCATACACCATTGTTGATAAAATAGGTCTTGCAAATAAGATCAAATCCATAAAAACAATGTGCATGAAGTCCTTCAATGGATTGCACATTGTTGTTAGGGGAACTGTCATGATAGCCTTCATGGTAGGGGAACAATTCCCCACCACTACAAAGTTCATCGTCATCTAGGAGATGCTGAGATTTAGCTTAATCTTGGGTAGGCCCTAACTAGCCCAACTATGGGCTGTCTCTTCTCCTATTCATGAGGAAATCCACCTTCCATATGAAGGTGCTAAGGTTTTCATTTATAGTGACAATGCAATCCCTTTGGCCATTGACAACATAAACACAAAATAAGGGTTAGAGGTGGAGTTCCCTGACAACGTGCCTCCTATAGAGGACAATGGCAAAACACACAAGGCTAGTGCACCCAAGCAAGGAAAGGAAATAGAAGACCTCCCAGAGGATGCTTCATGGGCTGAATTTCCCTTTGACATAGTGAACAAAGGTAAAGGTGAATACTGCATCATACAATCTAGGCCCTACACACCTCCTAATCCACACTAGATTAGGAAGCAATTGCATGACTAAGGTAACCCCTCAGTTCAATGCATGTTAGGTGCCTACTTACCCTTCATGTAGCACATATCTTTCCTAAATGCACTTGTTTGCGCATTTACATTTTACTTGGTTGTTTGCATTTTTTACTATTTACTTTGTCACACATTAGTTTTCTTAGTTTGTGCATTTTTTCTTAGTTTATGCATCTACTTATTTAGTTTACTCTTTAGCAATTATTAGCCTATGCATAAAAAACATTAAAAAACATAAAGATCATAAAAAATATAACTACAAAAAACATGACCCAAAAGGCCTTAAACTAGCAAATGGCCTGCCATGGCCTTAAACTAGCATCCATTAGCTGAAAAAGGCCTTAAACTAGTGCATGGCCCCCCATGACCTTAAACTAGAATCTGTAGCCTAAAATGGCCTAAAACTATCACCATGGCTCACCATGGCCTTAAAATGGCAACATGGGACCTGAAATGACCTAAAACTAGCACTTTTAATCCTCACTCATGACCTAAAATGATCCTAAACTAGCAATAATGTGGCCTACCATGGCCTTAAACTAGCAACTTGCGACCTAACATGGCATAAAACTAGCAATCATCACTTGGTTTGAAATGTCCTTAAACTAGCAATGGCCCTTTTGCTAGGGCCCTAAATTGGCATGAGGCTTGCAATGGCCTAGTCACATGTCATTGCACAATCATATCATGATGTAATCATAACTTAGCACATCCATCCATTGTAATATTAGCATATTAAAATGTATAGCAAATAGTCAAAAAGGTTACACACTCCATATACCAAATGCATCCATTACATCTCACATCAATAATAGTACACATCAGCATCAACACCATGTAGCAAAAAATACACAAAAATGCAAAAAATGCCCAATAGTAAGGCTACATCAAAACATGCTCAACGAGTGGTAGTAGGTGGAGGTGGAGGTGGAGGTGCTTCTTCCTTCGCTACTCCATTGGGGCCTACAACATTGCCTAATCCCTACTACCACAAAAAAGCAACAAAACAAACAATCAGTGAGCAAATGTACAATATAGAAATTAACCTAAGAAAGCATAAAAATAAACAAAAAACTAACTTGAAAGTGTCCTACATCGACCAAATCTAGAGGAAACCTATCAAATCCATCCTCCAAGTGTTGGAGGATCTTGGCCTCAAATAAGTACATCCCTGTAAGGGTCTTGCCTTTTTCCATGATGGTTCATGCAAGTGACTCCATAAGAAAAGTAGGAAAGGAGACCTCTCTTGAGGGGGTAAAAATCTACCTCTCAGGAGAACCACTCACCATGGTATGATAAGCGAACAACTTGTAGGCCTATCTCTAATTGGTTACCTTAAGAAACATCTTCAGGTGACAACATTCAATAGACTCCTCTTTGTACCATTGAAGGAGTGCATTGCACTTGCAGTTGTACTAGTGCTTATGGTCTATAGTCTTTCTAGTCTTGGTTCTTTTGGGTGAGTAGATCCATCTATAGCTACTGCTTGATAATATCTTAGGTGGCCTCATTTTTGCCTCAGATGGCTAACTAGTACCTAGCATAATCTGTCTTTGAGGTCCACCAAGTACTGTCTCCCTATGATTGAGTTGCTAAAAAGTCATATTAGGATTGTAGATCCCTATTCTTTGTGTCTTGGCTCATCATCCTCTCCTAGAGCTCATGCATGTGCTTCCACAAGTGCTCATTCAAGCACCTATAGACCCACAAAGCTTTCACTCAGGAAAGTGCACATTTGCTAGCTACCTTGTATGTATGACAAGGTACCTGCTCCACCTCAAGAGGGAACTCAAGTATAACATTTTCCTTATCCACCCTTCTTGGGTACCATCGAAGCTTAGATCCTATTGGTATATAACAAGTAAATAAACATTAGCCAAAAAGACGAATGTGACATATGAAAAAGTCGATGGTTGGAATACCGAGAGGTGCATGGGCATACAACCTAACCCCAAATCCATGTGATGACCATGCTAGAGAAAACAAAAATAGGATGCTCTAAACGATCTTGTTGATCAAACAAGGACTTACATGGTGTTAAAACAATTATGTGTGAGAAGGGTTTGTACTACATTACGCATGGGCATCGGGTCCAGGTAAGCTAGAGCATAGCAAGGTGTCCTAGTCTAAGAACAGTGACGTAAATGTGCAAATATGTATGAAAAAGTGAGAAAATACAAGTGTTATGCTAAATGCCAAAGAGAGGTGCTTGATAAATGCTACAAAATTTGAGAACAGTAGTGCAGCACCCCAAAAGAGGGAGCATAGATAATTCACAAAGGGTCTCAAAGGGTATATAGTGTATAATAGGTGAAGTGGAAGCATAGTCATAGCCTCGGTGGTGTCAATCTATGAAGTATAGTGCTCACTATGTTGAAGTGTGCTTGTCAGGTTGGTAGTCATGGTGTACCGTGCGATGTTCTACAGGGCTACAATGGGGCTACAGTATAGCATGAGGTGTAGCTGTGCTTCTCTATTGGTGTAATGTGCTCTAGATCTCATTTGTCCATAGTGCTTAAGTGCTAAGATGCCAAAGTGCCAAAATGCAAAATGAAAGTGCCAACTACCTTATTGGTGAAAAATGAAAGTCAGCCCCCTTTTTTCCTTTTTTTCTCCCCCTTTAAACATTAGGGTGTAGGGTATTTATAAGGCTAGGGCTAATCCAAAATGTAGATCAAGTGCCATGTGGCAGTGTAGGAAACATCCCATGTTACGTGTGAGACATGGGACACTAGCTACTATGCTTATCTCGTGTTATGTGTGGGACACGAGGCTTTGGTTGCTACACTTATTCCATGTTACACGTGGGACATGGAACACTAGCTACTACACTCATCCATGTTACATGTGGGACACAAGATGCTACTACACTTGTCTCATGTTACGTGTGGGACATAGGACTCTGGCTGCTATAGTTGTTCCATGTTACGTGTTAGACACGGGATGCTGGCTGCTACACTTGTCCTCGGTTATGCATGGGAAACAAGATGATGGCTACTAGGCTTGTCCCAGGTTCTACACTGCACTACGCTACACATCATAATAGAGTACCATGCTACACAATGTCACATGGTGTTATGTTATGCTATGCTAAGCAACATGACATGGTGTTGTGTTGTGCTACACTACATACCATAACATCATGCTATGCTGCACTATGCTACGTAGCTTGACATGGTGCTACGCTACGCAATGTGACATAGTGCTACACTATGTTATGCTTTATAGTGTGACATGGTGCTACGCTATGCTACACTACACAATGTAACATGGTGTTATGTTGTGCTACACTACGTAGTGTGACATGGTGCTATGCTGCACTTCACTACATAGCATGACAAGATGATATGTTGTGTTACGCTACACAACGTGACATGGTGCTATGATGCATAGCTTAACATGTGAATCTGCAGAAAGTGCCATCATTCTAACACTTAGAAAACTTTTTCAAATCTAGCAGTTGGAGCTAACTACACTCAACACTTGAAAAAATATAGGCAAAGCACCACTGTTTTGACACTTATCCAAATTTGAAATTGAGAGGCCAAGACCTAAAATTTTGTGGTGTTTCAATGACCCCTCTCTGTTGATAGCTAGAGGAGTGACCCAAGAGACATTGACAAAGAATTACAAAACACCATAGTAGACATGCCACCAACATCACTCATTGATACAAGATCAGATGTTGTTTTACCATGCTCAAGAGTGCTATAGAAATAAGGTTATGTTGAGGGACAAGGAGTATACACAATGCTAGGGAGATGAAATTTAAATGGTGGAAATGAAATGCAAACAATGGATCATGATGTAAGATGCAAATTCAGCATGGTTGACAGTAACCATGGCATGAAGTGGTTCACCCCTGAAACCTTGACCTCTTTTCAAAGTGCTTATGAGAGTTTCAAAGTCAATCTAAGGCTGGGCCAATTACAAAGCTGTAGCGTTGTCAATTTTCTTGGGGATGTACTTTTCACCATTCTTTTTTTTTGTGTGTTGTGAGGCAAACCTTCTTTGGGTTCAGCATACTACTAAATGTTAGCTGCAAGTTCGCCATCAAGAAGATGGGCTTTGTTTTGATGCATCCACATCGCATCTATAGGATAGATGTTTCCTCCTAGGGATTATTTGTGTTTCATTTTCTTAGGCTTTGACCACACAATAGAGGCTGCCAACAAGATGAGTTGTGTTACATTGACCATGGGTTCTATAGTTGATGTAAAGAGAATGCCATATGCATCACAGTGTGTATGCATTTGAGGGATTTGTAATCATGAGTATGTAGGGGATGAAAGGATTTTGGGTTGAAGGAGTGGATGTGCATAGGCTGTAACAGGGATGATGGGTATGTGCACTCTTAAGTGGCTTAACTAGTCCAATCATGCACATCAAAACAATGTGATAACTTGCTACTACAATGAGATGCATCTTTGCATGATCACCTCTCAGGGTTCATCCTGCAAACATAACTTTAAGAAGGCAAGAAAACCACACAACATGAAATGCAAGTGTAAATGCTTGATGTGAAGATGCTGCAAGTGCTAGATGCGAAGATGCTATAAATGTGTCAAATGTTGTGTCAGTTGCAAGTGCTCAAGAAGCTAGTGAAAGTGCTAGGGCAATGATGTTGTGAGTCCTCTAAAGGTCACACTAATGGAAAGTGCTCCAAAAGATTAGCAGGATGGTGGGAGGTGATGATGCTATCAGTGCCCCAAGGGTTTCACCAATGGAAAGTGCTCAAATAGATTAGTAACATGCCAATTTAAAGTCCTGGTAGACTGTGAACCCAATTTAAAGTCTTGGCAAATCATGATGTGTTAGCTTATAGTTTTAGCAAATTACTATGTCATAGAAAATAGTGGATGTTATGCGAGTTTAACGTCATGACCCAAGGATGAGTTATTATGCTAGTTTAACGTCATCACCCAAGGACAAGTTGTTATGCCAGTTTAACGTCATGACCCAAGGATGAGTTGTTGTTCTAGTTTAATGTCATGACCCAAGGATGAGCTATTGTGCCAATTTAACATCATCATCCAAGGATGATCTTTTGTTCCAGTTTAACATCATGACCCAAGGATGAGCTATTTTCTTAGTTTCACATCATGACCCAAGGATGAGCTACGCCAATTTATAGTCATAGCGGACTGCTTACCTTGCTTGTGTCAGGTGCGATGCTACATGCATAGTCATGCTATGTGCTTGCAAGATCTTGCAAAAATCAATTAGAAAAAAACATCAAGTGGAAATTGTTGTAAATAGAATTGAAATGCATGAATGAATGGAAAGTAGTGCAAAAATCGATAGTTTTAGGCCATCCAGGGCTGTAGGCTAGTTTAAGGCCTTTTTGGCCATGTGTTTTTGTTGTTTTATTTTTTTAATGTATTTTTGATGTTTTTCAACTGCAACATGTAAGCTAAGTTGATGAATGCATAAATAAAGTAGAAATTCATAAACAAACAAAAATGCATGATCTAAGTGAGTAGGCAAAATGTAAATGTGTAGACTAGTGCGATGTAAATGAAAGTCAAAAATGCATGGCAAGTGGAGGCAAAGGGTAGGCAAGAACCTAGCAAATTTTTGGCCAAAAGAAAGTCTTGGTCATATAGTTGCTTCCTAATTAGGTGTAGATTAGGAATCATGCAAGGCTTAGGACCCTCTAGGAGGCTATTGGCTTCAACCACTCGTTCGAGTGTGTTAGCCTTAGGCACTACATTGGTTGCCATAGGTGTACCACTAAGAAACTCTTCTTCCAAAACTTGCACCATGTCTATGTCGTGGATAGTCAAAGAGGAAGCATTATCACCATGGATGATAACTTGATCACCTTCATATGGAAGGTGGATTTCTTGGTGCATGGGAGAGAAGATGGCCCTTAGTTGGGCTAGCCAAGGCCTACCTAGAATCATGTTAACACCTGGCATCTCGTCTATGATAGTGAAATCCACACTGGTGTGGAATTACTCTCCTATCACGAAGGCTAAGTTGATTGTACCCATAATAGTCACACATGATCTATTGAAGGATTTTAGACATGCAATTTTGTTTGGCTTGATTTTGTCTAGTAGGCCTAGCTTGTCGATGACAGAGTATAGGACTATGTTTGTTGTTGCACCATCATCAACATGTACTCTATGAATCGTGCACTGCCCAACACATATGCTAATGGATAGTGGAGCTATAGTGACCTCCCCTAATTTGAGGTTAACCTTGACTGCATCGTTGCAAAGCACTAGGTGTGTTGAACTTGATTCTTGTGCTGCAGGGGGCAACATCATAGCATGGATTGATGTCTCATCTACAGGGATGTCCTCTGTAATAGGAATGGAGGCCAAAATTCATGCCAGGGCTTGGCAATGAGTAGATGAGGTCATGACCAAGTCATACAAGCTCAAAGTTGTATTCTTTTGCTTGAGTGTTTGTTTCACCTGGGTTAGTGTAGCTACGAAGTCCTTGTTATTAGCCATTATGTTCTCCTTGACTTCCTCCATGTGGCTTGAGAGATAGATCTCTTGCGGAGGGGACTTGGGCTTGGTTTGCTTGGTATGCTTGGGGGTAGGGGCCCCAATGTTTGGTTTTTTCTTATTGATTATAGGCTTTGCTTTAGCCATGGGGGTCACAAGACATTCATTTGTCCTCTTGCATTGTCATTTGGTAGGCCTAACTAGGTTACTAATGGAGCCAACCTTTGAAGGAGGAGGGACTAAGATGTTGCCCACTATTGGGCTTTGTATAGGTGAGGGGCCATCACGTTGTGGCACCCTTATGACAAATGATATTTTAGGAGTTGTTGTGTGACCAACTCGTTGTGGCACCTTAATGATGAAAGGTTGCTTAGCAATTGTTGTTGCTACGTCATGCCAGTTTAACATCTTAGCAAACAACTGTTGTGGAACCTTGACCAAAAAGGGTGTTGTGGGTGCCCGAGGTGGCAATTTCATAGCAAATAAATGCCTCTTGATTATGGAGGCTAAGGGAACCCTTACCTAGTTAAGAGGCACACGGATCACAAAATTTTGTTGCCCAAGTTTGGGCTTACCACCTATGCTAATGGAGTTTATGACATAGGAAGCATCGTTTGCATCAAATTGGCCCAGTATGTCTAGCACCAATTGGCCTTGTTTTATCATTCTTTGCAAGTCATCCTGCAAAGCACAACAATTGTCTATACTATGACCAGACAACTGGTGGTAATGACAATATTGGTCTAGCTTCAAGTGTTGTGGGACTAGGGGCTCATTTGGTACTGCTAAGGTAGGGTTCCTTAGTAGTTCATAGTACGTATCATGTTTTTGACGAGCAATCTTTGATACTTGTTTGTATTGGATTTGCCCAATTTTTAGGAGTTTCTCCAATAATGTAGAGGGTTCCATTAGTAGCTGTGTATACTTTGAGTCATCCTTGCTGATGTGATCATCTAATAATGTAGAGGGTTGTACATGAAGTGTGTCATAAACTTGCTTATGAGATCATCCAAAGTGGGGATTGAGGCCTTGGGTAGCATGCAATACTAGTCTAAGGCCATGCAAATGAGTGACATGGGGAACACACGCATGATAGCATGTGGCCAAGCTTGAAGGAGTAGGCACTTAGATCAAAATGTGACCAAGTGTGCATTGGGGTCACCTTCACCATTGTACTTGGTGAATTGAGGTAGTTGGACCACATTTTGGAGAGTTAGAGATGGTACCACAAGACTTATGGGGTCATCTCAGTAGAAGTCCATCACCTTGATAGTGTCAAAGGAGGTAGCCTTATGTCGATTAATCTCCTTCATCAAGGTTTGGATCAACTGGAATGCTTGATTCAAGCTTGGGGATGTGCCTGCCGGTTGCATTGGCTAGGCTTGTGTTGGTTGCATAGCATAAGGTTGAATTTTTGGTTGTAGAGTTTGCCAGTTTAACATTGTAACAGATGATTGTTGCTAGTTAATCATCATAGTATATGGTTGTTAATGTGTTGGCTGAGTGATGGGTGTAGTGAGTGAAGTAGGCCACACGTAAGTGGGTTGGATGGACAACATAGATGCCAATGAGATAGGTAGGACGTAGGATACTTGAGTTTTTTGGGGTTGGGAGGTGGCCCTTGCATGAGTATAGGGTTGGGAAAATGCAGCAGTTACTTGCAAGGAAGGCTAAATTGGCATGGTTACCCTCTTAGAGAGGATGGGTGGATTGAACTAAGGAGGGCTTGTACTAGGGAGCAATTGTTGGAAGATGGTTTAATGGTGGCTCTCATGTTCAGAGGGGGCCTCAAACTCATCTTCCTCTTTCTATGAGGCTTCCTCATAGGTTGTTCTTGCATCATACTTGTTTGCATGGATGAGTTGGGACAACAATTGGTGGTAGGACTCCATGAGTGAGATTACGTCAAACAAGGAGGGGTTGTACTCCCGTCCATTCTGGTGGATTCGTTCGTAGTTCTATTTTGCCTCCAAATCAAGATAATCCATTGGTAATCTTACTTGGATTTTGGCACAAACAAAGTTGTATTATTCATGGCTTAGTGCAGCATGCTTTGGTTGGATCCTAGTGTCAAATGTGTTAGACACCAATGTGAAAGATTTATCTAGATTCATATTCACAGATTGGGTTGTGAGAGCTGCTATTTGTAGAAAATGGCTAACTCTAAAAACTACAAAAAATGACTAAGTCTACCAATAGTAGGAAAATGGCTAAGTATAAAAATATAGAAAACTGGCTAAGTGTAAAAATGCAGAAAATATACTAAGTATGAAAATGCAGAAAAAAATGCTAAGTATAAAAACTGTGAAAAATGGCTAACTCTGGTGCTACACTCACTACGCTAGAGCTTGGTATGCTTGCTATGCTAGAGCTTGGTACACTTGCTACGCTATATCTTGTTGCACTGGCTATACTAGAGCTTGCCATGCTCTAAGAACTTGTTACACTCTTTAGAAAATCTAGAGTTTTGACTATGTGCTAATCAAAAATGTAGACATAAATGGTTCAGGTCCTCCTTCTAGCGCCAAAAACTGTGACATCCGAAAAATTCAGTGGCTAGAACACCAAGAGGTCCATGGGTGTACAGCCTAACTCTGAATTCGTGTAAGGGCCATGTTGGAAAAAAATGAAAATAGGGTGCCCTGAACGGTCTTGTTGATCAGACAAGGACTTATGTTGTGTTAAAATGACTATGTGTGAGAAGGGTTTGTACTACGTTACATGCAGGCATCGGGTCTAGGTAAGCTAGAGCATAGAAGGGTGTCTCGGCCTAAGAATAATAATGTTAACATGCAAATATGTATGAAAAAGTAAGAAAATACAAGTATTACACTAAATGCCAAAGAGAGATGCTTAAGAAATGTAATAGAATTTGAGAACAGCAGTGCAGTGCCCGAAAAGAGGGAGCGTAGCTAATTCACAAAGGGTCTCGGTATACAATGTACAATAGGTGTAGTTGAAGCATAATCATAGCCTTGGTGGTGTCAGGCTGTGAAGTCTAGTGCTCACTATGTTGAACTGTGCCTACTGGGTTGGTAGCCACAGTGTACCGTGTGATGTTTTACAGGGCTGCAATGGGGCTACAGTGTAGCATGTGGTGTAGCTATGATTCTCTATTGGTGTAATGTGCTCTAGGTCTTGTTCACCCATGGCACTTAAGTGCCAAGATGCCAAAGTGCCAAAATGCCAAATGAAAGTGTCAACTTCCTTATTAGTGAAAAATGGAAGCCAACCTTCTTTTTGCCTTTTTTGCCCCTTTAAACATTAAGGCATAGGGGTATTTATAGGGCTAGGATTAATCCAAAATGCGGATCAAGTGTCGTGTGGCAATGCGGGAGAAGTCCCATGTTACATGCAGGACATGGGACACTAACTACTATGGTTATCCTGTGTTACGTGTGGGACATGGGACTTTGGTTGATATACTTGTTCCATGTTATGTGTGGGACATGGGATGTTGGCTATTATGCTCATCTCGTGTTATGTGTGGGACACGAGACTCTAGCTACTACACTTGTCCTGTGTTACTTGTGGGACATGGGACTCTAGCTGCTACACTTGTCCCATTTACATGTGGGACATGGGATGTTAGCTGCTACACTTATCCTATATTATGCATGGGACACGAGACGCTACCTACTAGGCTCATCCCAAGTGCTATGCTGCACTATGCTACATAGCGTGACAAGGTGCTACACTACACTACATAGCATAACAAGGTGCTGCACTATGCTACATTGCATAGCGTGACATGGTGCTATGATGTGCTATGCTACGCAGCTTGACATGGTGTTGCACTATGCTACGCTACACAGTGTGACATGGTGCTACGCTACACAGCTTAACACTGTGCTATGCTACACAGCATGACATAGTGCTATGTTGTGCTACACTACACAACATGACAAGGTATTACAATGTGCTACCCCATGCAGTGTGACATAATGCTATGCTACGTAGCATGACATGGTGCTACACTACACAATGTGAGAAGGTACTACACTATGCTACGCTATGCAGCATGACATGGTGCTATGCTACATTATGCTACACAGCATGATAAGGTGCTATGTTGTGCTACGCTACATAGTGTGACATGGTTCTACACTATGCTATGCTACACAGCTTGACATGTGAATCTACAAAAAGTGCCATCATTCTAACACTTAGAAAAATTTTTCAAATCTAGCAATTAGAGATGACTACACTCAACAGTTGGAAAAATATGGGCAAAGAACCACCATTTTGACACTTATCCAAATTTTTAGTTGAGATGCCGAGACCTAAAATTTTGTGGTGTTTCAACTAAGTGTTCAATCAATAAAGCAATATAAGTAAAGCAACATCGTGGACATACTGAGCTTGTGATCTACCTACTGTAGGTAGTCAACCATGTCCTCCATAACATCTTCCATGAAGGCAATCTTGTTAGGCATGTCTACCCATGGTTTCATGTGGTAGGTAAAAGTGGGGTTGCTAGCAAGCACATTTGAGGCTGTAACATAACAATGCAATCAGCATACAACCAAATAGCCAAATATGTTAGAGCAAAACAGGAATAATAGATGTCAATCTAAGGCATTCACCTAGTTGGCCCTCAGGTGTAAGAGTAGGGGGGTCACCCAGCTACATGCTATCAAATAGACAATCAAAATCACCCCCATCATGGTGGAGTAGCCCCTCCTCTAATAGCTAGAAGGTGTCTATAGCCTCGTGCAGCTCATCTCTATGGGCTTCCCCCTTCTCAACTTAAGGGTATGCATCCTCTTCTACTACTTTAGCTACTAATCTAGTAGCCCTCTCTTCCATTTCTATAACTTACACACATTAGCACACATTAGTACAGTGTAATATAGTACAAAAAAACATAAAATATAAACATTCATACAACAAATGCATCTAAGTTAAGCATACTAACCTATAACCTCTTTGCAAAAGCTATGAAGCTTAAGCCAAATCTTTTTGTTGCTTTCCAATCCAACCTAGGTGGCAACCTTCTGTATGGGACATGGCCTCTTGATTTTTTCCTTAGGTGGTCCCACTATCTCTACAATGTAATGGTCTTCTTTGTTCGCATCCCTAACGCCAACTAGGGGGCCCTCGCCCACACTATCATGTAAATAGTGTGATCACCTCATAGGACCTTTGGTCGTTACTAATAATGACTCATCGATTCCCTCTAGAAGGTTCATGCACACAAGTGGTCATGAACATATGTTTGATCCATGACTCTGACAACTACTCATAGTCCTACACCATCCATCATCCATTATCACATACCACCAAGAGCTCCATGAAGCTTCATAAATATCCTGCAAAGAATGTGAAGTGAACGTGAGACCTCACCTAGAGGTTGAACCGCAACTTGGTGATCTCTACATGCAAACCTGTGGTAATGTAAGTAACCCAGTTAAATCTTGTGCCCTCCAATATCACCTCTTTCATCACCCACACTTAGTCCACCTAAAGAATTTTTCCTTGGAAGAGAAACTTCAAAAATACATGGACATGAAAGAGAGGGTAAATTTCTTGGACCTCAAGTATAAGCATGTCCTTGATGAGTATGCCCTTGTAAGATTGGGTGGCCTCTAACCAACCCTCAATATCCCCTCTATAGTCCACCTTCTTTCTAGCTTTATCAACAATCGATGGGTCATTGGCCAAGAGTTCAAAGAGGTCAATGAAAAAGGCCTTGCTAAGATCTAGCAGTACCCTCACACTGCACACTTGGGTGACAAACTATCAAACATCGCTACTGAAGGAGTTGATTATGGTAACCATTTTTGCCACCAAAATGCTTAGGCTATAGGTCAAAAATAAGTCCATCAGCCCAATGTGAATGAGCCTAGTGGTTAATGCCTCTGAAGCTTGGTGAAAAAACCAATGTTGTGCATCCTCTACATCACCATATTTCATGATGAGGGTGGCTTCTGTGTGGCCTATGGTGACAACAGTCACCTCTCTTGAGGCAATTGCAACTACAACCAAGATAAAAATAATGTTGACATTAGGCAAAGGAAAATCAACAAGCATGTGACTAAGCACATGAGGTAAAATAATAGTTGCAAACATGGTACAAATGAACTACAAGATGGAGATGGTGGTGCAAGCATCTTCTCAATGTTGAGCTCACTAGTAGCCCACTCCTCATCTAGCCAGTCATGGACCTTGCACGCCTTTAGGTACTAAGTGGGGTAGGCCCTAGATTAGATCCCACATGCTTGATCATAGCTTCCCAAATGTTTGCACTTGACGAGAATACCTCTAAGGTAGTCTACGTTAGTGCTAAAGCATTTGTCTCATCATGTAGGCCCTACTCATCAACTCTGAATCTAGCAACAAAGATGAGTAGTTAGCAAATTTAGTATGAGCCGATAGTAAAAATACATTGTAAAAGCTATAATAGCACTTACCCTCCTATGTAGTAGACCATTCCAGGTGGGTTCTGAAACAAAGTGTGCACTCGTAGAGCAAGAAAAAGGGTGTTGCTCTTATTGTAGCAACTAAACCCTATCATCTACCAAATCTTGCATAAGGGTCGAGCACCCTTGAGGCCTCTACCTAAACCACCTACTCCATCATCACTAGTAGTGGGCTCATCAAACATAAACCTCAGGATGTCCTAGTTAGCCCTAGGCAGCATTGTTTCTATGATGGCACTAACAGCCTCCACCGCTAAGTGTGACCACATCATCACACTGAAGTACTGTAGTAGGAATTCTAGGAACTTACGTGCCCCTAACCAAAACCACACTACCTGATGTCTCACACACATATCTAGTGTAGGCATGTTAGGAATAGGCTTGCTCATGCAGCACAAAATGTCCACGAGATTCACGATAACCAAGATGGGATTTAGTAATACTTTGAATCATAAAGCAACAAAAAAAGTATTAGTATACAAATAATTGAATGTAAATTTTGTCAAAAATGTATTACAAATTAAACTTAGCATAATTAGCATAACATAGCCTAGATTAGCAAAAAATATCTTAGGGCCCCATAGGTATAAGATGTCAACAAATACATTTGATGCATCTAGTACTCACTAGGGTATAGCATGTTTTGCATAGGATTAGCATCTCATTTTACATTTGTTCACATGTTTAGCATCATTATAGTTTATAGTCTTTGTAGTTTTCACATCATTATGGTTCACACAATTAGCATCATTATAGTTTGCATGTTTTGGTAGTTTGACATCATTGTAGTCCATAGGTTTGGCATGGTTTCAAGTTTAGCATTGTTGGCATTATCACATTTTGCAAGGTTAGATTTGAGTACAATCTACAAAATTTTTTAAAATTTTTATAACTTTGGGTAGTGTAGTCTAAAAAATAATGAACATTTTCTAACTTTGGGCTACCTCAGTGGAGAGTGTAGTCTAGAGATGCCAATATTTTCTAACTTTGGGTCACCTTGACTATGTTCTAGAAAAGTAGAGAGCACAGTCCTAAGTTGTAAAAAATTCTAACTCCCTAACTATGCTCCCCATAGAGCATAGTGCTGAGAAAAAACTTACTATTGGGCAGACATCATTTCAATGAACACTTAGCATCAACTATGCCTTGAAAACAAGGAGTGTACTCCTAGCTATGGCTTGCAAGGAGCAAGGTCTCAACTATCATCCCAATTCTCTCTCCATGCACTACACCCTGCTACAACACCATGCACTTCCCGCCACCTACCACTCTATATACCCTACATTCCCTACATGCCTCATGCACCCCTCACCTACTGCACTACCCTACATGCTCCTCATCCATACCAATAGTGTCATCACATGCCATGCCCCTTGCCCTCCCTCATCCCTATATGAAACAAGTTTTTCTAAAATAAAAGAGCAAAGGGGGACAAGCATGTTCCCAAGCAAAGTTAAAGAGTTGCAATTCACAACTAGTCCAATCCTAAATCCATGTTGACTCTCTCATGAGCATTCTAATAAGAGATCACAATTTTAGGGGCAAGCCATCCTAGTGCCATGGGTGCTAACTCTCTCACGAGCATTCCGAAAAGTAATCAATGTTCCAGTGGCAAGCCACCTTGGTGCCATGCTAACTTCACATCTTGCAACATGACATCCCATTTGCATTTTACCTCTCCTACCATCCTTAACACATTACCTATACCCTTAGCACTCTTGAGCATGGTGCAATGACATCTAATTAAGTACTGACAACTGATGTTGGTGCCAAGTTTGCTATGGTTTTTTATAATTCTTTGTTAACATCTCTTAGGCCACTCCTCTAGATGTCAACAAAGAGGGGCTAATGAAATACCATCAAATTTGGGCCACCATGTCTCCCCTACAAATTTTTCTCAGTGTCAACACAAGGCAAATTTTTTTAAAGTGTTGGGACTACATTCTCCACTAATAGGACTACACTCTAGAATATCATCAACATAGTTATCACAAAAGTTCAAATTTGCAAGATTTTTCTAGCTGTCAAGCCAATGGCTATAGAGCATGGTTGGTATGGAAGAAATAATTTGGCAAAAATTTTAAGTACTAGGACTACACTCTCTACTATACTCTAGAGCATAGTCAGCATCATCTACATGAAGACACTAGTTTTACAAAAATTTTCTAACTATCAAGACTACACTCAGGAGCATAGTTAAGTGTAGATAGTTTAGAAGCTCAATTTTTGCAAGATTTTTCCCAAGTGCCAAGACTATGCTTCCTACTACTAGGACTATGTTCTAGAGTGTAGTCAACATAGTTAGCATGGGAATGCATTTTTTGCAAAATTTTCTAGCAATTGAGACTATGCTCTAGAGCGTAGTTGAGCGTAGTCATGTAGAACAACCTTTGGAGGCCTCCAGAATGTAGTACTAGCATCCACATCAGCTCCGACACACCTCCAACAAGTAGGATCAACAAATTTTATCTTTTTTTGCATCCCCCATTTGTCCCCAAATTGTACATATGCTCAACACCACTTCACACAATGGATAGCATAGTCCTAGAGCATAGTCTCCAAGCTTGCATTGTTTTGCATTTTTTAGGTACATTGCGGTCTCCTCAACACTCACACATGTAGTCGTAGCATAGTCATAGTTTGGAAATCTCATAAGGTCCATTGAAGCACACCATTAGAACATCATTTTCTTTAGTGGAGAGCATAGTTAGATGTAGCATAGTCCGAACTACCCCAGTTCCATGTGGCACAAAATTTTCAATTCATAACAGCCCTAACCGTATAAATACCTAGCATTCTATGTTTTAGGAGTTGGCATCTGAGCATTTTGGTTGAAAATTTTTGTAATCGGTTGGGAAATTTAAAGATAAATTTCCATTTGGACATTTTATTAGCAAACTCATCAAAGCATTATGTAAGAGCAAGTTCAAGGCAGAGCACCAATAGAAATCTTTGCATACCACGTAGTCCATCATAGACCACTATAGCCCATGGGACACTATGGTGGCTAACCCGGCAAGCACAGACTTCATGGTGGACATTAGTCTTTATAGCCCAAACACCTCAAGACTATGACTATGCTACCTACTATGCTTGTTTGTACAACACGTACCTCCTTACCTTTCTTGTGGTTAACTACTCTCTCCCTATTTGGGGTCATGCTTCTTTCTCTCTTGCTATTCCCCTATGCATTATTAGTATTTTTATCTACATTATAGCATTTTTCTTGTATTTCTCACTATTTTCATGTGTAATCACACATTAAAACCTCTATTTTCAATGGAAACTTTTAACTATGCTCACCACTGTTGACATCACACAACACCACTTTGCACTCAACACTGTTACGGCATTGCATTCTGTAAGTACTTATTCAATCGATAAGATCATTTTGGGCATCCCATCTCCACCTCCAATAGGCCCTCACATGGACATGGGGTCAAAGCTATGCACTTGTGAATCCCTCAGTGTTCCCATTCCAACCATAGACATTTTCACTCATTAAAAAACCCTTATATTCTTCTATGTTTTTGGTACACATGAACCCAAAATGATAGGCAAAGGGTTTGATTTCATCAAATGGAAATGTTATGACAGTAGCAACACTAGCCCCATGGGCAATTAAAGCTCCATCGAAGTTCATGACCAATTCATAACCCCTAGGCACTTACCTAATTGTGTTAATGTATTCATTAGGGAACTCAAGGTCTATGGCTACTTATTCATCAATCAGTGAAACTATGAGCTATACAGATATACCTTAACCTTTTGTTAAGGATTGAAAGATGTAATGGAGGTCGAAATCTATAGTTATGGCTGTCCATCAGGCTATATGGCTACTTTCATAGATGTTGGTCATTATGGCCCCAGGTATGTTATCCTTACAAATTATGTTGACTTGGCTTCTAAAGAGGTAGTATCTCCATTTCTTCAAAAAGACGACTAGTGCTAGATAATACTTTTCCACTTCAATGTATTAGGTCTCATGGGCTACTAACACATGGCTAATGTAGTATACAAGCATTTTTGCTATGTCATCACATTTCTAACAAAGTAGTAAGGTGATGGATGTATTAGAAATTGCGAGATAAATGTGAAATGGTTTACCCTCTTATTGAGAATAGACTATAGGTAGTTGTGCTAATTCTTGCTTAAGGTTTCCAAAGGCTTCTTGGCATTGAGCTGTCCACTCATAGTGAACTCCTTTCTTAAGCAAGTGGTGCATGGATTGAAACTTATTTGTAAGCCTAGCAATAAACCTACGAATAAACAGTAGTCTACCTTATAATCCTCAAAGCTCTTTAAGGTTGGTAGGTGCTGCCAATTTGGATATGGCCTTAACCTTATCAAGACCTAGGTGTATCCTTGCCTCAGAGACTACAAATCCAAGCATCTTACTAGCCTTGACATCAAAGACATACTTCTTAGGATCTAACCTCATATTTAAGGCATTGCTTAAGCACCAGATCTAGGTCATTGGCATGGTCATTGGATATTTTAGACTTCATGGTTGTGTCATCTACATAATCATTAAGCAAACCTAACATGTAATTACTAAAGATATAGGTCATGGCTCTCTGGTGTGTCACTCCAAAATTCTTAAGGCCAAAGGGCATCATGGTATAACAAAAAGTACCCCATGGGGTCATAAAGTTTATGCTAAGTTGGTTCTTTAGGCTGATCCTAATTTGGTTATATCCCAAGAATTCATCCATAAAGGACAACAAGGCATGTCCAGCTGTCATATGGATAAGTTGATCAATACTAGGCAAAGGAAAGTCATTCTTGATGGTGGCATTATTTAGGTTGCAAAAATTAATGCAAATACAGATACTCCCATTTTTCTTAAGGACTACCACTATGTTGGATACCCATTTTTCATAATCAATAGCCCTAATGAAACATACTTGGTAGAGCTTTGAGATTTCATCACAAACTACCAAGGCCAAATTTGATCTAAACTTGCATGCTTTTTGCTTAACTAGTCTAATGCTAGGATCTAATATGATGTTGTGATAGACTAGACATGGGTCTAGACCAAGCATATTTTCATATGACTAGGTAAATTCCTTAATGTTATTTTTTAAGACTTTAGTGATGCCTTGGATACACCGAGGCTCTAGTGTGGAACTTAATTTAAGGATTTTCTCCTCACCACTGTGTGTTGTCATAGAAACATCAACTAAAAGATCTTCAATTATGTCTCTACTTCTAAGTTAATGATTTTGGCTAGGTTTCCGAGCCATTCTAGAGATTTCTCTATTGAGGCTATGTGGTCTACAAGACTTTTAGGCTCAAAATCTAGGCAATCATGGTTGATACACCATTTAATAT
Organism: Gnetum montanum; assembly: GCA_015680685.1. Lineage (NCBI taxonomy): Eukaryota > Viridiplantae > Streptophyta > Gnetopsida > Gnetales > Gnetaceae > Gnetum > Gnetum montanum. The sequence goes on from MNCI01015553.1 coordinate 281,400, forward strand.
CACCGTGAGGTCCATGTAGACACAAAGGCAAACTAATTTTCTCCTAGGTACTCATACTTTGATCTTGCATATCAACCAAAAGCATATTAAGTGGCACTTGGATAAAAGTAAATAAATAATGTTAATATGCCATAAAATATATGCAAATCTAATGTAGTCAAGGCCATCTAAGATCATTAATGACATGAGGTCAATTCAGAAAAGTATAATAGAGGTGAACAAGGGTTACATAAAGGTCAAATAAGGGAATATATAAGGATTAAGGCTACAAATGATCAATAAAGGTCATAATTTCACCAATTTAAGGCCTTAGCAAGCCATGATGCTAGTTTATAGTCTTATTCAAGTATGATGTCAATTTAAGGCCTTAGCAAGCCATGGTCATATGGTATCAAATGATGGTTAAGGAAGGTTAAACCCCACTATTTGATATCATTTAAAGGCCAAAGAAAGGAAAATAGATCTATAATAAGGTAAACAAAGAAAATATAGAGTTTTATAGAGGCCATAGAAGGTCAACCATATCCATAAGGCAGCATAAGTCTAAAAAACAAGCCAAAACATTACATAATATGAACATTGAAAAATATATTTTTCTTGGTCTCCACACTAAGGATCCTTGTTTCCATCTTGTGCCTAGCATGGAAGCCTCAAGGCACTTAATTTTGATGGTCCCAAGACCTTCCCAAGGTAGTGCAAGGTTAGATCCATCAAAATTGGGCTCCCTAAAGGTCTATAAAGATCAAAAGGTAGGTTCTAAATCCTTCTCCCCTTGTTTCCATGCTAAAAAACATGGAAAAGAGGGGGTTTAACATTGGAAACAAAAATCCAAGCAAAAATGAGATCAAACATGATTAAACAGGTGGTTGGAGCCTAGATTTGGAACTTATGCATCTCATGGCTTTGTTCTAAGGTAATTCAAGGTCATTTTGGGTGTCAATAGATGTCAAAATGACTCCCCAAATTTTTCCACACTGGGTACAATATCCTTAGTGTCAAAAGATAAGGGAAACTTATTTTTTAAATTCAAAGTGATTTTAGACACCTTGACTAGGTTTCTAGGCCCCTAGGGCTATAAACTTTGATTCTGCAAGTTTCTAGCTAATTTTGGGCATGTTTGAAGGCTATTTAAGGGTACTTAAGGTCTTCCCCCTGTTTCCACAATGTGGAAGTTACTTCAACACAAAAGAGTGGGGGAAATGAGTTTTGGAGGTCAGAATAAAGTTAGACAAGTAAAATCTTGAGACTGTGAGGTCTCGTGCTTCTCCTACAAATATCTTTCATTTTCAAGAGTGTTATCCTACCCTCCCAAAAAAGTGGAAAAGCAACTTCCCCACCACCCCACCCCTTTTTTCCACACTAGGGAGGTTACTCTAGCATGGAGGAAGCAAGAATCCTAGATCTAGGCCAATTCAGGTTACAATCAATCATGCATGTTGCCTCCTAGTATTATCAAAATTAAGGGCTATGGATCCATGTCAAAATTTGACAGTTTTGGGCATTCCTAAGTGGCTTTTTTGGCTTACCCTTTTTCTTCCATGTTGGGGATAGAAAGCTCAATGTGGAAAATAAGGGGGAGTGGATTTTTTACCACATTTGACCTCAATCAACTTTGCATGTCAACCTCTGGGGCTACCAAGGTTGAGGACTAGGGTTTGTTATCAAGTTTTGGAAATTTTGAGTATTCCTAAGTGGTTTTTTTTCTTTCCCCCTTTCTTCCATGATATGGATATAAAGCTCAATGTGAAAAATAAGGGGGAGTATATTTTTAACTAATTTTAATCTCAATCAACTTTGCATGTCAACCTCTAAGCTTAGCAAGGTTGAGGACTAGTGTTTGGAGCTAAAACTAATCATTTTAGAGGTTTTTTAAGTGGTTTTTTGAGGTTCCATCCCCCTCCTCTTTCCACACTAAGTATTCCATGCTTAATGTGTAAAAATGGGGGACTTTTGGTGCTTTTTTTTCACTTTCGATCATGCATGCATGTTCCTAAGGTTGTTGGTGATGATATTTAATGTCTGGTGTCAAAACTTGGCTATATTGAAGATTGATGAGTGTTTTTGGGCTTTTCCCTTTTATTCCACATTGGAATTTCCATGTTTAGCATGAAACAAATTTGGAGGGAGGAAGATTTTTAATGATTTTTGGCTGATTTTGATCATGCATGCAAGTTTTTGGGGTTACTAGCAATGATTACTACTACTTGATCTTAAAATTTCATTTTTTTCAAGATTGACAAGACATTTTTTGACTTTCCCCCATTTTTCCATACTAGCACTTCTAGGATCAATGTGGAAAAATAGCGGAAAAGCTTTTTGATCATTTTTTATCATTTTTGAACTTGCATGCAGACTTCCTAAGTTGTTGGCATTGACTACTAACATCCAATGTCAAAATTTGGTTATTTTAAAGGTCATAAGATAATTTTTGAACTTCCCCTACTTTTTCCATGTTGGGACTTCTATGATCAATCTGGAAAAATAGGAGGAAAGCTTTTTGATCATTTTTTGTCACTCTCAAGCATGCATGCAAGCTTCCTAGGTTACTAGTAACAATGGCTACTACTTGATGGTAAATTTTGGTTATTTCAAGGCTGATAAAGCAGTTTCTAAACTTTCCCCACCTTTTCAATGTTGGAGCTTCCATGCTTAACATGGAAATTTTGGGGGAAAGCTTTTTGATCATTTTTTATCACTTTTGATCATGCATGTAGGCCCCTAAGGTTGATAATCTCACCTACTATCATCTAATGCTAAAATTTGATTGTTTCAAGGGTCATAAGACATTTTTTGAACTTCCTCTTATTTTTCCATATTAGGGCTTCCATTCTTAGCATGTAAAATTAGAGGAAAATATTTTTTAATCATTTTTTTCAATCTGGCCATACATGAGTGCTCATAGGATTGTCAGCATTAGTCATTAGTGCCTAAGCTCAAGATCTAGTTATCTTGGGGACTGTGAGAGGGTTTTCAAGCTTCCCCTATTTTTCTCATGCTGGGTTTGTAAGGCTCAGTGTGGAAGAGATCCTCTAAATAAAGAAAGTTAGATCTAGGCTAGATCTATAGTGGATCAACCATACATGTCAACCTCCAGGGTTGCCGATGTCGATGGTCAATGTTGGGTGTCAAGATTTGATAGTTTGGAGGGTTCTGAGTACGTCATGAAACTTTTTCCATTTCTTCCACAATAGGAATGGTGTCCCCAATGTTTCTAAGAAGGGGATATTATATTTGTACTATTTTTGACCTATTTTGAAACTTCTAAAAGCTTCGGAGTGTTCCTTTAGGGTCTAGGAGTCATCGTGGATCAGAAAATGGTCATTAAGTCATCAACTTAGGTCATTTTTGGCTTCCCCCCATCTATCAACACTAAGGGTAAAAGGCTCAGCATGGAAGAAGTCTCCCCTAACATGAAAAACACAAAATCCCAAGTTTCAACCAATTTTGACTTGCTTTGACTATGTTTGGTGAGGTTCCAATGCTATTGAAGATACTTGGAGGGGTTCTAGGTCATGTGGCATCCACTTTGGAGTCAAAATTATGCTAGATGCTTGTTGGGAGGCATGAATAATTATCACCCCACATTTCTTTCATGATAGGCATTGTTTTCCCAAGGTGAAAATCCATGGTGCTTAGCCATGCTCATGTTTTGCCTAAATTTGGAAACCTAATGTTGAAAAAGGTAACTCTAGGTTGCTAAAAATAGAATGATATTTGTAAGTCTAAAAAATTTTTAAAATGATAAAAATGTGTCCATTTTGGGCCTAGTATCTTTAGCATCGATGCATGTTAAGGTTGCGATAATGTCTTAAGTATTGAAATTAGTAACAATCTCAGCATTGAAGCAAGTTTGATCAAAAGGGAAGGTGTACTGTGGGTCCCACAATCCAAAAAGTTAAAATTTTGAAAAGTGAAGATGTTTATCACCCTAAAAAAAACATGAACTAAACTTTCCCCCCTTTTTCTTTAGTGCACTTGTAGACATGGTGCATTGAATTAGCAATTGGGGCTTTGTTTAGGTTTAGGTGGGTTTTATAAGTCAAAATTTGCAAATATTGATCATAATTGTCATTATTTAGCAACAACATATTGGAGGATAGCCTTGGTAGAGATTCTTGTGGTATCCATAACCAATCTTTAGTGTGGAATCCTTCCATCTCCCTTATAGCTAGCATAGATCTCTCAACATTTTCAAATTTTCCCCTTTTCTCTACATTAAGCCTATCATGGCATCCAAATAGAGAGGAGGAAAAAGAAAAAATCCCATAATTCAAAGGATAGATGAGCATTCAAGGGAGTTTTTAGAGGTTACTTGGCCTATGTCTATCTATGCTTCATCTATCATTGCTCCAAGGTAGGCTATTATACCTATTTTTTCCCTTGTTTTCATGGTTTTTGCCTTCTTCTTTTTTTTGCCTTCCAAGTATTAAGGCCATTTTTTCAAATCTACTTGGATGGGTGGATTAAGTGAAAATTTTAACAAAATCCCACCTCCTATTTTTTCTACTCCCATGTAGATCTATGGTTGTTTTATCACTTTAGCTTTTACATATTTGATTTTGAAAATAGGCCTTGCTCTTTTGTGCTTTTTCCTCAAAATCTTAGGGTATGGATATTTTTTCCAAATCTAGGCCTTAATATTTGTTAAAATTAAATTTTAACAAAATCCTACCCCATTATTTTGATGTGAATTTAAATGGGTTGTAAGGGTTTTGACTATTTAGATGATTTTAATGCCTATATGAAATTTAGGCTTTAGGATTTTCAAAGTTTTGTTATGAAAAAGCAAGTCATGTTGTGTATTTTTTTTCAATACAATGGCTAGATATTTGTAACATCAAAGGTTATGGGTCTATAGCCCTTTTTCTAATCTTTTTAATGGTTGTTCTTTCACTTAATTTGGCTTTGAAATGAGGGTATTATGGCTATTTGCCTAACATTTTTTGCAGTTAGGCTATTTGTGCCGCTTTTGTAATTTCATGTAGCTTTGTGAACTTTTTATTAGAGAACAATGAAGGCTTTTGCTATTTTCTAGTCATGGCTGCATATTATTTTGCTTTATATTTCCAATGGAGTTGGAATCACTTCGATTGGATTTAAAATGAATATTTTATGGATTTTTTTCTAAGGTTGTGTAGATCATGGCAAAACTCATAGTTGTAGTACATTGCCCAAAATAGAAGTGGTTGATTTCTTGTTTTTTCTAGGAGAGAAAAAGTTTTTTCCACTTTAAATAAGTTTTTTTATGGCTTCATGCCTTTTTCTAAGCTTATCATGCATTTTTCTAAATGTGTGCATAGTTTAGATAATTTTTTCCAAATTTATTTATGGTTTGCATAATTTTAGATGCTTTTTCTAAACTTATCCTTTCTTTTTTCTAGATTTATGCATAATTTAGATGCTTTTTCCTAACTTTATGCATAATTTAGACTAAGATATAGATTTGGTCATATTTTTTTGGTTATAAAGGCTATAAAATATGATATCTATGTTTTTATAGAATTTCTCAAGCTAATTTAGATAAACACCTAAGAGCTTTTTATAGAAGCTAATTTTACCTCTAACTTTGGGAGTTTTCTCTAAATTTGTAAAGAAATTCCAGTTGGTCACAATGCAAAGTTATGCAAGGTTGTGATGAAATTACTTATGCTAATTTAGAAAAACACCTTAGAGCTTTTTATAGAGGCTAATTTCACCTCTGACTAGATGTTGTATTTAAATTTGCAAAGTAATTCTAATAGGCTACAATGCTTTTGATTTGAAAGGCTGTGATCGTGCATTTTTATGGAATTTCTTAAGCTTATTAGATAAACACCTTAGAGCTTTTTATAGACACTAATTTCACCTCTAACTAGATGTTTTTCTAACCTGTTAGGAAATTTTAATTGGTCACAATGTTTTTGCTTTATTTTGTGCAAGGTCTTCTTGAGGCCCATTCTCATTATTATGGAGCTAGTTGGCATTTTTTGCTACATTGGTCATTCCAAGACCAATAATCCACTACATAACATGCCTCTTGAGAAGCTCTCATTGTGATTTCATCCCAAGGTAAGGGACTTCCTTGCCTACCTCCTCAAGAACCCTAATGTGATGCTATGATGACACTTGTTCACAAATGTAGCTAGGGTTGTTGTGGAGACCCTATTGCCTTAGGAATTAGGACTAATTACTAGGTATATTACTAATATATTAGCTTCTAAAATCATAGGGGGGCCTGCATATGCCATAAGCTCATGCTCCTATTAGATATCTAAACAATGCCAAAGTATAGTTAGTATAATATTGATAATACTCTAATGGTGGCACATAGAGCCTACACACTATTCTAGAACCCTCCTAGCATCGTGTATCATGTACAAGGGTAAAAATGGTTATTATAATGTTTTTTATAGTTTCCACTTAACTTCTTTTCCTAAATTCATTAATTTTACTTCTTGTATGTACAAGGTCAATGAGCAAGGTTTGATCATTAATGACAAAATCCTAATAATGGCTCAAACTGCTTTGGATGAATTCACCAAGAGTCACCAAATTAGAGTTTTTGTGTATCAACATTTAAGAGTGGACTTTGATGAATACATAATCAAGTTCAACATGGTATACAAGAAGTGCAAGGATAATAAGATGATGCATAGCTAGTGGGTAGGTGCTAATAGCATGGATCATACTCTTATAGCTAGAACCTCCGCACTACAAAAGAAAAGTAAAGGTGAGCATATAGCTTATAGTGCTTTTATGGCTTTAAGTATTTTACTACTTTTCTTGGTCATTGAAATTTCTCATATGGATGCTAACCTTTAGCTATTGCTTCTCATGACCTTCTAACTCAACTTATGTCACTATACCACTTTTAGGCTCATGTCATGAGAAAACCCTCATCTTAAAGTTTGGTGATGTGACATCAGTGCAGGAGTGGCTAAGGGGACAAGCACCTAGATATGTTCAAGCAAACATCCAGCATGCAAGTTTACTTGATGTATTTATGACACCTATTTCTTCCATTCCTACTATAAAGATGTTGCATGTTATCAACTCCTTTTATGAGGAGGTTGATCACTTTAGCACCATCATCTAAGGTATTAAGATGAACATTGACATAGCTGTTGGCCTGTTTCATGACTTTTTTGGGGTCTGTACTAATGGGGCCAAGGTTCCCATCAAGAAAATGAGGGAATCAAGCCATCATGAGAAAGTTCTAGAGTGGCTTAATGCCAACATGGGCCACTCTAAAATTTCAATGGATAGCTTCATGGACCTTAATGCAAAGGAATCATATCCTTTGTTTAGGTCTTGTGCATTCCCCAAACTGCTATCACAAAAGAAGGTAATTGGACTACCATAGGGATGGACCTTTAAGAAGGTCTTGATGGAGGACATCAAATTTGATTAGGCTCTTGCTTTGGCTGTTGGGCTTTGAGAGGAGATTCTTAGACTTTGTGTTGACACCTCTACAATAATCCATATGCACTTTGCATTTTTTGCAAGTTATCTAAAAAGGTTCATACATTTTTTGCTAGTGTATAGGAATGGATGATGGTTTTTCCAAGATCCAAGCTAACTTTCAAAGCCTTGGATAAAACATATTTATCCAATAGTGCAAGCCTAGAATCCACCAAAGGATGTGGATGAGGCATTATGTATCACCACTAAGAATCTTGATGTTAGGCAATACAAGTTTCTATTAGTATTGATGATGATGAGCCCCTCTAATTTCCTAGTAGTTCCCATGATGCCAAATGATGGCACATGGAAGCTGAAGGGGTAGCCAGAGAGAAACTTAAGAGATCCATGGAGGAGGCACCCCCAGCATCAAATCAACCCACCCCAAAGAAGCTTAAGTTTAAGATTAAGCCATCATAGTAGGCAATCGCAAGTACACTTTGTTTAACTTTGGTTATTTCATGTTTTAAAATTTTATGGATACTTTATGATTTCATGTGTTAATCAATTTTTTATGTGCTATGATTGTAGATAAGAATGAGGTTATAGCAGCCCAAGCTACTATAGAGGCAGAACAAAGGCATGTAGAATAGGCACTCCTAAAGCAACCCATGGTTAAAGGACTTACTGATGTAGGCATAGATGATCTAGATGCCTTGTTCAGTGAGGTGGTACCAGGCACCTCTCCCATCATCATCCTAGATGAGGAAGAGGAGGAGCTAGGAATTCCTATGCCTTAATATTATTATTATAATGCATTGTTTATATTTGGTTTTCATCCTAACCTTTCAATGCTTGTTATGCTTATAATAGTTCTTGATCCACTAGTGCAAGCTCCCATCCCTAAGTTTCATGTGAAACCATGGGTATAGACTCTAGGCAAAGTGGAGTTCCTACATGGGATGGCTAAGGACATCATCGATTGACTACATTATGCTACACCTGAGATAGGTAAGGATTTTTTTTATGTGCTTTGGGTATAGGCTTTGTTTGCATTATGGCTATTTGAGTTTGTGTCTTACAATTACCTTTTATGCTTCATGTAGTACCATCTATGGAGTGGGACTTCAACAGGGACATGAAGGTAGACTCTTTGCCTAGACTTCCCTCTTACATGTCTAGTGTACCCATGAAGCTATACAACACTGCCACTGATTTAACAATGCTATGTACAAAAGCTTCATGGGAGCTAGAGAGGTCCAACAAATCCCTATGGGAGGAACTTGTGGCCTTTAGGGAAAAGCTCCAAAGGTAGGAGATACAATTAGGGATCTCCAACATGGTAAAGCCTTTGTGAAAGCCCATGTGGCTAACTCTTGGAAGTTATGAAGTAAGAATATCACATGAGCTTACTATTAGCATGTCATTTAGGACAAAGTAGCAGTTTTATGGGACATGATGGAGCAACGTATGTAGATGGATCTCATTTTCTAAAAGGTTGAAGATTGAAAGGATCATTGTGCTTAGGTCTTGTAATGGGACAACACACAAAAGGCCCACAAATGGCAATATAAGGATGATCATGGGGCTTACCTAAAATGGCTTAAAGAAGAGTTGGTTGAACGGCATAATAGAGAGTTTTCCATTCAAGGGATCCAATCAAAGAGTCCTTATCAACTCTTTGAAAGCACTTTCAAGGTGGAGCAATCCCCTACTCTTCGTATCACTATAGTTGCAAGTGAGATTGCTACAAATGTTGTTATTCATGAGCCTCCTACTTGGACTCATATAGATAGATTTGACATTCTTTTTGGTGTTGATCTTGGGGATGTTAATTGGGTCAACATGATGAAGGACCAAATCCTCCATTGTTTGAAGGAAGGCTTTCCCCATCTACCCCCGAAAGTGATGGAGCTAGGCTCTTTGCAGGTTTGATCTATTTTATGTTTTAGTTTTTTGGTTTTAAATCATGATCTTGGGTATGGTCTACTAACTAGCTATATGTTATTGCATTTTAGGCCTCAAGAGACATTAGTGGACCCAATAGTTAGGGTGGGATGGCCCACCACTTCCTCCTCTAGATGCTACTCAATATCCTCCTTTAGTTTAACTTTGTTAGCTATTTATTTTTTGTCTCTATGTTGATGGCTATGATTAGCCAAAACTATGTTATGGATAGTTATTCTTTGGCATCATTGCTACACATTGTGGCTATGGCTATGTATGTTATGGACATTTAACTTCAAATTAGGATTTTTGGTTTTATTTCTTGACTATATGCATCTATGTTATAAACTTTGAAAATGGCTATGTTGATGTTTTTTTCTATTATAGAATCAAATGTCTAATTGACGCGATAATAGGATAAGTAATGAGAGATATAATAATAAAAGAAAACTAGTTTTAGGCCATCATGGGCATAGGTTATATAATGTGCTTGTGACTACATTGCCAGCTTAACATCTTAGTGAACAAGAATGAAAATTTAAGGTTGTAATGGATCATAGTGCCAGTTTTATGTCTTAGTAGACATGAATGCTAGTTTATAGTCATAGCAAATGATACTACCAATTTTCGACCTTAGCAAGTCATGGTGCTAGTTTTATGTCTTAGCGGAAAATGGTGCCATTTTTATGTCTTAGCAAATAGTGATGTCAGGTTTAGGCCTTAGTGGATAATGGTGTCAATTTTAGGCCTTAGTAGGCTAGTAGTACCAATTTCAGGCCTTTGTGGGCTAGTAATATTAGTTTTAGGCCTTAGTGGGCCATGTTTGAAAGAGTTTCTTTTTTAATGTCTTAAAACATAAGTGAAAATAAAGGAAGCGTGTATCAAATAACTAATGCTACAAATGAATTTAGGCTACATGCATAGGCTACATGCATAAAATAACAAAGATATTATAAATTGCAAAAGTAAAAATCAAGCTATTTGGCTATCATTGCATTTGGTCATAAAGGCATGGGAAGGTTAGGGTGAACTTCACTTGTGCAAACTCCTTCTAACATTTGCAAGATTAGGAAGTGAGTAAGGCCTACTCTACACAAGCTTGTACTCGCCATCCCTTTTACTTACGATCTTGAAAGGGAGTTCATCGTATAATGTATCACATTTCTTCTCATTATCATCATTGGTTATCCTGAGTTTTTTCCCTTCATGGCTAGGAACTTCTTCTTGAAGCTCCACTTCAAAGTCCTATTCAATGCCCATGTTGTTGACAACTAGGAAAATCACATTGTCACCATGAATGATGATTTCACCTTCCTCATAAGGAAGGTGAATTTCTTGATGAATGGATGAGGAGATAGCTTGTAATTGAGCCAACCAAGATCTTTCCAAGATAGAGTTAAATCTCGGTATCTCTTTTACCACCAAGAATTTTGTGGTTGTAGGAAATTATTCTCCAACTATAAACTCTAAGGGGATAGACCCCTTGATGACAATTCTTGATTCATTGAAGGACTTAAGAGCTATGGTGTTCAAGAATGGTGCATGGGATGACATTGGTTGTTGCTCCATCATCAACATGTATCCAATGTATTTTAAATTGTCCTATGCATATGGTTATGAATAGAGGGGCTGTAGTTACCTCACCATTCTAGGGATTAATCTTAATTTCACTATTGCAAAATGTTAAGGGTGTTGATTTGTCCTCCCTTGGTAAGGGAGGAATCATCACTACATGAATGGATTCCTCATTAGCAAGAATATCCTCACTAATAGGTATGGAGGTCAAAATTTTTACTAGTGCCTCACAATGTGTTGTCGAAGTCATAATCAGGCCATATGAGCTTAAGGTGGTATTTTTCTACTTCAGGGATTGCTTAACTTGGTCCATTGAACTAAGGAACTTTTTGTCATTCGTCATGGGCTTATCGCCCAAATTGTACTTTACTTCCTCTATATGTCCCAAAAGGTAAACTTTAGTTTTAGGCTATGGGTATTATGGCTCTTCGTTGTTATTTTGGTTATGGGCTTTAGCATCCTCCTATGGCTTACTAGTTGAAGGAGATGAGGCAAAGCAGGTCATAAGTATAGCCAAGATAGGAGAGGGATTTAGTGGATCCACTTTCTTTCATACCTTCATCTACTTATATCCCTTGTTATCAATATTTTGCTTATACCTCCTCCTTTGGTTGGTTTAAATTTTTTTCTTGTCAATCATTGGTTATAAAGAAGAGGTAGTAGCATTGGCTACCACAAGGGGTCATTATGTAGTTGGTCAGGCTACAAATATTCAAGTTGTATTGGGCTTGCAGACCTTGATGACAAAAGATTCTCGCAGAGATATTCATGATGGTACCCTCACAACAAAGGGAGATCTTTAGCTATGGGAAGCTAAAGAAGCTCTCTCATTATAAATGGGTACTTGGATCATGAATAGTTCTCTTGTAGGTCTCCAATTACCATCACTATTAAATGCCAAAAGAACATAAGGGATATCATTTGCATTCAATGGGTCTTTATAGACCTACATTAACTAGTTTTGTGGTCGAACTGAATTAGAAGCATCTAAGACTAGTTCCCCCTATCTATCATCCTTTGTAGGTCATCCTTCAACACAAAGCAAAATTCTATATCATGACTGAGTAGTTGATGATAATGGCAGAAGTGATCTAGCTTGAAGTATCTAGGTAATAGGAGATCATTTTCCATTTCCCAAGAGGGATCTTTGGCTATTTCACATAGTCACTTGTGTTTCTTACGAGTAGCTTTAGTCATTTGTTTATGTTTCATGCACCCACTTCTTAATAGTTAATCAAGAAACTTAGATGGTTTTATTAGCAACTTAATGTACTTAGACCTATCCTTCCTTTCAAATTTAGGTTAGTTTGTTGTTGATGTCTCTGTCCTAGAAGTTAATGATTGGTTATTACAATCATTAGTAGGGGCCTTGGGCTGATTAACCTTCAACCCTTAGTTTGCGGAGTATTTTCCTTGGTAATAGTTGATATGGTAGTGTTTTTTTATTTGCTCTTTTCTTTGTCTCTTTGAGCATGTTGGTTTTTATATAATACATAAGATGAATCATGGCTAGCCTATACAACATCTTCTATGTTTTTAGTTTATGAGAATGCTTGGCTAAGAGATCATAAATCAAGGTAGTAAATTTTTGACTTGATAAAGTCATTAACTAATTCCTTGAATATGGCTAACAAGTGGTCTTTGGCTGTGGGCTTTGGTATTTCATTTAGTAGTCCATTCCACCACTAAATGAATTTTCATATAGGTTTTAAGGGCCCTTGGCTGACCTTCATGAGTTGGTCAAACCTTGTGTTAGGCTTCAAGTTATACTTGAAGTGGTTAACAAATTGGGATACTAAGTCTTCCATAGAGGATATAAATCCTCTGGGTAATGCATAATACCAATCGAGTGCTTTCCTAGTCAAAGACATAGGGTTTGACATAGGGAAAATCCTCATAATGGTATGAGGCCATGGATACAAGAGTAAACATTCAAATCAAAAGATGGTAAGGTGAGCATTAGGGTCACCTTATGCATTATATTTTCTAAATTGTGGAATGGGGACACCCAGAGGAAGTGTCAAGGTTTGGAATACATGACTTATGGGATTATCCTAGTAGAAGTCCATAATCTTGATGATTTTTGTGGTAGAGCCTTTAAGCCTCTTCAATTCCTCTGTTAGGCCTTGGATCATTTGGAAGGCTTGATCCAAGCCTTGTTGTAGCCCCATAGTTTGTTAGGTTTGTACATAAGGTTGTGGTATCGATTTTGTGGCTTGTGGCCTTACTATGGGTTACATAACAAAAGGAAAAGGTTGTGTTAAGGTTGTGGCTTGTGGGCCAAACAAAGAAAAAGATGTTTCTGCTGATAGTTGAGAGGCACAAATAGGACAAATGTAGTATGTGATCTTTCTATTGCAGGGGATCTCATGGTGGATCCCATGTGAGTAGTTATCAAATTTGTGTTGGTAAAACCCACCATTGATGGTTTTGTATTTAGTGCCTATGTTGAAAATGGTATTGACATGTTATGATTTGTTGTTTGTGGCATTGACTAAGTGTTATGTGTTTCTACAACTGGCATGGGATCTACTATAGTAGGACATGCATGAGTGGAAGATAGTGGCACCATGCCCATGGAGAAAATAAAAGCATTAAGGGAAGATTCTATGACATTGGGGAATATCTGGTTAAACAGCCCTCCAAGGATATTCTTAGGCTTAGATTCTACCCGAAATTCATCCTCTTCTTCATGTTGTTCCCTAAAGGTAGGCTGGTCATCTTCCTCCTCTACAACAATCAATTGGGCTAGGATGCTAGAATAGATGTCATTTAGAGGAATTTCTTCATACAGGGAAGTGATGTATTCTTTTCCACCCCTATGTATGAGCTAAAACTCCCTCTTGGCTTTGGCTTTAATTCAAGTAATTAGCATGCTTTCCTGTATTTTGGCACAAATGAAGTTATAGTGATCTTCATTAATGGCTACAAAATTAGGACTCTCCCCTCTAACTCTCAAAGATCACCTACACTCAATCACTGCAAGGTCTTTGGGATCATAGACCCTCATGACTTATTGGTTATGATATTCACTACTAAAGGTGAAAGACAATTTGGTGGATTTTCAAAAAGGCATGGTTATAGTGCTGATAATTTGTTAATAATAGGCTATAACTGTTAAGATAGGAGTAAATTCTAGTGAATGGATTTTAAAATTCTTAGAGGAAACGAAAATGGCTAAAAAATGGATATACTTACTATAATTAGTAAGTGGGGGATAAGGGTGGTTTACCCCTTTACCAAAAATAGAATATTGGAAACATTGGCTTTAAACTTCCCCCAAGTTGGCTTCCCAAGTGCCTTTGCATTAGGTACGGTAGTGGGGAATAAAGAGGTGGTGAGATAATGGACATATCACACCTTCCTATTCCAATGTTGGAGAGAGGAAAAAAAGTTTAAACACCAAAATGGAAACTTGGCAATTTCAAAAGATGGTTTTCACAGGTTTCCAACTTTCACCAAAAAGGAGGTAAAAAGTGGGCTTAGTTGGTATGGAAACCAACATTGGTTTAGTGAAAAATATTATGTCAAAAAAATTAAATGTTTACCAAGGCTTACATGTTGGCTTTTCTCTAGGAATTCACAATAGATGTTGTGAAATTCTAGAACCCAAACCACCTACAACTTTTGTGCTGAGGTTTCTGCCATAAGGGGGTAAAGACAATGTTAGATTCCTTGGGAGTTTTAGCTAGAAAATGGCTTTTAACTTGTAACAAAAGTAGATCTAGTTATAAAATTGATTTCAAACTTTACCAAAGCTAGCCACTCTTGATTCTATAGAACCTTCCTTTGTTGCTACAACCTTGGATCTACTAATTTGGCCACTAATAGGGGTGAGAAAAGGGGAATATCTAGATGTTGAGCTACTCCATACTAGGTTTGAAGTTCTAGAAGTGCAATGTTAATACTAAAATCCACCAAGTCTCAAGGCCTCAATGCTTTCATGTTGGGGTTCAAGAGATTGCAAGTGTGGGAACTTGCAAGAGCTCTTAAGTGCCTGAAAATGCCCCAAATGTGGAATTGTTTATAATGTTTTTACTCAAAATTACTAAATTACCAAAGTACTTATGTGCCAAAATTGCTAAACCTATAAATGGTGTTGGAGTTTGTCTTTTATAGAGTTTTGGACCATAAATGGGGCTGAAAATTGGCTATGATTCAGCTAAAAAATGGCTACAAATTTGATGTAATTTTCCTACAAATTAGCAGCCAAATTCATGTGAAATTGGTTCCCAAATTTGGGGGGTTACTAAACATAGTAAGTGCTTTCCCCATGGTCATTTTTTTTACTAAAAATAGTAACCAAGGCACCCCTGCCATGCTAGAGATGAATATTCCATGCTAAACACTCCACCATGCTTGTTGAAGTGGCTAGTCAACATTGAAATGCATAACTTTATGAATTTCACTTCTTGTGGCTTCCATGCTAGGGGTTTGAATTTTTCATGCTAGGTGGGGGGGAGAGGGAGCAAGAACTTTCCAGACTAGGGGAAAATTCCCCAAGCTATGGAAAAACTTTCTAGGCTAGGGTGAAGGTTCCCAAGCTAGGGAAAAGTTTCCAGGTTGGGCGGAAACTTTCTAGTTTGAGTGAAAAGTTTCCAAAATGTATTTTGGTATCCACTTTAAAGGGGAAAAAGTTTTCAAACCTCCCACCCATCCACACTAGGGTAAGATGATATCTACCCTCTACATGTGTTTTCAGCATCGAAAAATATCTACCCCTAATAAAGCCCATCAAATTACCTTTTTAGGCATTCCAAAAGGCATTTTTGACATCCCAAGCCTAAACATAGACATTAGGTAACTTTTTCTACTTGGGGAATGAGCCTTTCACCACTTATGAGGTATTTTTTAGCCCCAAAAGTATAAAGTATGTGAAATTGCCCATTGTGGGTTACAATTTTCACATTTACAATGACATTTGGCCTTGGGTCCATGGGGTGAAAGCTACATGATGAATATTGATTATAACATGAAAAATTTTGTGGTGTTTTAGGGCTGATTTTTGCTAGATTTTGGTCATGCATGTGCATTCCCAAGGTTGCTAAGGCTACTAAACATCACCCAGTGTTAAAATTTTTTAGTTTTGACATTTTTAAATTCATTTTCAATGTTTTCCCCTTGTTCCATGCTAAGGGCCCACCCCAACGCACCCCCCAACCCCCCCCCCCCCCCCCCCTCTTTCAAGTGGATGTGTCAATGTCTAGAATTTTGATGAATTTCGAGTAGTGTACGGCATGCGTGTGCATTCCCATGATTGTCAATGTTGCTGGGCATCTCCCAAGGCTAAAACCTATTAATTTTGAGGTCATTTAATGCATTTTAAGGGTTACCCCCTTGTTTCCACATTGATCCCCCCTCTCTAGGAGGGTGTGTCAGTGTGAAAAACTTCAATGGGTGGATTTTTGACAAAATTTAATCATTTTTTGGCATGCATGTGAATTCTAGAGGTTACCGATGCTGCTAGGCATCAACCAAGGTCAAAACTTGTTAATTTTGAGGTCATTTAATGCATTTATAAGGTTATCCCCTTATTTCCATGTTGAGCCCGCCCCCCACCCTTTCCCTCTAGGGGATGTGTCAACATGGAAGATTCCAAGGGGTTGATGTTTTATGAATTTTGACTAGTCTTGGGCATGCATGTGCATTCTCGAGGTTGCCAATGTTGTTGGGCATCACCCAAGATTAAAAATTGTTAATTTTAAGGTTATTTAATGCATTTTCAAGCTTTCCCCTTTGTTTCCATACTAAATCCCCCCTCCAGGAGGGTGTGTCAACATGGAGGATCCTAAGGGACTAATTTTTGACAAATTTTAATCAATTTTGGGCATGCATGTATATTCAGAGGATTGTTGATGCTATTAGGCATCACCCAAGGAAAAAACGTTTTAAGTTGGCTTGTTTGAATTCAAGAGATAGACTATTGGAGGCTATATAGGAGTATAAAGGTCAAACATTAGTCAATTTATGGAATTTTGTGTCACCTCCCATCCATCCATGCTAGGGTCAAGGTGCCTAGCATGGATGACTCCTGGCCACACCCCACCCCTCCCTCCCCCCCACCAAATGTGGAACCACCAAATCACAAGCTTTTGACCACTTGACACTAGGTTTTCCAAGGGTTAGGGATTGCTAGGAGAAATTAGATAGGCTTTTGGTTATGTGGGTTACTTTTGGGGGTCAAATCTAGGTGTGATGTGTAGTGGGGGGTATGAATGGGGGCTAGCCCCCTTTTTTTCATAATAAACAAC
>MNCI01015553.1:298578-320734 GCA_015680685.1 Gnetum montanum
GTAAGCTAGGGGGTACACCTAAGGTGACTATTTTAGAAAAGTCCGATCCCCTTTCAAAGCCTAAGGTTGAATGGTGCCTATTGAAACTACTAAAAATGCCAAGAAAGTCAGCTTTTTATCCTTTTTTAGAGGTGGAAGACATGCTTCCACATTGAGTATGATACCCCCAATGTGGATGCATGGGGTTGAGGCTTGCATGTGGTTCTATGTGTTGAAGAGATCAAAACCCCAACATTGACATAATTTTTAATCCAAACATCTCACATGTAAAGGTGCAAGGTGGGAGCCATGGTTTAAAAATTTAAGAAAAAAAAAAGGTACCCNTCTTCATGCCAAAATCTGTGCCAAATTATCACAAACCATCATTCCATCAATCAATGTAGTGGGGAAGAGCCTTGACATCCATTGCTACTACAGATCTTACCAACCTTCAATGTTGCAACTCTACATCCTTCTCTTGGCCAACATTGAGGCTCTAATCCCTTCAGATTTCAAGTGTTCTCTCAACGTTGATCACCATCATGAAGAAAAACAATAAGAATCCATAAATCCAAGCATCATATGAGGCTGCTAGAAGGATTTCTACCTTTCCTAAGGGCATCTCCATCTAAGGGAGCTCCTCATCACTTCCAAGGTAGGTCATTCCTTGCCTTTTTCATAGTGTTCTAGCCGTATTTGTGGTTTTTCTTGGTAGAAATAGGCTATTTTTCTCAGATCTATTGAAAAGGAGTTAATAAAATTGAATTCTAGAAAAATGCCACATCATGTTTTGGCCTTTTTCATGTGGATCTATGATTATTTTGTTTTTTTCAACTTGGTAAAGAAGATTTTTGAAATTAGGCTTGCTTTCTCAAGTGCTTTTTCTAAAAATCTCATGTTGAGGCCATTTTTCTTAGATCTAGAGCTAAGGATTCATTAACATTAAATAATAATGGCATCCTACCCCCTTATTTTTATACATTTTGTAATGGGTTGATGTTGGTTTGGCTATTCTGGTTATAATCTATGGCTACATAATGTCAAATTTGGGTTTTTTGATGCTTTTTGGTTTAAAAAAGAAAGTTATGTTGTGTATTTTTTTTTATTAAAAAATAGCTTAATATTTGCAAACGTTACTGTTTTTGTTTTTATTGCTTTTTTTAAGCTTTGAAATGGCTATGGTATTGTTTAATTTGGATTTATATTAATCATGTTATGGCTATTTTAGTTTGGTTCTGCCATTTTTAAAATTTTCATCAATATTAATAAAATTTTTCTTAAAAATAAACTAAGGTTTTGAATTTTTATTAAGTATGTATGCATAGGACTTGATTCCAGATTTCAAACAGTGGTGGAATCACTCTATTTGGAGCTTGAATGAATTTTTAGTAAATTTTTTCCAAGCCCTATGTGAATGGGGGTTGATGGTGACAACTATGGTTTTATTATTTTTGGCTATGCTTTGTACAGGAAAGGTTACATGTTTTTTGGTTGCAATGGTCATGGCTAGAAAGCTCATGATTTCATGGTTCCTTCTATGGTGGAATCACTAAAATTAGAGCTAAGATGAATTTTTTACAAATTTTATAGTGAGTCTATGTTAATTTTTCTAAATTTGGCTATAGCACTTTACCCTTTGAGGATGGATGTGGTTGTCATAGTTGGAATTGTCAACTTCCATGCTCTTGGGGATTTTCTTCTATAAATTATGTTGTAAATTTTGTTTTTTATAATTTTTTTGAAGAAAAAATATTTTTACTATTTTTAGTAAGTTTTCCATTATGACCACTTTTTTATTTTTTGATTCTTTTTCTAAATGTGTGTTTTGAGCTAAGGCATAGTTTTGGTTGTGATGTTTTGGTTATAATATTTTTGGCCATGATATCATGTCTAGGAGAGGTTGTACTAATATATTCTCTTTTTTTTTTGAATTTTCTTAAGCAAATTTGAACCAACATCCTAGAGCTTTTTATGGAAGCTAATTTCCCCATCAACTAGGATGTGTAAAATTTGTTTAAAAAACTTATAAGTGTTGGAATCTTGTGATAATATTGTTTTATACTTTCCCACTATAGGGTCCTACTCAAGCTAGTGCTCATTGTGGTTGAGTTGGTTGGCACTCCCTGTTGCCTCAGTCAACCTACGAACCACACCCCTCTTCTTGACTTAGCATTGGAGAAGATGTCAGCATGGTTCTGCCCAAGGACAAGGGTTATCCTTGCATACCTTCTTAAGCACTTTAGTGTGATGATGTGGTCATACTTATCTAAGGAGGTGGCCGCAATCATCATGGATACTTTTCTACCTAAGTCTATGTGCTTGATTACTTGATTTATAACTAATGAACCAAAGACTTGAGTAGTACAAAAACTAGTGGATTTTATCAGTCAATGGTACCTGTTAAATATTTGGAGCATGCTAGAGTATTCTTGATACAACATGAATAATACTTTGATGGTGGTGCAAATAGTCCACTCCTTATTCTAGAATCCTCCAGGAACTGTCTACTGATTATAAGCATAAGCATGACTATTATATGTTTTGGGACATTGTTTTTATCTAATTTAGTCTTCTTTTTTCCAACTTGTTGGTTTCACACATATCTTGTAGGTATAAGGTCAATGATCAAGGTCTAATCAAGAATGATCAAACCTTGGCAGTAGCCCATACCATAATGAATGAATTCACCAAGGGCCCCAAGATTAGATATGTTATTTTTGAATAGCTAAGAGGGGATTTTGATTAATATCCAACTAAATTTGACCCTATTTACAAGAAGTGTGTGGCTGCTAAAATAGCACACAACTAGTGGATGGCCCCTAAGGATATCAGAGATATGGGTATTACTACTAGGACTTCCACACAAGCTGTCCAAGCAAGAAGAAGAATAGTGAGAAATCAAGTATATTGTTACATTAAAGGTTTTATGGTTACTTAGGCTTGAATTTTCTTATGGCTAAAACATAGTTGTATTAATGTCAAACACTTGCCTTTTACTTACAAGGCCTTCCACTTCTATAATTTTTCTCATACCCCTTACTAGACATTCTGCAAAGAATCTCATGCTAAAGTTCAGTGAGGTGGGACTAGCACAAGAACGGTTAAGGAAGAATGCACCTAAAGAAATTCAAGCAAACATTTCTCATGTAGGTTTACCTAAGATCTTCATGGCATCCAACCCTATCATCCCTTCTACAAAGATGCTAAACATCATCCATTTTTTTTATGAAAAAGCCAATGAGTTCTGCACCACAGTATGAGGCTTATCCATTGCTATTTCCATTAGTGCATCTACTTTCCATGACTTATTTGGTGTTCCCAGTAACGGGTTGATAGTTGCCACCAAACTGATGAAAGAGGTAGGTCACCATGCAAAGGTTGAGGAATGGCTTGGTGCTATCAAGGGCCTCTTTGATCTTACTTGTAGTACCTTTACAAACCTTGATGCAAAAGGTCTTATCCCTTATTTAGATTAAGGGTATTTCCTAAATTATTGTCACAAAAGAAGGTGATTAGCACTATGTAGGGATGGACCTTCAAGAAAGTTATGATAGAATGGACTCGTTTTAACTAGGTTACTTCCTTGGCTGTGAGCCTCAAAGAGGAAATCCTCAAAATTTGTGTAGACTCTTTCACAATAGTCCACATGCATCATGCATTTTTTGCAAGCTATTTGAAGAGGTTTGCAAAATTTTTTTGGTCAAGATAGGTGGATCGTGGATGCATCAAGACCCATGGCAACTCTCCAAGCCTTAAATAAAGCATCTTTATCCAACCATGAGGGTCCAAAACCCACTGGAGGATATGGATGATTCACTATTCATGTCCATCAAGGATCTTGATGTTGGTGTGAATCCCTTGATAGGATAGGGGAGGTACCTCTTACATTTCTAGCAAACATGAAGAGGATCCAACGGTTTCATGCTAAAGCCATTGGAGCAACCAGAGCTAATTTGAAGAGGCTTCTAGGGGAAGCACCACTAGCATCAAAGCCACTTTCCAAGAAAATGATCATCATCAAGATCTGATGCTTAAACTAGGCAGTCATAAGTATACTTCTACTATGTTTTTACATTTTGTTCTATGGCTATTCATGTTAATTTATTTAACTGTTTATGGCTACAAATCAATGACAAAACCTAGCAAACCAAGTTGCCATTGCATAAGAAGAACAAAGGCAAGTAGAGGAGGAACACAAGCATGCCAAGGAGGAAGAGTGAAGGCATAGAGCTACTGCAGATGAAGAATAGAGGCATGCAAAGGAGGCACTCTTACAACAAGATATGGATGACATTGATATCTTGTTGGGTGGATCACTACCCAAGGAGTCTCTAATCAAAATCCCTAATTATGATGAAGATGATCATGAGAAGGAAGTGGAGAGCATAAGTATACTTATGCTCTACTTCTTTTTTCCTATAGTTTTATGTTTGATTTTAGAGTGCTTACTTATTTAACAATTTTTATGCTTATCATAGTTTCTAATCCAACAACATAGGCCCTTGTACTTGAGTTTCACTTGAAACTATGGGTAGAGATCCCAAACAAGATAGAATTCATGCACAAGATGGTAAAGGACATCATTGGTCAGTTGCAATAGGTTGCACCTAAAATAGGTAAGAACTATGTTTTACTATGCCTTAGTTACTTTTCTATGCGATGTATTTTATGTTATAGCTATATTGTATATTGAGTTTAAGATTGTTATTTTTGTTATTTTAGTGTCATTGATCACATGGGATCCTACCCAAGACATGGAGTTCAACTCCCTACCTAAACTTCCTCCCAACACCACATATGTCCCCTTGAATCTTTAAAAAACTACCATTGATTTAGAAGTTTCATGTGGTAAAGCTTCATGGGAGATTCAAAGGTCTAATGAATCCCTATGGAAGCAAGTTATGGCCTTGAAGGAGGAAAATAAAAGGCAAGCTAAGAGGATCTAGAATCTTGAAGAGCATAAGGTTGTTGTGAATACCCAAGTGGAGAGCTTGAGGGCCTTATGGACCAAAGAGATTATGTGGGCCCAATACTAGCACACTATCCATGATAAGATTACTCTTTCTCTAGAGTTGCATGAGCAAAAAATACAAATGGACTTGATCTCTCAAAAGGCATAAGATTGGAAAGATTATTATGCCTGGGTCCTAGAGTGGGGTAACATCCAAAGGGACCACAAGTGCAAGTATAAGGTTGATTGAGATGCCTATTTGAAATGGCTAAGAAGAAGAAAACCAAATAGTAAAAGAGAGAGATGTTTATTTATGGAATTTAGGCTAATAGTGTTTTCAACCTCTTTGAAAGCACTCTGACAATGGTTGAGTCTCCTACTCCTCATATCACCACAGCTATAGATGAGGTTACTATGACTACAATCTCATGAAAGCCACCATCTTGGATGGGTTTGCATAGAACCAACATCCTCACATGCATTAATTTAGGAAATATTGACTGGCCAAATATAATAGAATACCAGACTTTCCAATGTTTGGAGACTAGCCTTCATCATCTTTACCAAAAGCCAGATTCTCCACACGTATGATGGCTTTTACATTTTGCATTTTTAGTTTTTATTTTTTATTTTTTATTTTTAGTCTTATGTGTTTTGTTCTACCAAGCTCATGTTACAATTTTGGTTATTATGGTCACTAACTAGTTGTGTGTTGCAATCTTATAAGCATTTTATGATGTTGGTGGCCCTAATGCTATAAGCGATGATGATGATGATGATGCACCACCACCCCCTCCTCTAGATGCCCTTGGCACCATCAAATGCATGATGTAATAGCCTTTATTATTTATTTCAATTTATGCTTGACATTGTATGGCTTACGTTAGTTAACACTTGAGTTATAAAAATTTTATCATTTATGATTGATAGTTTTAAAATTTATGCCACACAATGTGGCCATGACTATATTATTTTATTTTAATATTTTTTAAATTTTAAGCTTTGGCTTTAGTTTTGGCTATATACGTTGTTGATTGATTTATCATTTTAGGATTCTAAGTTTACAACTGTTGAAAATATTTATCCAAAATATGGCTACATTAGCTATGGCAAGAACTATAAGATTATGAATAGGCAAGGGTTACTTGCCATTTTTTTTATTTTTTATTTTACTAAAAGAAAAGGCATGAGAGGCTACACAGTTATCGGTTGTGTAAGCTCGTGGCAAGCCATGATGCTAATTTAGAGTTTTAGCAAATTGCAATGTAAGTTTAAAGTCTTAGCAAACTTCAATACTAGTTTAAAGTCTTAGCAAACTATAATTCTAGTTTAAGGTCTTAGAAAACGGTGATGCCAGTTTAAAGCCTTAGTGGACTATGATGCTATTTTAAAGTCTTAGTAGACGACAATGCCATTATAATGTCTTAGTGCACTGTGATGCCAATTTAAGGCCTTGGCAAGCCATAATGCTAATTTAAGACCTCAGTAGGCCATAACATCAGTTTAGGGCCTTGATAGGCCATGGGTTAGCCAATTTTAGGCCATGGTAGTCCCTTAGAGTTTTAAATTCTTATGAATTTTTTAAAATTTACAATCTTTTTTGTAAGGATTTCTATTTTTATCCTACATAAAAGTAACAAAAAAGAAAGGTTGTAATACATAAGTAAAATACAAATGAAAGTACAAATTTAGGCTACTTGCATGAAGAGTAAAATAAAATGCACAAACAAGCATAACAATTTAGCAAAGAGAGGCTAAGCTATATGGCTATTGGCTATATGGTTATAGAGACATGGCTATAGGGACATGGTGTGGAAGAGTCAGGGGGTACTTCAGTTATGCAGAATCTTCTAATTTTTGAAAGATTAGGGAATGAGTAAGGTCTACTCTACATAATTCTGTGTTCACCATCACCTTCACTAATAATTTTAAATGGGAGTTCATCCCATGATGCATCTTTCTATCCATCATTATTGCTATTGGTTTTTTTCTCTCTCTTGGGTTTTTGGACTTCATGACTAGGAGTTTCTTCTTCAAAACTTCAAGCCCCTAATTTATGTCTACATTATTAACAACTAGGGGCATTGCATTATCACCATGAATGATGATCTCACCTTCTTCATAAGAAAGTGAATCTCTTGGTGGATGGGAGAAGACACAAATCATAACTAAGGCAACCAATGTCTTCCTAGGATAAGGTTAAACCCAAGAGTCTCCTCCATCACCAGGAAATTCATAGTCATAGGGAATTTCTCCCCTACCACAAAATCTAAGGAGAAGGACCCCTTAACAGTAACCCTCAATCCATTGAAAGATATCAACATTTGTTGTATTTTCTCTATCAAATCTAATCATTCAACAATGGTGCATGGGATGATGTTAGTAGCTACACCATCTTCTACATGCACCCGACGCACATTAAATTACCATACTCATATGGTTATAAATAGAGAAGCCCTAGTAATTTCCCCATTCTACGAAATAACCTTAAATTCACTATCACAAAATGTCAATGATGTCAACTTCCCTTCCCTAGATGTGGGAGGAATCATTATTGCATGGATGGATTCTTCATTAGTGGTTATACCCTCATTGACAAGGATAGAAGTTAGCATTTTGACTAATGCCTCACAATGTATGGTAGAAGTCATGATCAAGTCATACAAACTCAAAGCAATGTTCTTTTGCTTAAGAGATTATCTAACCTGATCAATTACACTAAGAAATGTTTTCTCATTAGCTATAGGCTTGTTACCTTGGTTATGCTTCACTTCCTCCACACACCCCAAAATGCATACTTCAATCATAGGTTGTGATTATTAAGTCTTCTCCTCATTTTTCTTACCATCAACTTTGGGATTCCTCTATGGTTTATTGTTTAGAGTGGATTCAGTAGAGGAGGTCATAGGTATAGCCAATATGGAAGTGGGCTTTGGTGGGCCCACTTCTATGCCTCCATTTGCTTGTCACCCTTATTATTGATCTTTTGCTTTTACTTCTTCTTTTTCCTATTTGGAGCTTTTTGGTTATCAGTTGTTGGTTATGAGGAAGATGTAATAGCATTAGCTATCATACGGGGTTGTTGGATGGTCTTATCAGTTTGTGAGGCTCTGGCTAGTTAGGCTATAATGGGCTAGGGAACCCACCCTAATGATAAATGGTTTCCTAGGAGATACTTATGATGGCACCCTTATGACAAAAGGGGTTCTTAACCTAGTGGGAGCTAAATAAGACCTTTCAGCATAAGGGAGTACATGAACCACAAATGTTTCTCTCGAGGATCTTTGAGTACCATTTACATTGAATGCTGATATGATATATGTAGCATTGTTAGCATTCAATGGGTCTTTGTACACCTGCATCAATTATTTTTTAGGTTAGATAGGTTTGGATGCAACTAGAACTAGCTCTCCCCTATCTATCATCTTTTGCAAGTCATCCTTCAATGTAAGGTAGAAGTCTGTGTCATGAATAGGTAGTTGGTGATAGTGGCAAAAGTAGTCTATCTTAAAGTACTTAGGCAATGATGGATTATATTTTGTTGCTTTAGCAAGGTCCTTGGCTATTTCACAAAGTCTATCATGCTTCTTTCTGGAAGCTTCAGACATCTATTTGTATTGGATACACCCACTTTTCAATAGTTGATCCAACAACTCTAATGGTTTTGATGGTAGTGCAATATATTTAGACGTATCTTTCCTTTCAAACTTGGGTCTAGTCATTATTGATGTAGTGGCCCCAAAGGCTAAATATTGGTTATCTTAGTTATTATTGGTGGGAACCTTGGGTGGATTGGTCCTTGGACCCTAGCTTGTGGTCTTGGCCTCTACAGTTTCTACATTCATATTTTTATGTTTGTCTTTCTCCTTGACTTTTCACATATGTTGGTTTTTGTATACTATGTAAGCTTGGTCATGACTAGCCTCCATAGCATCTTCTGTATTTCTAGTTTGGGAGAATTCTTGGTTAAGTCACCATGGATCAAAGTAGTACAATTTAGACTTGATAAAGTTTTAGCCACCCTCTTAAATATAGCCAAAAGGTGAATTTTAGCTATGGGCTTTGGTAGTTCATTCAAGAGTTCATTCCATCATTGGATCAACTTTTGTACAGGCTTAAGGGATCCCTTCTTGACCTTCATGAGTTGGTCAAGTGTAGTATCAAGCTTTAAGTTATACTTGAATTGATTAACAAACTAAGCTATCAAGTCTTCA
Source organism: Gnetum montanum (assembly GCA_015680685.1). Lineage (NCBI taxonomy): Eukaryota > Viridiplantae > Streptophyta > Gnetopsida > Gnetales > Gnetaceae > Gnetum > Gnetum montanum. Next base: position 307,723 of record MNCI01015553.1, read on the forward strand.
AGGAAATATATTGATCCTCTAGGTAATTCTTGACACCAATCAAGTGCTTTCCTAGTCAAGAACATAGAAATAATCCTCATTATGGTGTGAGGCCATAGCTATATTATCAAAAAATCAGATCTAAAGGTTATAAAGTGAGCATTAAGATCACCTTCTTCATTGTGTTTAGAAAACTAAGAGACAAGGACACTAGGAGGAAGTGTCAAAGGTGGAATCATAGGACTGATAAGATCATCTTGGTAGAAGTCTATGATCTTTACACTTTGGGACATAGAGGCTTTTAGCATCTTTAAATCTTCTATCAAATCCTAGATCATTTGGAAGGCTTGGTCCAAGCCCTACAGTGGTCTCATTGGCTATGAGACCTACACATATGGTTGTGGTATCTGTTGTAAGGCCTATGGCCTTGCTATGGGTTCCATGTCAGAAGAAAGGGATTGTGTTATGGTTATCAATTGTGGGCCAAATAGAGAAAAGGATGTCTATGCCAATACTTGAGACATAAATAGGATAAAAGGGGTATGTGATCCCTATGTTTCTTGAAGATTCATAATGAGCCCCATGTGTGTAGTTAGTGGATTTATAGTTGTAAAAGCCACCATTAATGATTTTATGTATTGATACCGTATTGTGAATGTCATCTATGTATTATGATTTGTTGTTTGGAACATTACGTGAGCTTCATGTGTGGCTATAACAAGTGCGGGGAATGTTGTAGTAGGATAGGAACTAGTGAAGGATGGTGGCACCATGCCCATGAAGAAAATAAATGCATTAGAGGAAGGCTCTATGACATTGGGAGATGTTTGTTGGAATAGTCCTCCCGAGATATCTTTAAGCTTAGATTCTACCTTGAATTCATCCTCCTCTTCTTGTTGTTCCTCAAAGCTATGCTTTTCATCTTATTTTTCCATAGTAATCATTTGGGCTAGGATGCTAGAATAGATGTCAATAAGGGAAATTTGATCATATGGGGAAGGGATGTACTCTTTCCCACCCCTATGAATGAGTTCAAACTCCATCTTCGCTTCAGCTTCAATTTGTGGAATTAACATGCCTCCCTGTATTTTAGCACAAATGAAGTTATAGTGATTTTCATTTATGGCTACAAAGTCAAGACTTTCCCCTATAACTCTCAAAAATTACCTACATTCCATGATGGTAGGGTCTTTGGGATCATAGACTCTCATGGCCTATTAATCTAACGTACCATCATTATAGTTGTAAGGCAACTTAGTTGATCATGGTAGAGACATGGTTATTTTAATGAGAACTGCTCAAGGTAGGCTATGAACAACAAATGTGAGAGTAGATTCAAACAAGTGGAAATGTAGAGATATCAAAGGAAGCAAAAACGATTGAAAATGTGGTATTTACTATAAATAGCAAGTAGGGGGTAAGGGGGGTAGACTCCCTTACCCAAAATGGAAAGGTGGAAAGATGGTAGCAAACTTTACCCACACTAACCTTCTAGTTATCACACTCCTTAATGCCAATGCTAGTATCCTAGTTATCACACCCTTAGATGTGGTAGGGGGAAAAGAGGGGATGAGATGGGGGAATTTCACACCTTACAAAGCCGATGTTGGTAAAAAAGGGTAGTGAAAACTATTAAAGGTGTAGTGAAACGGATGCAAGTTTTGATAATTTTCATGGCTATAAAGTTTAAATCTTGTGGAAATAGGTAAAAATCATTAAAAATAAATTACTTACTATAAGTAGTAAGCAGGGAGTAAGGGGGGTTTATCCCTTTACTAGAAATAGCAAGCTGAGGATGTTGGGATCAAGCTTCATCCACATTGTTCTCCTAGCTATCACACCCCCAAGTATGGCAAGGGAGGTAAGATGGGGTGAGATAGGGGGGATCTCACACCTTTTAAAACCAATGTTGGTGAAAGAGAAAAAATCAAAATAGCGAAAATAGAAACATACAACATTATAAATTTGGTTTTAGAAACAACAAAAATTCAACCACAAAGGAATGGGAAAGTACTTTTGGTTGGTGAGGATGGAAATGTTGGTTTTGGAATGAGAATTATGGCTAAGGTGGAACATTGGTATGTGCGTGTTCAATGCTAGTTTTGATTGCTAAAAATTCACCCTAAACACCCAACGACCTACAAATTTAACACTTGGGTTTCTACTATAAGAGGTGAGGGGCAACAATGGGTTTTCAAATGGCATTTTAAGGTTTTTTTGCTGCAAAAATCAAAAATTTCCATCATGTAGGCAATGTTGGCTATGGAGGCAATCAGATTTGGCTATAGAAATCAGGCAAAGGCCCTCCTTCTAGCATCAAGAATCTATTACGATGGAAAATCTCGATCACTGGAAGAAACCAAGGATTCTCAATCACAAGCAGCCTCAACCCTAAATCCCCTAGGACCTCTATAAGAAAAATGGAATTCAGGGTACCCTAGACTATCCAGTAGATCACCCAAGGACTTATGGGGATGCAAAATGGGGGTGTAACAAAAGTATAGAAATATGCAAATCTATGAAATGATGCACTAAAATATAACAATTACATATGAAATTGTACACAATTTGAAATCATAAATTTCATTAAATGAACAAAAAATGAATTCAAAGATGTGTAGAAATTGGTGCCCTAGCAAGGGGGCAAAAGGGTGTTCACTTGGGTAAGGTTTTAGAGCTTGTTGAAACCACAATCAACTCCATGATCTAGTATCTTTGCCACTTTTGATGCTATCAAACCTCCATTGTCTTCACCTTAGATATGTAATGTTGGTTGATGCTGGGGGTTTATGGAAATGTGAAGCATTGAAATGTCCAAAGTACATCACATTGAAATTTGGTGATCCCAGGGGGGGGTAATGTTAACACCCAAAGCTCACAAATCCAAAGGGGAAAGTACAAGAGAGTAACAAGTTGTAGAGGTTCCATACTACTAGGCTTTAAGAAGCTATGTTTCTACCATGGAAGTAAGAGCTCTTGGATGTCAAACTACCAATAGTGTTCAATTGCAAAAGTTTGGAAGCTTGACATGGTGCCAAGGTTTGGTTTTTATAAGGTTATGGTCATGATTCAAGCTACAATTTGGTTGCAAATAGCTAACATGATTGGCTACAAATTAATTGCTAATGGCTAACATGATTGGCTAAAAATTGACTACCAAATTGCTAATTGATTAGTTGAAATTTAGCTACCAAATTGCAAATTGATTGGTTATAAATTGGCTACCAAACTACTAATTAATTGGTTGTAAATTGGCTGCCAAATTGCTAAAAATTAGTTGCCATGTTCAAGGGGTAGATGAGGTTTACCCCTGATGAATCATCACTTGGTTGGGTTATCTGATAAAAAGTCAACTTTTTCACTGGCTCCGATAAAAAGGCCCCAATAATAAGGCCCTAATAACAAGGCTCCAATAACAAGGCCCTGACGTCAGAGCCTAGATGTAACATTGGGTATCCAATGTCGAGGTGTATACACCAAGCTATAAATATAGTGCTCAAGCTCATGATTTCCACTCAATTTTCATATTAGTTTTTCATAGTTTTGTCAATAGAGTAGCTGAACTCTTACAATTTTATTCCATAATCTTACAAAATAGTTAATGAGTTCCCATAGAGTGGATCTAAGTCAATTGTATGAATTCGAGTGGAAATGTACCTAAACATATTCCATGAATGGCAATAAGATCAAGATTGATTCTTATTCATTGCAGCACTTTGACTTAGATTAGATTTACTTTCCATGCAATTTAATTTTCATGTACTTAGTTAATATTTATATTTTCATGCATGATAATTAATTAAGCACATAAGTACGATCACTTCAAGCATGCATATGAATCTTGGTAATCCCAACAATGCTTAACATTTGGCAACCCGACAGTGTTATATGTGTTCAGGATGTGCATGGGAAGTGGGATTGAATACTTATGTTAGGGTTTTTGATTATTAATTAGTAGTTAGATTAGTTAAATTGAGTTTCAACCTATTATTAAATGTATAATAATAAAATATAAAATAATAAAAATCATATGCCTCACTCTAGACTAAACCATACATGATAAAGCTACCACTAGTCCAAGTGGGAAGATAGTGAACTATGATCAAGGCATAGCAATCTAAATGCCACAACTAGTCCCATCCAAAAAATTTGACTAGATCATGCGTGAATGCTTGTGATTCATATGGTTAGATGTTGAGGTACCTCGTTGCTCATCATTGGCACCATTGTTGGGGATGGTACTAGTTATCTATATTAGTTATATTATACATAGTTTTTGTAAAGGTATTAATGATCTATCTCTTTAAAAACATTAATATTTTAAGTCACACACATTATCAAACAAAACCATGTCTTCTTCACAGAAGATCCATAATGCATCATATGGTGAGAACACTCATAGGAGAAATGATAGGGTATATACTGAAAAACATTGAAGTGAACAACCTTAAGAAAGGATTTCCTATGCTCATTTAGACTCTTACTACACTCAAAGACTACATTCAACTGGTGCAAATAAGCCTAGAGGAGATAGAGTAAGTCCTAGATCAAGGAAGGCATCAAGGACTAGGACCTCCTCTAAACCTAGACAAGATAAGTCAAAGGATCAATGGGAAGAACTATAGAAGCCATGGTGATTCTTCTAGTTCCTCATCTTTCTCTTCCTCTTCAACATCTAATTTTAATGAAGATGAACATAGGTATAGAGATAGATCTCCACTACAGGGTCAAGATAAAGATAGAAATCAAACCCAAGGGAAAAATCAAAGACACCACAATGAGCATAGACAAGATCATCATACTCAAATAAATAGAAATATAAATTTTCATCACAACATGTCAGATGACGATGAACCCTTATTGGCCACTAAGAGCCTGATGTAGATCACAGAGGCAATTAAGATACCTCACAAGAATTGCAAGGAAAGTCACCTACCTAGGCTTGATATTAATAATATCCCTAAGTTCATGGGAGGCTATGATTCTAATCAACAACATCATTTACAAGCCTTTCATCATGCCTATGCCTTATACAATATTGAAAGTGGATGGAAAAATTTTAAGCCCTTTCATAGGATACTAATCGATGAAGCTGAAAGTTGGTACAGATCATTGGAACCAAGTTTCATTCATCAATGGTCCACAATGTTGGAACTATTCAATGAAAATTATGAAACCTATGCAAGAGTGTCAAACCTAAGAAAATAAATCCAAGAGTGGAAGCAAGAAAATCATCAACCCTTGAGAGTGGCCTTGGAAAGATACTATTTGCTACTACATAGATGCTAAGGCCATGGTTTCTCTAAGGAAAGGTAACTTTTCCACATCATAGATGAACTTCGTGATGAAATAAGGGAGACCCTTGGGATTAGGTCAATTATACAAGCTACAAATCCATCAAATCAAAGAGTTAATCAAGTGTGTGGAAAAAGAAGGAGAGCTATATAAATGAGAGAATGTAGAGGAAAACAACTAGGATCCAACTCTACAAGAAAAAAAAGCATCCATATCTATGATAAGGAAAAAGAGGAAACTCTTGATGAGATGATTTTACAATGAACCTTGCTAATATAAAATTATCTCATTAAGGTTGAAGCAAAGTTGGATAAGATGTTAGAATTGATAGATGAGAAAGTCAAAACTTGTAAAGAAATCATAGAGGAGAGAGTGGCACAAAATGAATCAAGTGATCATAAGGAAAGGAGGAAAAAGAACCAAGAAAAAACTAGGAACACTTTTTGACAAACAAAAAAAGTGACCAAAGAAAGTAAGGCTATAGACTCAACCACTGATGAGGATGGTGGATGTGAAATTTTCCTATATGACCATCTAAAGGGCCATTTCCCAAACTTGTTGCATCTACATGAGTATTGGGCAAGGGCATTAAATCTGAAGTTTGTATGGAAGTACATGCCTAGGAGATTTCCTCTTCGACATAGAAAGTTTAGATAACCCTAAAACCAACCATACTATCCTAGGAGGACTTATTACTAGCCTCAACACTAGCATCAACTATAGTGGCAACAACCATAGTTTTGGGGGAGGCCACCACCAAACCTGCCCTATCCTTCCTACAAACCACACCCGCATGGATATTATGTTCAATATCCTATTTCACTAACTAGTTTTACTTGCTCTACTTCAAATCACTACAACCACTCTCCCAAATATCATTATCCCACAACATCTTATATGAGATCACCACCTCACACCTCTCATCCTACATCATATCCTCAATATTCTCATACTCACCTCCACCATATGTCACCTTCAATAACATAGGAAGGATTAGAATCACAACATCAATGAGAGAATGTCACTTGTGCTACAAACATACATGTAAATGATAATGCTAGTAGATCTCAACCAAAGTCTCAAATATGTTCCTTCTAGAGGAAAGGTTGTAAGCCAAAGCAAAACACTCATGGACCTGTTACATCCCCTAAACTAGCACAAGTTCAATTTGATGCAACAACCCTCCTTCCAAAAATGATGTCTCCTAATCATACACAAAAGCCAAAAACCATCATCACTCCAACACAAGACATAAATGATAAACCTATCATTGTGGAGATATAAAAGAATCCATGCATCACCAATAATGATAAAGGGTGTAGTTGTGGGTCAAAAAGTTCAAAATATTAACACAACCCCTATACTAGCCCAGCATAAATTTTAGGAGCAAGTGTGTGAGCAAAAGCTAGTCTATGTAGTAGCCACTAAACCAAAAAACACCCAGTGTCTTGAAAATAAGAATATAAAACCATCTCAAAGATGCATGGAAGTAACTAATTTGCTTATCAATTCTAGAATTTTTGTATTCTTCATATGTTTTCCATTTCTTACTATTTTTATTTTCTTTATAATTTTTCTCTTTTCTTGAGTTATTCTCTTTATGTTTTATGAATGTATTTTATGTTTTTATTAAACAAATTGCCAAGTCATGATGTATCAATCAATGTTGTGTGTTAGGTTTTTTGTGCTATGCTATCAAGATGATTAGGTAAGTCATTGTGTAAAGTAGTAAAACCACCTCATCCATCCCTCTAGTTCTTTGAATAAAAGGTCTTTTTCATGGAAACAATTTGGTTCTTCTTTTATGAAACTAAAATTAATCAATGATCATTGTACCTTGAAGAAAGAGGAAATGACCAAGTGGGAATGGCAAATAGTATGACCTCAAGGGGACTTGTTGGGTTCTCTTATTGATTTCCTTCATGTGGTTTATGACTCCTCTTGGAACATATCATCACTCCTCCATCAACCAATAAAAAGGAAGCTCTGTCTTTGCATGGTGTGGTTTCCATCCAAAACAAAAAATCACTAAACACAAAAAAAAGGAAAGGAAAAAAGAGAAAAAAAAACACAATAAAAAATAATAAACAATTATGGGAATTCAAAGCACACCCCTTAGACACAATAATGGGCTACAAGCACTAGTTATGGGGATAGAAAAACATGTTACCCATGCCTAAAGGCACCCCTCTAACTAAGGCCCTTCCTTCCTTCTTCTTTTTTCTTCTCTTTTTGTAGTGATAATTATTCTTTGAGGTGGTTGCGGACTCATGGTGGTTGGTAGGATGAAACACATAAATGCTAGGTTATTGTTCATGGTATGGACTTGGTTTGAATTTCGATGAATAGGTATGTTGATCATTTTAATCACACTTGTCCCATGAACCTATTGTAGACATGGTCAAGTACCTTAAATCCCAATCTCTACAATCCCTTCTCATCCCATTATTCACCTCACTACTGCATGCGATTGTAAGCCTTTTGGTTTTGTATAGTATAGTGCAACATCCTAACCATGGCAATTGTGTATTGTTTGGAATAAAGGCATGGTCTACATTTAACCTCTTGAGTGCCCATGGACATCTATAGAAGTGGTTATGCAAGGGCATTATGGTAGGAGCCTGCTTTGGGAAGGACCCACTTGCATAACGTTTGTTGATCATGGCATTGAACTAACCTTTACATCTTCCAAAACATCAGTGACGATTTCTCTACATTTATGTATGATTTTGGAACTACTTCTCATTTTTCATTAATTTTTCCTATTTTTCTATTTCCATATTCATTAATATTTCTTAGACATCTTCTAAATTTGACCTTTGGTTTCAATTATTCAAAAACCTATGTGCTTCCAAAGTTATGCTTATTAGTCATGGGGACTAGGGATGCCTACCTTATAATTTTTGAAATTTTTCCAACATCCTATTTTTGAACATCATGGTAACTAATAATATTTGATCAAAATAATGTGAATAGCTTGATGATTTTAGTTACCTCATAGCCTTGGGCATAGTAGGCTATAATCACCTTATGCTTAAATGGAAACTAAGGAATCCAAAAAGTGTTAATTATTAAGGAAAATTTACAAAAACTAATGTTGATTCTTTGGTGACTATAGATGATGCTAAAAGAAATGCCAAAGGAAGAAGGTCTTTTGATAGGCATAACAATGAAGCCAAAAGAGGGGCATTGGAGGATATGCCCATGAACACATCATAGCACATACAAGATAGTAGCTCAAGCTTTGCATGTTTGCTAGATCCATGGGGAGATGAGAAGAAATTTTAGTACACCCTTCAAAAATGTTTTGCATAACCAGAGAAGCATCAACATAACAATCAAGATTAAAAATCTCCCATCCCTAGTGACAACAAAAAGAATCATCTTCAAAAGATTATTGAAGACCTTTCCAAATTTTGTAATCTTCAAAGTCTATCCAGTCTTTTTGTCACTATGGCATTTTGTATGCATCAACTCAAATAAAATTTTGTAATGTAGCACTCAAAGTCAATTAGTAGTTAGTGTTAATTAATAATTCCATACCTGCCCAATTTTGTAAAGAAAGCTTAATCCTATCTTGTTAACTTGAGGATGAGTTTTTATTTAGTTGTGAGGGTATGATGAATCATCACTTGGCTAGGTTATTTGATAAAAATTTAACTTTTTCACTAGCTCCAATAATAGGGCTCTGATAACAAGGCTTCAATAATAAGGCCTCAATGACAAGGCTTTGATAACAAGGCCCTAATAACAATGCTCGAATAATAAGGTCCCAATGTCGAGAACCCAACATCAAAGCCCAAATGAAATGTCAGGTATTTGATGTTGGGGGCTTTACACCAAGCTATAAATATACTACTTGGGCTCATGATTTCTAGTTAGTTTTCATATTAGTTTTTCATAGTTTTATCGATAGAGTAGCTAAACTCTTGCAGTTTTATTCTTGAATCTTACAGAATAGTCAGTGAGTGCTCATAGAGTGGATCTGAGTTAGTTGTACAAAGTCTTATTCAAGTCGCAATGTACTTGGACATATTCCATGAACAACAATAAGATTGAGATTGATTCTTCTTCATTGCAGCACTTTGGCTTAGATTAGATTTACTTTCCATGCAATTTTCTTTTCATATACTTAGTTAATATTTATATTTTCATGCATGATAATTAATTAAGCACATAAGTATGATCACTTCAAGCATGCATATGAGTCTTGGTAATCCCAGTAACACTTAATGTTTGGTAACCCAGCAATGTTATATGTGTTCAAGATGTGCACGAAAAGTGGGATCGAATACTTATGTTAGGGTAGTTAATTATTAATTAGTAATTAGATTAGTTGAATTGATTATAAATTAAGTTTCAACCTATTGTTAATCATAGAATAATAAAATATAAAATAATAAAAATCATATGACTCACTCTTGACTAAACCATACATAATAAAGCTACCATTAGTCCAAGTGGAAAGATAGTGAATTGATATCAAGGAATAGTGATCTAGATGCCACAACTAGTCCCATCCACAAAATTTGATAGGATAGTGTGTGAACACTTGTGATTCATATGGTTGGGCCTAGGGATACCTTGTTGCTCATAAACCCCCCATGCATCCTAGTTTNTCCAAGTTTTCAAGAGGCTATGAATTAGATCTGCAACATCATCTACAAGCCTTCCATGATGCCTGTGCATGGAAAAACATTGATAATGGATGTAAAAATCTTAAGCTCTTTCCTATGACACTCTTTGGCCATGCAAAATTGTGGTATAGGTCCTTAACACCAGAATCAATCTGACGTTAGCCAACAATGGTAGAACTATTTAATGAAAGATAACAAACCTATGTGAGAGTGTCAACCTTGAGGAGACAAATCCAAGAGTGGAAACAAGCACAACATGAACCCTTGGACATGGCCTTAGAAAGATATTATGCATTGTTAAACAACTGCCCAAGCCATGAGTTCTCTGAGGAAATGCTAATGTACCATATCATAGATGGGCTCCATAATGAAACAAGGGAGATCCTAGGGATGTAGTCCTAAGGTCAATTATATGAACTATGAACCCATCAATTCCAAGAGCTTATCAAGAAAGTAGAAAAAGAAGAAGGAGAAATGGCTAGATGGGAAAATGTTGAAAAATATCAACAGGCCCAAAACCTTAAATCAACAAGGTCCCATGGTAAGGAAAAGGAGAAATTAACTCACCGCAAGAAGGTGGAACCATCTTTGCCAGTACTACAATCATTAGATGAAATTGAGGCAAAGATCAATAGGATGATGGAATGGATACATAACAAATGTGGAGAATATGCCAACATTATTGGAGGTAGAGTCTTGACCAACCAAGAAGCAAGACAAAATAACCTTAGACAATCAGAAAGAAGGGTTGAAAAAAATAAGAGCTCAACTACCAATCATACGTATCAATGCAAAATTTGCCTATACGATCACACCAAGGGCCAATGTTCAATCTTTTCACATCTACATGAGCATTAGGGAAGAATGTTACATCTAGAGTTCGTACAGAAATACTATGTTCGATCACAGTGGCAACAATCCCAATCGTGGGGGAGACCACCCCAAAACTGGTTACACCCTTCATACCATCTGAACTTAAGTGCTTATAAAGTTCAACATCTTGTTTCTCCAACTAGGTCAAAATCCTCTATCTCACCCCATTATTATCATTCTCCTTAATACTATCAACCCATATCCTCTCCAACACAACCACCACCTTGGGTACCTTACACTTCTCCGCAATTTCAGCATTCTCATCCTTCACCTCCTTCTACATCACTACCAAGTGTTCCAAAAGGTCTTGCACCATAGCATCAACCCACGAATGTTACTTCTTCTTCTACTATCAATAGTAGTTGGAATCCTCCACAACATCATATGCATCCCTTTTTTAAACATGACCATAGAAAGGAACACCATAGTTTAGAAACCACTACATCCGCAAACTCAGCACAAGTTCAATAATGTGGTGCAACTTCCTCTTTAAATCCAATGCCTCATGTTACCTTATTAGGGCCATCACTCAATACTCCAACAACCATGTGGCCCAATGAATATCACCATGTAGGGAGACATATCGATCCTTGCATACAATCTTACGATCACAAGTACCATAGTGGGTCAACTTCGTATCAATTAACCACACCTTATAACCTAATCCACTATGCTAACTTTAATCCAATGTGTGTGCCCAAAAGGGATAAGTATGATCGAGTCCCAATATTTTCAACATGTAAGGATCCCAACCTTTCCTTTATTAATCCTAGCTATGCTCAACCATTTAGTTATGGAGGGTATCCTTCATTCTAACAAGCAAGACTAATAAATATTTTTCCTTTTCTTTAATTTTACAATATTTTGTAATCCAATTTTTCATTTTTCAAATTATTGTTTGATCTTTTCAATTAGTGTCTTATCTTTTTATGAGTAATCTCATCTATGAATAAAACACTCATGTGACTCATTGGCTAAGGTGTTGTTCTATGCTATCAAGTCTTAGGTGACTAATTATTTGAATAGTAAGCCCACAACATCCACCTACCCATTCCATTAATAAGAGATTCTACCCTAGGTACAATGATAAGTAATTTGTTATTATTATGCCCAAAATGAAGAAGGATGGACCACGAGGGAATGGTTAGGGTGTAACATCAAGGGAACTTGTGGATTCTCTTTGGTGACATCCATGGGAGTTATCATGCAGCTTGGTTGTACTAAGATCCTTGTAGATCTAACGAAAAATGGAAGTAAGAGTAATCAAAAGGCACTCAACCAGTAAAAAATAATGTTTTTCTAGGGGGTCCCACTGGAAAGACATGCATCCATGCCTGAGGGTAGGTGGCTTCTCCGGATTAAGCACTTCAAAAAAAAAGAAACAGAGTGCCACAAAGTCAAATCACTCCTCCCATTGTATGAAATGCCAAGTGATCATACACCTTGCTATCATGATGCTCTCATTATTTTCTATCATTGGATGAAACAATATGATGTCATTAATCAAAGGAATGGACTTGGTCCTAATTTTGGAGTGACGAGCTAATGATACACTAATCATTCCTTACATGCAGGATTCATTGTACCCTAAGTTAGCTAGCTCATATCCCAATCTCTGCAATCCCTTCTACAATTTGCCTTACCTCATTTTTCATGTAATTGTGACTCGTGACTCAGGTAGCATGGGACTCATATCTCATTGTGGTGATATCTACATGCGTGTGTTTTGTGAAACTGGTGTGGATTACATTTAACCCTTCTAGTGCCTACAGACATTTTAAGGTGTGGCTACATAAGGGCATTATATGTAGGAACCTACTTTGGGGAGGACCCACTTGTGTAACCCTTGTAATTTGCACTCGTAACACATCTCCTGCACATCATCTAATACCCTCCAAGTATTACCAACGTTCTTCTTTCCCTTATCATCCTTCCAATTCAAACATTCCTATGAGCCAACACATGTCCTTTTCCCTCATACTCTTCATTACTTTCATTGTCAGATTTTACACTATTATACTTTTTTGTGCATTTAGGACTAGTTTATAGTACCCTCGATCCTTTACATTGACCCAAAGTCCTCAGTTTATACCTTGGAGTTTCAAAATTTTATAATTTTTTTAGGTACCCTAGTTTCAATAGGACCCAATATCAAGTCGACCGCAATATTTAGTGCCCGTTAGGGGGTACGTGATATCACATCCTTAAAATATATATATATGGACCCC
>MNCI01015553.1:320745-333961 GCA_015680685.1 Gnetum montanum
ATGCATGTCAAAATCATTTGCAATTGTTCACAGGAGGAGTTTTTCAAATTTTCTTCTCCAACTTGTGACTTGCACATCTCTCGACCTACCAGCCATAACTCATGTACTAGCACTCCAATTCTCATTCCATTTGAACCTACTTGAACCTAGAGTGTTTAGCTTAGTCATGGGGGAGGGGTACACGTTGAATTGTGCATAAAGTTTTTGAAATTCATCAATACCCCAAGGACACTAGCAAGGGTAATTAGTTATAAAAATAATAAACATGTGGGGAAAACAATTTCATCTCCTTATCTATACTGGGAAATTAAACTTTGAAACCACCTAAGCCAAGTGGGCCAAATATTAAAACCTTTTGGGAACATTTCCATAAAATTTCTAACTTTAAATCATATAGAATTCATTAAGGCAAGAAGTAAGGTATAACTTAACTTTGGTAAGCAACCTTATTAATGATTGGCCACATGTGATTGCAGATGGCCCCAAATCATGGACAACAAGAAGGTCCCTCTCAAGGTGCATCTAACCATCCCAAGAGAGGTAGAGGATAGGTGCCTACTGAACAACGTATAGAGCAGAAGGGACAATCCTTCAGTATCCATCAAGAGACTCCTATTACTATACAATTAGGATAGGTAGAAGGTGGAGCTACTGCAATGCTTGAACAAGGACAACACCTCACGTTTCCCCTGGAGTGTGTTCAGGCCATCTATGAAAGGTCCACATCAGCGGCAACGATCATGGAATTGAACTTTGGACCCTTCATGGAATTCACTCCTGAGGCTATTAGGGACCAACTCAAAGGGTCCCCATTATGGCCTATCCTCTCTGAAAGTGATGCCTAGTACTTAGGATAAACATACCAATTTTGGCACAATAAAGAAGAAGGCACCACAGTTGACATTGGTGGTGTGACTGTCAATTTTTCCACCAAGGACATTTCAAAAGTATTAAACCTTTCTAATATAGGGCCAAAAGTTTCTCACCTGTCCACTCGCTTCGACACAGATGCACAAAAGTTTTGGTTGGATAGGACATACAGTAAGGTAGATAAGATAGATGGAGAATTGACATTGAAAGAGAGAATCTACTTCAAGATTGGTACTTATCACATCTTCCCCACAAAAATATTAAATAGGATTTCAACATATGCAGTAACAGGAAGTGTGATATTGATGGGAAATGTTAATGCTAACTTGCCTCATCTATATCTCATGGAGATCTTAAGGTGGTTCGAAGAACATAAGATAGGGAAGTTCGTGTTGCCCTTCCCTTGTCTCATCAGGAAGCTATGCAAGCATGCTAAAATTTTGTGGTACACTAATGATGTCCTTAGAAGAGCCCAAAATGCTTCATTCAATGAACTACTAAAGCCACCAGCTCCAAGGAAAAATGCTAGTGAGACACTAGAGCCAAAGCTAGAGCAAGAGCAAGAACAAATGGTGGGGCCCACTACCACCCAAACAACAGGACCTAGCCGACTCCCAAACTTAAGGCCTAGTCAACAACAAGAAGCAGGGCCCATCATAAGCCAACAAGACCAACCGCCATCATCGTAGGATTATCAACCGTTGATGAGCCATCTCAGGGCCATCACTGAGATGATCAATTGGGCGAGTCGTCAGGATGCTAATCCCTTCCACGTCATCAATGATATCGTACATCCCAATATCTCTATAGATCACGCATGGGGGTGAGCCATCCATTCATATAGGAGGAGGGAAAACTGATTGGTCACAACAGATTTCAAGGAATGCTACATCCTTTCGGGTGCAACTCAAGACTAGTGAAGGGGCCATAGTGATGGTCATGCAGCACTAGGATCCATAGAAGTGGTCATAGATTACATCAAAGAGTCCTTCAAAATTCCTATTGTGTCATTGGTAGACTTCACCATAGCACGTGATGCTCAAACATTGGCTAGTCCCTCAATGACTCCTCCGAAGCATGAGGATGTGCTTGATCAGTTGCTACAAATAGGACAAGTAATAATGTCCTTATTCAACATCCCACAAGATGTCACAGCAGCACAATTAGACCTCATATCTACCAAGGGAAACTTGGTCATGGCACAAATTAGGGTTGAGCACACAAAATTGGAGTTAGCAAAACTCCAAGAGAGGCTCATAACCTTGCAAGCTACATAGCAGGATCCCTCTCAATTCGTTCCCACAAACTAGCTAGACACATTCAAGACCAAGCAACTAAATAAATTGTTGGCAGATAATAAAAGAGTGGTGGAGGAAAAAGAGAAGGCCGACTGGGATGCCTCCAAGGCACAAGCGCAAACCTACGTGCATGCCAAGGCCCTCAGAGCCTTACAAAAAAAGAATAAATAGCTTGCTATTGACAATCTTCAATTAACCACTATGGAGAAACAAAAAAATCTTCTTGAAGAAAACTTTTAGCAACTATAAGAATAATTTATCAAGGTCAATCAAGATATAAATCATTTAGCCAGAGAAAATCAAACCCTCTCAATGGAGGAGGTATGCGCAATCCGTCAGAAGACAACCATTGAAATAAGCACGTGGAAAAATGAGGCCAAGTGGCATAAAAAGTTAAAGGAGCATTTCTGAGAATAGATGGGAATGTACAAGCAAGTCAATGAGAAGGAGATCCATATGGCCAAGGCTCACATCAATGCTTTCAGTGCTCAACACACTAATTGGGGGGCCATATTGGACACATATGCATTTGTCCACAAGGTAGAACTTAAAAGCTAAGACCTAAAAATTCAAGACCTCACAGAGTACATGGACTTGGCAAACCTATGGTATGCCAATCCAGCCATGTTGACAGTAGGACACTCAAGGACAAAGCTCGAAGGGCAAGTAGCTACCAAGGACAAAAAGATGTCGCAGCAGACTTGGCTTGACAATTTACAAATTTTCAGGAGTACAGGGACAAGGCTAGAGCCTATGAGAAGGAATTATGATTTTTTATGACCTGGTATGTCAAAGAAAACAAAATGTTTCTGCAACTACCGTGCCAATGGGAGGTGCCAACTCCATCAAACATTGGAGCATCAGCATGGATAGCACAAGATCCTTGAACGAAAGAGGAAAAGCTCCAGGCACTACTTCAACATCATCAAATTCCAAAACCTGGAGTACAAGACAAGGGAAAGTGACCCATGGAGGAGCCACCACCACCTGGAACCACATGAGTTTCATAAAATTTTGTAATTTTGTGATATTGCATTTTTTGTGGTATCTCAATTTTGTTCTATTCAGTTCTCCACTGTGGCATGAATAAATTCCCCGTCAGTCAATAATCCCATACCTATCCACTATGTAAAAAATGGAGCTTATTCTCACTTTGACTTGAGGATGAGTTTTCACTCAGTCATGGGGATATGATAAATTGTGATTCATCAGGATATTGTTGGCACATTTTGGCCATTTCATGGAACAGATTAGTAGTAGAGACACTGAAAAAAGGTAATTTGTTAAGGGTCTTTGTATATACTCTACATTTAGCACAAAAATAGAAACGGATCAGACAATGCCAATGCTAAGCACTATCTAAGTTTTGGATGCTGAGAGTGTCATGTTAGTAAGTGTGCCTTCCAACGAATGAAGGGATCCAGTGCCCTTATAAACAGACTATTGGCGATGAGCCGGAGGAAGCAATTGATGACCCTACAACCATATTAGTGTGCCCCGTGAAGCAGCGTGCATTAACTGGCTATGATGAGGGCTACGATGAGACTGCTTCACCCTATAATACCCTACTTTTGACTCCTCCAATTCCTTCTTTACCGTGCACCCAAGTTCTTCATTCATGATAGTCAGACAAGAGAATTCCCACTACTGCTGTCAGGCCAGCCGGGTCGTGAGCACAGTTTGTTAGTTCAGTTAGTCTTTTGTCTTTTAGTGTCATCATCATCATTCTTCTCCTTGGCCTCCATCTGCAATAGCAAATGCATCATCATCATTTGCAAATGCTGGAGTGACGCAGAGATGCCTTTGGAGGAACACAACAGAAGCCAATAATACGACATACCAGTACTAAGCATGAACAAGAGGTTCGTACTCGTGGATCTCTCTAACAATGGGTACAGCATCATAGTGGCCATCAATGCCATGAATGTTTATGTGTTGGGTTACTGTGCCTATCAAGCTTCAACCCCGCAAGCCTATTTTTACAAAGATACTCTTGTGGCAGATGCCAACAATCTATTCATCAACGTCAACAAGCATAACAAAGTCATGCTTAGCTTCAGCAGCACCTGCACGCCAATTAAGAAGGTGATGTTGACGACAACAACATGGTGTCATGGACGACTTCTGAGGATGAAAAGCATTGGCATCAGCATCGACTACGTGTAGAAATTCGTGAGCAAGCCTGAGGACTACGACGAATCTGAGCTGAACATATCCATTTATTCCACCAAAGGGAGCTCCGCATCGCCTGCATAGTAGCAAAAGCCCCAAATTCCCTAGATTGAGCTTAAGAACGAGGCTCTAACAGCCCATCCAGATGAAGATATCATGGTCTCTATGTGCAACGGGTCCATCCCGAGTCACAGTCTGGAGAAGATCCTGGGGGACTGCAAGAGGGCCACGTCTGTGAGGCACAGAGCTATGGAAATGGTGACCCAAAGATCTCTAGAAGGGCTACCCATTGAAGGGTTCAATTATGATAGTATTCTGGGGCAATGTTGTGAAATGCTGATGGGATATGTGCAAATTCCTATGGTAATTGCAGGGCCTCTACTGCTTGATGGATTCAGTTGAGAAATATGTCTATCCAGTTTTTGGTACTTGGTTTATCATTAACATGGCTTCAACATCATTCATTTTGCTAAAATTTGTTAAGCCCATTATTTTACTTCAACATCCTTTCCTCATCCACTTTAAAAAGGGGTGTTTTTATTCACAAAGGAAAGAGATTTAAGGAACTTTTGTATAGCATCCTTTGTGAAGAAGACATTTGGCTATTATCCCTTTTATTTCTATGAAAGTTGTAACTTCCTATGATAGTTACAACTATGATATTTGTAACTAACTTTAATTTTGATTACCATGAAGACACTTGGCAACTAAAAAGGCCACTTGTCAACTACAAGTTGTTTATCTCCATGGTGACCACTTGGCGATTGAAGGGCCACTTGGCAACTAAATGGGACACTTGTCAGCTGCAGATTTTTTATCTCTATGGTGGTTACAACCACCCAAAACTTTTGTAACTTACCTAACTTGTTGGGCAAGTAATCTCCTAACTTGTTGAGCAAGTTATAACTTCCTTACTTGGGAGAGAAGTTAGCTAAGATATTTTGAAATATGTAACTACCTTTCGAACCCTATAAAAAGGCTTTAGGGGTAAGAAGAAGATCATCACACATTTGGGGTCAAACATTGTAAAAGATTGCTTGTAAGATTGCTTGCTAAAGAAAACATTTCAGCCTCTTTATCATAGTCTTGTGAGTTATGCTTATTTTTTTTATTTCGTTTAAATTGTTTAGCTAGTGGTTTAGATAGTATCATTCTTGGCAAGTAATTTTGGGATTTTTAGATTGCTCTTATTGTTCTTGTTGCACGATAGAAATTTCTATTAAAAATTTTCCATAGAAGCGCTTGTGTTTGAAAGCCTTAAGAGCATTTTAGTAGTGAATTTTATTATTTTGCAATGTATAAGAACCACTATTGAGATTGTTGTAAGAAAGCCTCTGCGTGTAGTCAAACTATTGAATGATTCAATAGTCAAGAGGGTTAAGAGAATCTTTGGTATTTTGATGGGACCAAAATAGCTTTCTTTTATCTTTAAAGTGAATCTCCATGGTATTTCAATCAGAAATTGTCAAGTTTTTTGAAGGTTCTCTTGAATGCAATTGTTGACATCAATTATCTAGCCAAAATGGAGTCTCGTACGTGATAGTTTATGCAGCAATTTTTTGGTAGCATAGAAGGATTGTCTTGAAGAAATTACTTATTTGAGCCTTGGAAGTTTGAACAATTCATATTTATTAAATTTTGGATAGCTTTATTGCGAAGTGTTTACTCGTATCATTTTACCTTGTTTAAACATTTTAGGTCCTAACAAAAATCTACTTTCTTTCCTTTCTATTTTCATTGAATCTTGCTCTATTTTTAGTTTTCTTGTGGAACTATTTCTTTCTCTAGGGAAAACTAGAAGTAGATTCGCGAAGTTGTGCTCAAATGTTTTTACAAAATTTTATTTGTTACAAGTAGGTATTATAAGGACCACGTAGACTAGGCAATTGAACAAAATAGGAACTCTCAACAACTCACATTACTTGGCAAAGTTGTCTGAATCTCTTTAAGATAAGTCATTTGTAGTTTACACACAACGTAATCGTTTCATTTTTCACAACTGCACACCGCAACAGCACACACACATACTCACATTAACTATTGAGTCTATTTAGAGGTATCTGGGCCTTGGTGTTGCTAGAGACCATCAGGCACCTAAATCCTGTTCGAGGACACTCATTGGCAGTCGCGTCCCAAACGGTCGCCAACAGCTACAATATCGGACCCCTGATATTGGATCCGTGATATAGTGTACACAATATCATAGCCCAAATAATGATATCAAATACACAATATCGTGACTCCTATGTGAGCCTATAACCACACATGTAGGCACATGAGAGGAGTCTATCTTTTAAGTTTGAAAATAGTTAGTTTTAGAAGTCAGTAGATAGACATTAGTTCATTCTTTAGTTCTTCTCAACCCTTTCTCCCAGTGCATGCCTACAATGTGATGATTGTAATTGTATGACATCCTTTATTCAAGTGTGATGTACTTGGACACACACATGACTGGAAATAAAGATCAAGATTACTTCATCATTGTAGCATTCACTTAGTTTAATTACTTAATTGTTATTGTTATTAAATGTGGAATGAGTACGACTTAATCACAAGCATCTATGTGTGACTACTTGGTATCCCAATAGCATACTCAAGCCATGCACTTGGTAATCCTAATGGTAGTCGTGCACAAGGCCTAAGATGTCTATGGATGATTAAGGAATGGATGCTCATCACACTTAGGCTAGCTTAGCTTCTCTTTCCCTATCTCCTCTTAGTTTAACTCTCTCTCCCTTTCCTCCTAGCTTAGCTAAGATTATTGTCCATTGCCTCTAGGAGTAGCATTAGTTTAGGAACACATCATACACCTCACTCTAGACTAAACCATATATGATAAAGCAAATACTAGTCCAGGTGGAAAGACAGTGCACTATGATTAGTGAGTAACTATCTAGATACCACAACTAGCCCATCTACGGAGTTTGACTGGATCGTGCGTGAAATGCCTGTATTCGTATGGTTGAGTGTAGGGGTACCTAGCCACTCATCAATCAACATTGAGAAAGGATGAAAGGTAAATGCTATAGGTGAAGGTCAACCCCTCTAAGTTGGTTCACCCCCCTTTCCATGCTAGGAATAGGTGAGTTCTACTTCCTTGCACTCCTCCATGCTAGCTTTGAAGTCTTCTAGCTAGCTTAACCCTCCTACAAGGACTATGTCAATGTAGAGAAATGTATACCCCCCATAAAAATAATCACATTTCCATTTTTGGCATTCTAAAATACATTTTTGGCTTCCTCAAGTGCAAATATAGACACTAGGCAACTTTTTCGTGCTTCGGGAATGAGGCTTTGGTCACTTCTAAAGCATTTTTCAGCCCCAAAAGTATGAAACATGTGAGATTCTTCCTTTATGGGTTACAACCTTCACATGTATAATAAAATATTGCCTTGGGTTTCATGCAATGGGATTACAAAGGTTTCAACATGCAAATTTAGTGGTGTTTCATTTTCAACCTCTAAAATTTTTTATCATTAGAAAAAAACATTGCTACATAAGTTAAAGGGTTTGGGTTGCACAAAATCAGAATGCATCTAGTGTCTACATTTGCAATATTTTCACCTATTTTAGGTAAATTTTTTTTGAGAAATAAGTGCAAAAATTAATGTCTCCTATTCTAAAAAATTAGAGAAACTATGGTAACCAACTATGATATGATGATACTTATTACATATATTAAAACTAAATTTTTTTATTATATTCCTAGACTCTCAAGGGATGTTAAATCCAAAAAATATAATTATATTAAGAATTAAAAAACATAGTACACGAGCATATTCCATCAATAATAAAAAACCTCCAAGAATAACAAAGTAAAAGAAAAGGTCTAATAGTTTTGTTTTGCTCCTACAAGCTTTCATAGACATTACTACATCAACATTATTTAGTTGATTACACCTCTATTACATTCACAAAAAATGCTTATAACTATAAATCACTTTTTTTGTTTACATATTGTTTAGTGATTAATGTACCAAAGCAATTGTAATTTTCTAGAATCTTATTCAAGTGACTATATAACTGAATATATTTTTATAATGGCAATAATATTAAAATTAATTTATCTTCAATGCAATAATTGGCCTAACTTAATGATTCCTTTAACTACAATATAATTTTATTGCTCCTTTAATTTGAATGAACTTAGTTAATTATTTTACATTTTATTGCATCTTAATTATATCACTTTAGTATGACCAACTTCAACCACAAACATGATTATTATTTAGTACTCCCAATAGTATTGTAACACCACATGAACTAGGATTAGTTTTAAAAGACATTACTTTAGATAAACAGTGAAAAGGGCAAAAAATAAAACATTGCTTAATAACAATCGAAAAGATGCGAAGAAAATTGGACATGCAAAGTAGTAGGCATCCCTAAGAAAAAAGGTGCATATGAACAAGAAAAATGTAACAAAAAGAAAAAATGTCATAAAAGAATGCAGTGATAGTAGCCCCATGCATCCAAAACCTAACATGTACCCTAATCAAAGTAGAATGATCCCTATTTCCCAAGCCAAAGATTACAAAATAGTTACCAAAAACTAATAGTTGAAATCAACTACAAAATTAAATATAAATACTCTTGTATTGCAAATGCATCCAACAATGACATTAGTCTCTAACATTGAATAAAAATTATCAAATTTTAATAACTAATATACAATCAATGCAACATAAATAAAGCTCATGTCAAAGTTAGGTTTGCATCAAAGATAGGTAATACTCCATACAAATTCTCACATGAAGTACAAGTATATAAATCCTAGATGATCATTATAGCATAGAATCAAAAAAATCCACTAGAAATATAAGAGAAAAATATATTGAATATATAAAACATGAATTTAATCCTAAACTAAAATTCAACCACCACCCACTAAATCCTTGATGAGACGCGACTGTACGCGATATCGCGGCCGCCGCGATATCGCATCCCATGCGATATCGCGTACGTGATATCGCATCTTCTCCTGCGATATCACGTCCCACCACCATATCTATAAATAATAGGCGGCACTCCCTTCATTTCCCAATCCTGGCTAGTGTAGCGAAGCTCTGGCAGATTGATCACTCCAGAGTTAGAGTTTTTCCCCATGTGCCCGCAGTAGGAGTCCTAGAGTGAACGGCTCTTTATTCGAGCAGCTTGTAACCTGAACCCAAGTTGTGTACGGTAATAAAGACGAACTTGTTTGGATAAACCTTGCAGCACATGGTTTTATTGCTTTATTTCCTGCTTTCCTAGTGCGTTCAAGTACGACTTGATTACGAGCGTCTACGGACGTGTACGGCTAGTCAAGGAATCGGCTGCTTGTCGCAACGCATGAGTACGACTTGATTACGAGCATTGGCTGCTTGGTAACCCAGTAGCGTATTCCAGGATTCTGCGCTTGGTAATCCCAGTGGTAGTCCAATGTGTACGGCTAGTCAAGGAATCGGCTACTCATTGCTAGGCTAGAACGTGTGATAAGTACGACTTAGTTACGAGCACCCACGGGTGTGTACGGCTAGCTAAGGAATCGGCTGCTTATCACACTTAAGCTAAATAGGTGCCTCAGTACGACCACTTCGAGCACTTGCGTTACGTGTGGTGATCCCAGTAACGATTAGCGTTTGGTAAGCCACAGTTGCATAGTTCAGGGTGTGTCCGGTAAGTGGGAACGGATGCTGACGCTAGTTAATTTAGACTTAGGACATTAGTTAGAGTTAGCTTAGTTTCTCAACCCTTTCCTCTGATAGCATAGAAGATAAACCGAAAAATACCAAAAAAATCACATACCTCAGACTTGCTTAACCATACACCGTGACACTTACAAGCAAGCCTGGGAAGACAACGAACGATTAACCCCAAGTGTTTCTTGTGGTGTTAAGGCATTTAGTCTGCGGAGTTCGACCGGATCGCGCGTGCACGCTCGTATTCGTATGGTTGAGTGTAGGGGTACCTCGCCACTCATCATTGGCGCCGTTGCCGGGGACTAAGTGTTTTTACGCCAATTGAACATAAGGGATATCACTCACATCGTTGTGAGCCTAAAACGAACCTTAGGGTTAATCAGTTAATTCAGAACATAAATAACGGTGAAAATTAGCACACCATTAGAAATGGCTTCTTCTCATGCAATCAACTCACCTAAGGACAATACAGGAGAAAGTCAGGATCATACGCATAACCGAAATCAACCATGTCCTCAACAATCCAAAGTCACATATACTCATCCCGATGAGTATGTGCCAGATTTTACCTTTGTTTTCCATCAAGATGAGCAACTGCGGTGGAGAGACATGCAAGGTAACATCGTGTTACCCCCAGATCGATCCGCTCCCAACATGCTTTCCCGTGCTTTGGTACAGTATGGCATGCATGAGCTGCTTGCTGAATACGTTTTGGATGATTATGACACAAGGGATTATCATCCCACAAATGCCCAACGTATTCGGGATGCAAGGCAGGAGAGCCAACATTCACTATTGAAGGGCAAGGTTCCCCACGTCATTAGTGAAATAGGAGAAGAGGAACCCCTCACGATGGGTTTCTTAGAAAATGATGTTCCTCCTCCTCACTCTAGTGAAGAGGTTAGGCATCAGGGCCTTAGATCAACGATACATATTCCAGGCTCTGATCCCCGTGAGCACCAGCTGTTCACGGCAGGAACAATCACTCGCACTAATGACGGACTCGTTGATCGTCACAACGATCGGGGCCGAAGCAGCCGAAGAGAAGGCAAGAAACATCACCATGGTGATGGATCCCCTTCTTCTTCCCCTTCATCACATCATTCACCCTCTCCTTCCACATCTGGGCGCAGCCACCATGAGCATAACGCGGAAAGTAAAGGTAGAAGAGATGAAATGCCTCGACAAGAAGGTCGAGAGGAGTTAGGACAAGGACAAGGACGTAGGGAGAATAGGGAACCACAACGTAGACATCACAGACGTCATGAAAGAGATGATCATGACGAACCCCTATTCGCAACCCGAAGTATGCTTGACATTAGAGAGGCAGTTAGGATTCCCACAAGGCATTTGAAAGACAGTAGGATCAAGCGTTTGGATATAAATAATATCCCACGTTTTGAAGGGGGATACAACGCTGATCCTCAACATCATTTACAGGCATTCCACGACGCCTGTGCCTTGCAGAACATAGACAATGAGTGGCAGAAACTCAAGTTGTTCCCAAGGACACTCATTAAAGAAGCGGAAAGCTGGTACCGGTCCTTAGAACCGGAAACCATCAGGAGGTGGAGTACGATGCTTGAACTGTTCAACAACAAATATCAAACGTACTCCAGAGTGTCCAACTTGCGTAAGCAGATCCAAGGCTGGAAACAAGGAGCTCATGAATCCTTGGATGCTGCCATGGCCCGTTATTACACATTGCTACATCGTTGCCCGGGCCATGGGTACGCTAGACGGGATCAACTTCGCCACCTCGTGGATGGGCTACGAAATGAAACGAGAAGAACTCTTGGGACTTACGCCCAAGGGAGACTCTCTCAACTAAGAGCCCATGAAGTTGAAGTATTGTTGGAACAAGTAGCACAAGAAGAGGGTGAGCTACGGAAAAGAGAAAGTGCGGAGGAATACAACCGCGATCCCTCCCTTCGCAAGAAGGGAGTGAAATTCTGTGATGAGGAGGATGAGTCACCACTCGAAGAGTTGGTGAACAGGAAAACCACGCCGATCCAAAAGTTAACAACGGAGGTATCGGCCAAGGTAGATCAAATGTGGGATTCCTTAGACTCACGAATAGAAACAGTTTTGAAAATCGTAGAAGAGTCTAAGGATGAGCAAAGTAGTGATAAAGGAAAAGATAAGCGGAGAAACTTTAACCCTGCACATAACAAGGGTAAGGGAAAAATCTCTAACTCCGATGAGGCTGAAAATTCTGATTCAGACAATGATGGTGGATGTGAGGTCTGCTATTATGACCATCCTAAGGGATGTTGTCCAGTTATCTCACATCTGCAGGAGTCTGGGGTGTATGCATTAAATCCAAGACTGAATCAACGGCAAACACCCAGAAGGTTACCTTATCCACAAGGTAACCCGAGGCAGTTCCACCAACCCTTGACGTATTATCCAAGTGGAACACCTCCGCAGCCCATCGAACAACATCAGCAGTGGCAATACCCACAGACATGGGGGATGCCACAGCCGATACATCGATACCCTTACCGGCAGCCTGATCCTTATGGTTATTATGTGCAGCAGCCGGTTTCTCCAGGTGACACTATGAGTCACACTCCACACCGTCACTACTACGCTCGGGAGTACTTTAGAAGGACTCCTTCTCCTCCGGGAGACATCCCACATCCTGTACATCCTCTAACTCCACCCGCACCTTTTTCTCAAGTAGTTCCCATAACACCTCCTACTCCAACAATGCAAGGGGAATTGCCTACCCAACCGCAGCAACGTCATGCCGCGAGATCTGTAAATATTTAGAGTGTAAATATCCAACCGGACACTAGTTCTGGCGATAACTGTATAAAAAGGACCTTTTTTCAGAACTAGGAGACCGGATAGGCTCTCGCAACAACAAGCGGACGGGTATATGCATAGGCCTCTAACTACTAACACTTCGGAGCACCCTTCAGTCCAAGGGAATGTAACACATACGGTTATGTTAACACATACCGTAACTAACTGGATCAAGGTAGGCCACCTTCCCAGGAAACTAACTGATCCTGGGAGTCCCTTTATTCATTTGCAGATCGCTAGGAATGCACCACATCAAGCTCTGCTTAACTCAGGTTCCGGAGTCAACTTAATTTCACGAAAGATGTATCACGCTTGGAACCTGCCCCAACTTAAGAAGAGCAACATCCAACTAGAGCTGGCAGACCAGTCCATCACTATTCCCTT
>MNCI01015553.1:336583-355199 GCA_015680685.1 Gnetum montanum
ATTAAAATTAATTTATCTTCAATGCAATAATTGGCCTAACTTAATGATTCCTTTAACTACAATATAATTTTATTGCTCCTTTAATTTGAATGAACTTAGTTAATTATTTTACATTTTATTGCATCTTAATTATATCACTTTAGTATGACCAACTTCAAGCACAAACATGATTATTATTTAGTACTCCCAATAGTATTGTAACACCACATGAACTAGGATTAGGTTTAAAAGACATTACTTTAGATAAACAGTGAAAAGTGCAAAAAATAAAACATTGCTTAATAACAATTGAAAAGATGCCAAGAAAATTGGACATGTAAAGTAGTAGGCATCCCTAAGAAAAAAGGTTCATAGGAACAAGAAAAATGTAACAAACAGAAAAAAATGTCATAAAAGAATGTAGTGATAGTAGTCCCATGCATCCAAAACCTAACATGTACCCTAATCAAAGTAGAATGATCCCTATTTCCCAAGCCAAAGATTACAAAACAATTACCAAAAACTAATAGTTGAAATCAACTACAAAATTAAATATAAATACTCTTGTATTGCGAATGCATCCAACAAAGACATCAGTCTCTAGCATTGAATAAAAATTATCAAATTTTAATAACTAATATACAATCAATGCAACATAAATAAACCTCATGTCAAAGTTAGGTTTGCATCAAAGATAGGTAATACTCCATACAAATTCTCACATGAAGTACAAGTATATAAATCCTAGATGATCATTATAGCATAGAATCAAACAAATCCACTAGAAATATAAGAGAAAACTCTATTGAATATATAAAACATGAATTTAATCCTAAACTAAAATTCAACCACCACCCACTAAATCCTAAACAACCAAATGAATGAAATGACACTTACTAACAAAGTTGACTATAGAAGTATCCAATTAGCTACTAAAAAATGCTTCCCTCATAATCTCTATAAATTAATTAATGCTTACTAACAAGCCTAACTGCATAACTATCTGGTTCACCATTGAGAAATATTTTTCCTATAGTTACTACAAAAGTTATTATCACTAACAAATTGCATCTCAAGTCAAATGGTTGAATACCAAATTGAAAACATCTCATAAACAAATTCTTGGATGGTGGGGAGACAAATCCAAAACTTTAGCAAAGCCACAAGGATCAAAGACCCAAAATTGTATTACCACACTAAATTTCTAAGATGTCAAACTAAGGTCAAAGTTGAAATGTATGTTCTGATGAACATTTGAAAATGTTAAAAAAATGATAAAAATGAAATATAAGTTCTTGGAGGTTGTTCTAAACTACTAAAAATGATAAAATATTACCAATTTTTGTTTTTAGGTTTCTAGGCATTCTAGGCAACCCTAGAAGCTATGTTGTTTTTATTTCCTTAATTTCATCAAAAAGAAAACAATAATAAAATATGAGAATATGAGAATTTAGGCATTTTATTAAACAACTACCAAATAAACTAAGATTGAAAAAATAACTATGCATGAAAAACAAAGAAAAAGCCCATCAAATGAAGAAAAAAGCATCAAATTACCCTACCTAAAATTGATAGTGCTACAAAAAGGATTCTTACTTGGATTCAATCTTCCAAATAGGATTCTAATCCTAAGAAAAATTATAAGTTAACAATGGAATTTAAGTAAGATTGGAAAAGATGGTAGAGTAAAGATTTTAGTTGTTAGCTTAGATCTAGATCTAGCTCCTCTTCAATGTAGCAAAGTCTTCCTTTTTAGCTCTATCTCCTAGATGTTAGCCATGCAATTGGATGATCTCTCATGAAGTAGTTGCCTGGTATAAATTCTTTCAAGGCGTTAGTAGCATTGGAAAAAAAAGAATAATCTCATGGAAAAATTAAAAATAAAAATAAATCCCAATTCTAAACGTTTTGTTATTCTTTTTCTAGCATGGGTTGATATGTAGCACTAGCTTAATGGGCATCTCCTATGACAAACGTAATAGCTATGACTAACCCCAAGTTAACAATTATGCCTAAGCCCTAGACTAATAATAAAGTTGAAGGTCAAAAGCATCTCTAACGAAAGGTTAGCATGAGATTCTTTAAAATATAAGCTCAAAAAATATATATAAATATAAAATATTATTTTATCAAAAATTCAAATTATTCAAACAAAGCATACTAAAACAAAGTAATACCTCATGTGCCAATGAACCATCCAATACTTGATATCTACTACCTAAAAAATCCAATAAAAGGATTAGTGCACGTGTGCTTAATTAAAATATAGATTCAAAAATAATTTAAAAATATATAAAAATCCTAAATATATAATAAAATTAAAATAATCTAAAAAATAAAATAAGGGGATGTTGAAACCTAAATTAAGTGAAATATAGAGATATCCCAAGATATATAGTCCAATTATAACTTTATATAACTAAGTATTACCCACCAAAATTAAACCCATGATCTAGAACTTTCAAATCAAGTGTCTTACCACTAGGCTAATACCTCATTGTTTGAGAAAAGAATGAAAAAAGACATTAAAGTACATTTAATTAAAAGACTATTTAAATGGGAGAGTAAGGCACATAGCTCAAAATATAAAATCATAGTCAACCATAATAAAATATTAATAAAGCATATACATAGATTAGCAAAAATGACATCAAGGATTAAAATGATAAGCATACTAAGGGGTAAGCAATACCTCAAGTAGGGGTGTTACATTCTTTCCCTCTTAAGAATCTTCTTCCTGGAAGATCTTAGGATGTGAGGTATATAAATCTTTCTCCACTTTTCATGTTTATTCTTGCACTCCATATCTTTCCTAGATAAACTTTACCATCAAAATGATCTCACTCCTTAATCTTCTCTCCATTCTGTCCATGATCTTAACTAGCCACTCTACAAAACTAACATCAAGCTAAAACTCAACATTTTGCCAATCTATTTTGTAACTAGAATTTACAACATACTTACTTAGAATAGAAACATGAAATACATCATGAATCGACTATTGCTTAGATAGAAGATCGAGTTGACAGGTAACTTTACTAATTTATCTCAAAATCAAAAAAAAGGACCAATGTAGTCAAGATCTAAATTTTCTCTTTCACTAAACCTCATAATCCCTTTCAATGATGAAACATTAAGAAAAAATTAATCACCATCATTAAACTCTAATTGACACCTCCTA
Organism: Gnetum montanum; assembly: GCA_015680685.1. NCBI lineage: Eukaryota > Viridiplantae > Streptophyta > Gnetopsida > Gnetales > Gnetaceae > Gnetum > Gnetum montanum. The sequence goes on from MNCI01015553.1 coordinate 339,744, forward strand.
TTTTTGGCATGGTTTTTGTTGGTATTACTTGTAGTTTTCCTATGATAAATATAATCTTTCATATAGCCTTATCAATGATGTCTATCCTGGTCCTCTATCTATCATCTATAGAATCTTAGCAAAGAGGTGTATGACACAGTCTACCATACAATACTTTATAAGATGCTACTTTTAAGCTAGCTTTATAATTATTGTTATATGAAAATTATAAAAAGTAAAGAAATTTATCCAAACTATCTCCATGTTCTGAAGCACAAGCTTAAAGCATATTTCCTAAATCTTATTCATTCTATTTATTTGAGGGTGATATGTTGAGCTGAGATTTAATGTAGAGCATAAACTCTTCTAAAAAGACTATCAAAATCTAGAAGTGAGCTTACGTTCTCTAAATAATACAATCTAATTGGATACTTCATGTAATCTAACAATCTCTAATAGGAACAACTAAGTAATCTCTTCTATACTAGATGTTTCTTTAATAGCAAAAAATTGAAAATATTTGGTCAAAAGATCTATGATCATAATGAAAAATATTTTCATCCTTTTAGTATGAGGTAATTAAATAATGAATTCTATGTCAATATTTTTTCATTTCCACACAAGAATAGTATGTGGATAACGATAACCACTAGTCCTCTAATGTTCTACTTTGATTTGCTGACATACCAAACACTTAGTCACATACTAACAAACATTTTTCTTCATACCAAGTTATCAATACTATCTTTTGATGCTATGATACATCTTATCACTACTTGGATGCATCTTATACTTATTCAAGGAAGCTTTATCAAGTAGCTTCTACATGATTGCAATTAGCACATATATCCTATTCTTATATCTTAATAAGCTAAAACTATTAATTCAAAACATTGAGTTTGTTGAAGAAAGATTTTGCAATCTTATCTTAGAATCTAAAATATACTAAGAAGCTATTACATCCTTTAGGCTATGTAGGATAGTGAGCTTGTAGAATTTCCCAACTTTCTTTAGCACATATGCAAGTTTGTTACCTTTTCCTAGATGATGTTACACTATAAAGTCAAAATGAACAAACAAATTCATCCATTGTCTCTATCTCATGTTCAATTGCAACTAATTCATAATGTAATATAAGCTTATTTATTTAATCTAGAAGGTAATCCATTCACCATGCAAGTAATATCTCCAAATCTTAAGAGCAATGATAATGATAGAAAGCCCTAGTTGAAAATCCAATTTCATGAGGTTTTAATTATCTAGAAGCATATGCCACCATCTTATCATCTTTCATGAGAAAACCACCTAAATGTTCTCCTAAATCATCTATTTACACATAATAAGGCTAACTAGAACCATTGAGATCATGATATGTGTTGAGATCAATCTTTGCTTCTACTCCTCAAAGGCCTCTTGACAAGCATCTCACCAAGTGAAAACATAGGCCTTCCTAAGTAACTTATGTAGAGGCACTGCAATCTTAGATAAGTTCTATACAAACATCTAATACTATCCTACTAGATCCAAAAAACTTCTAAATTTTTTCATTATGATTAAAATAAACCAATCCTTAGTCACTATTGTCTTAGAATGATCCACTACTATACCTACTTTAGAAGCTAGATCATCAAGGAACTACATTTCTGTCTTCTAGAATGTACACTTAAAAGAATGAGTGTACAATTATTAATCTCTTAAGATCTACAAGAGTACTGATAAGTTCACCTTATGCTCCTCTTTATCCTTAGAATAGATTAAGATATCATCAATAAAGATAATGAAAAACTGAACTAAATAAGGACATAACACACTATTCATCAAGTCCACAAAAACTACTACTATATTAGTAAGTCCAAAGGATGTGACTAAGAGTTCATAATATCCATATATTATCTTGAAAGCCATTTTAGACATATCCTCCTATTGCACCCTAATCTGATGATAATGAAACTTTAAATCAATATTAGAAAATACTTTAGCAACTAATGAAATAGGTCATAAATCTTGTGTAGAGAATATCTACACTTTAATCTCAAACAACATCACTATAGATATCCTATGAGGTGTTTTGAAAATTCATTATAAAGTTCCAAGATTGATTGTAATCTCAAACTCAATCTCTCTATAAGGAGGCACTCTGAGAAGTTATTTTTCAAATATATCAAAGAACTCTTAGATTAATAGAATCTAATATATCTCCTAGATAAGTTATTCATGCACCAAGATCATGAAATGACTATGACAATATTTAAATAACTACAAAAACTTCTTAATTGTTACCAAGCCAAGATTAATCTATCTCTTACTTGTTTGGACTATAACCTCTTTACCACTTGTAGAAATAATTGTGAGATTCTTATTCTTGCAATCTAAACATCCATTGTACTTAGCTAACTAGTCCATCCTAGGAATCATATCTTCAACTTCCATTACCATCAAAGCATTATACCACCTATTACCTTGTATCACTACCTCAATTAAAGGAAACATCTCAAAAACCACAATACCAAGAGAATGAGTCATTTAAACTATTAGGGAAGAACACATGGTTGTGGGCTTAAGCTATAAATGGATCACAAATCTAGGATTTATAAAAAATAACTAGAACTAGGGTCAAACAAGATTTAAAAAGAACATCCATCAATATTACCTATAGTATCAATGATAGTATTTGGTTTTTGATCCAAGGGTTAATCTATCAAAGCATAGACCCTTTGCCTATGCCCTTAATCCTTATTATAAACTATATTTTTTTTAATATTTTTTAGTTGTTTTATTAGAGCACTCCTACTATCTATAACCAAGCTTACTGCAAGAATGACAATCTGAGAATTCACTTCTAAAATGTCAAATCTAACCACAAGCATGAAACTTAGCATGGGAGTTGAAAGATATGCTACTACTACCTCTAGAAGTCCTAGCCTACATAGAGCTACTAGACTTGATAATAAGTTGGGGTTTTTTCTTGAGCTAATTTACTTGCTTCTTCTTGCCCAAACTTATGTTCCACTCTATAGCCAACATCTTCGTATAATTTGTCTCATACTTATTCAAACCAAGAGAAATTAAAGCTACATGGATGGAATGAATCAATCCATCAATGTAGTGGTTGGTCATCTCTTTTTCATCACTTTATAGATGGAGATTAAATTGCACTAACTAGAGAAGCTTCACATTATACTCAGAAACAATGAGATCTTTATGATCTAGATTGGATAACTCCTTAAAAATGTACCTTCCTTTAAAGTGTCAACAAAAGTCAATCCACCCCACCTCTTTATCTTCCTAACCTCTAGTAACCCTAGTTGTCTTCCACTAATAGTTGGCTACACCCTTTAACTAATGTACAACCAAACAATTTTGTTATAGTGGACCACAATCCATGAACTAGAAACCTTCTACAACCTCATGTAACCACTCCAAAGCTGCTGCAAGATCTTCAACATCATCAAAATATAAGGCTTTTATCTTTCTAAACTATTGTATGAGCACTTGCTCAATGGACCTTCTATCATCAATGGTTTAATGAAGTTGATATTAGCCCCCAAACCTAGCATTAGACTTATTCTAACTCCTCAAGTAAATGAACATCTCCTATATAAAATTATTTTGTGAGACTTTTCCACTAGATTGATCAAGATTTATCTTATTTAGGATCTCAAAGATTCTTCTTGGCAACATCCTACACTACAATTTGAGAATACTTATCAAACATTTATTTCTAATACCAACTTATAAAACTATACTAACTAGAATTAGGCTAGAAAGATATTACTTAAATAAAAATTGAAAAATGAAGAAAACAAAATACTGCTTCATAAAAATTGAATGGATGCCAATAAATTGCACAAGTATAATAGCAGGCATCCACATAAAAATAGGTGCACAAAAGCAAGAAAAACATAACAAAAAGATAAAACATCATAAAAGAATGTAGTGATAGTAGCTCCATGCATATTAAACCTAACTTGCACTCTAATAAAATTAAAACAAACCCTATTTCCCAAGCCAAAGATTACAAAAATAGTTGCTTAACAATGAAAATTAAATATAGAATTAAATATAAATATGCATGGAATACAATTACATCCAAAAAATTTATTAGGCTCTAACATTGAATAAAAATTTTCAAATTTCAATAACTAATATATAATCAACATAACATAAATAAAGCTCAAATCAAAGTTAGGTTTTCACCAAAGATAGGAAAAACACTATATAAATTCTCACATGAAGTATAAGTGCATAAATCCTAGCTAAACATTACAACATTAAATCAAATAATTAAACTAGAAACATAAGAGTAAAAACTACTAAAGATGTAAAACATGAAGTTAATGATCAACTTTTTCTTCTAACTACTCCTAATAAAAACTTATAAAAAGACATAAAAACACAAAGGGAATCAATCCTAATATGAGGTAGGAGAAATAAGAAATCAAATATTCCCTTATGGGTTTGGTTCAAGGCATCAAGTAACTAGATGGCCATGTATAAGGGATGATTGCAAACAAACGTTAGCATACCAAACATAACTAATGAATGGCACGGTACCTCTATGCTCAACCATACGAATCACAATAATTCACACATGATCTAGTTGAATTCCATGGATGGGACTAGTTGTGGCATCTAGATCATTATGCTTTGATCACAATTCATTGTCTTCCCACTTGGACTAGTGGTAGCTTATCACGTATGGTTTAGTCCAAAGTGAGGCATATGATGTTTCCTAATTCTATGCTACTCCTAGTAACAAAAAGAGATCAATTGATTAACTACTAAATAATGGAAAATAAAGTCTAAGTTAGCCTATGGCGATGGTATTCGCTCTTAATCATCCATAGACATCTTGGGCTTTGTGGAGCTACTTTTGGAATTATCGAGTGTATGTCACTATTTGTGCCAAATAATACACCTATGGGCAATCAAGTATTTAAACAATCATGATTAAGGCATACACATTCCTCTTAATAATAGGAAGAGTAAATAATAATAAATGAAAATTTTTAACTAAAGAAACCATTAAATAATTAACACAACAATATTAATCTAAGTGGATGCTGCAATGATGAAAGTAATCTTGATCTTTATTTCTAGTCATCTAACATGTCTAGGTACATCACACTCGAACAAAGGTGTCATATGGTTACAAACATCACACTACAAGCATGCTCTGGGAATAACAAAATTAAAAGGAAAGAAGCTAAAAACTAACTATTTCTAAGGTCTAAGCTCAAAACTATGTCATTCGGAAGCCCAAGTGCAGTATTTATAGGTCACGTCAAAATTAGGCAATGCTAGGTATCCAATGTCGCTTATTAGCCCCGATGTCAAGTACACGATGTTAGGACTCCGACATCACGTATCCGACGTCAAGGCCCATCAAATCACATCTCATCATACCCTGATGACTAAATGAAAATTGATCCTTGAGTTAAAAAAATGAGGAAGTCCTTTACAAAATATTGGGTAGGTATGGGATAATTAACTGACTCCAACAATGGACAAAATAACTGAATATTTGCATGTCGTAATGGTGCAATACAAAAATGGGACATGTTATTATAAAATAAGACTGTAAGGCTCATGTAGTGCTTGTAGGTGGTGGCTCTTCCATTGGTCACTTCCCTTTGTCATCAAGCTATTGGAATTTGTAACAATTGAGTAAGGCCTGCAATTTTACTTCCTCCGTCCTTGGGTCATGCACTATCCAATTTTTGTGTCGATGTGTGTTGGCATCGGTACCTCCCAAGGACATGGCAATTGTAGAAACATTTGATTTTCCTTGACGTACCATGTTACTAACTAATCTCATTCCTCCTAGAAGGCCCTAGTTTTATCCCTTAGCTCATGATATTCTATCAATCTTCAAGCTAGGTTCAAGGCTACATATTTCTATCCCTGGTAGTTACCTTTAACTACCTCTAATTCTGAGTTTACCAGTTGTAACTTTTGCAAAGTATCCTTCTGATCTGTAAAATCCTTCTCATATAGTGTGTAGGTGATCACCACTTGCTCCTCCAACTCACTTCAAGGATGACCTATTGTTAAGATGGCAAGGTTGGCATATCTGAGGTTAGCCAATGCCATGTATTTCTTCAAATCTTCTATCTACAGGTCCTTATTTTTAACTTCTATTTGTTGGACCATGGCATAACTATCCAAAATGACCTACCATTCAGAATTTTGTGCTACCAAGGAGCTAATGTGGGCCTTGGCCATCTTGATTTCTTTCTCATTAATTTCCTTGTACATGCCAATTAAGTCCCAGAATTGTTCCTTTAACTTCTCATATTTCTTGGTCTAATTTTGCCACATGCTAATCTCAATTGCTATCTTCTGATGAATAGTGCATACCTCCCCCATAGAGAGGGTTCTATTTTCTCAAGCCAATCGACTCATATCCTTGTTGACCCTTGATGAACTGCGATATTGTGTACATGATATCGCATATGCGATATCACATCCACCACACGATATTGCATACATGATATCGTGTCCTACCTCATCTTCTATAAATAAGAGGTGGCGCCCTTGGTTCCAAGATAGTTTGATTTAGACCCTTAGCCAGACTCTAGTAGTTTTTTCATTCCAGAGTTAGAATTATTTCTATGTTTCCACAGTAGGAGTCATAGAGTGAACAGATCTTTATTTGAGCAATTTATACCTAAACACAATTTTGTGTACGGCAATAAAGATGAACTTTATGATAAACCTTGCAACATATAGATTAAGCTAATTAGTAATTAATGATTGTTTAACACTTTCTTAGCTAATTAATATCTCTCTCAACCTTCAACATCCTTATTTAAATACACTCAGTACGACCGCTTCGAGCATGCATGTAGCACTTGGTAACCTAGTAACGATTAGCGTTTGGTAATCCCAACAGCATTGCACTGGTTCAGGATGTGTATGGCAAGTGTGAACGAATACTGGTGTTAGGAAAATTCATAAATTAGTTAATCAATAGTTAATGTAAGTTAGCCACTTAGTTCTCTCTTCCTCTCCTTTATTAGCAAAATACATAAAAAATACAAAAGCTATAAAAATCATATACCTCAAGCTTACTTAACCATACAACCATGACAATACAAGTTTGGGAAGAAAATGATTGATTAACCCTAAGTGTTCCATTAAGGCACATAAGCACTTGGTCCTTGGAGTTCGACTGGATCATGCATGAAACACTCATATTCGTATGGTTGAGTGTAAGGGTACCTCGCCACTCATCATTGGCACTGTTGCCAAGGACTTAGTTATTTGTGCACTGTGTAGAACATAGGAAATCATTCATATCATTGGAATGTTAGAAAGAACCCTTAGGGTTAATCAAAGAAACACAAGATAATAGTACATTATACACCAAACAAAAACAAGATGTCTTCTTCTTTACATAAGAGCACCTCATCGCCTAGGACTAATGCAAGAGGCAGTCAGCGGCATAATACACATAACCAGGATCTGTCAATTCCTCAACAGTTTCATGTGGTATATACTCATCCCGATGAGTATGTACCTGATTTCACCTTTATTGTCCACCAAGATGAACAACTATGTTGGAAATACTTGGAGGGTAACATAGTATTGCCTCCAGACCGATCAGTTCCCAACATGCTCCTTCGTGCTCTCACATGAATAGGCATGCCATGTTTATACATAGAATATGCTGCATGTGATCATGACTCAAGAGACTATCATCCCATAGAAGCGCAACATCAAAGGGACTTACGACAGGAGAGATACCATACATCTTTGAAAGGTAAATGGCCCCATGATGTTCCATATGTTTTGACTGAAATTGAGGATGTTGAACCTGTCTCAACAGCTTCCCCACGAAACAATGTTCCTACCTCCTGACATTAGTCAAGAGGTAGTGTATCAGAACCTTCACCCCACTATTCACAACCCTAGTTTTGATACCCATGAACATGAAGTGTTCAACGAAGGGACATGAACACATGATAAGGGTGAACGTTTTGATCATGATCATGATTGAGGCCAACCACCAAAGAGAAGGTAGAAAACACCATCATGGAGATGGTTCTCCTTCTTCTTCACCTTCATCATCATATTCATCCTCTCCTTTAGTGTTCGGATGCATTCATAGGGAAACCAATCATGAGGATAAGGGAAAACGAAGTGAAAGTCATCGATGAGACAATCGAGAATGAGGATGAGAACACTCTAAAGAATCAAGGCATAGAAGAAGGAGGAGTAGGGAATCGCATAGACACCATAGATGCTATAAATGAGATGATCACGAAGAACCCCTACTCACAACTAGAAGCATGCTAGATATAAAAAAGGTTGTAAGAGCTTCAACAAGGCACCAAAAGGATAGTAGGATCAAGAGGTTAGACATGAACAACATCCCACGATTTGAAGGGGGATACAACATTGATCCTCAAAATCATTTACAAGAATTCCACAATGCATGTGCCTTGCAAAACATAGAAAACGAATGGCAAAAACTAAAGTTGTTCCCAAGGACACTAGTGAAAGAAGCTAAAAGCTAGTACCAGTTCTTAGAACTAGAATCCATTTGGAGGTGGAGTACAATGTTAGAACTGTTTAATGATAAGTACCAAACATACTCCCGAGTGTCTAACCTGCAGAAGCAAATCCAAGGATGGAAGCAAGGAAATCATGAACCCTTGGATGCTATCATGGGCCACTATTATGCACTATTACATCATTTCCTTGGTCATGGTTATTCATAGTGGGATCAACTATGCCATCTTGTGGATGGACTTAGGCATGAAACAACAAGAACCCTTGGGATGTACGCCCAAGCAAGGTTATCAGAGCTTAGGTCTCATCAAATTCATAGACTACTAGAGCAAGTTTCCAAAGAAGAAGGTGAGCTACAAAAGAGAGAAAGTACAAAAGAATATAACTGAGATCCTTCCCTCTAAAAAATAAGAGTGAGAATTTGTGAGGAGGAAGAAGAGTCACCACTGGAAGAGATGGTGAATAGGAAAACTTTGCCTCTCCAAAAGTTAATATCAGAAGTATCGAAAAAGGTAGACCAAATGTGGGACTCCCTGGATAGTAGGTTTGAAACTATTCTTAAAATTATAGAGGAGTCTAGGAAGCAAGGTAGTGACTATCAAAAAAAGAAAAGAGAGAAGTGGAAAATGCATGTAACAAGGGGAAGGGAAAAATGGTCATCATAGAAGAGGTTGTGGATTCATACATGAATAATGATAGTGGATGCGAGATATGCCAATATGACCATCCTAAGGGATGTTTCCCAATGATCTCACATCTACAAGAGTCTAGGGTGTATGCACCCAACCCACAACTAAATAAATGGCAAGCACCCTAACGGTTACCTTATCCCCAAGGTAACCTAAGGCAATTCCACCAACCTTCAACATATTATCCAAGTGGAATCCACCACAACCCGTTGAGCAACATCAACAGTGGCAATACCCATAGTCATGGGGGATGCCACCACTAAGGCAACAATACCCATACTAGCAACCTAACCCATATGGCTACTACGTGCAGCATCCAATCTCTCCAGGTGACTCTGTTAGTCAAGTTACACCACAACATCACTATCAAGCCCGTGAGTATTATAGAACTCCTTCTCCTAGAAAAGAAAACCCATAAATAGACCATCCTTCAAATCCATCCACGGCTCTCACACCAATAGCTCCATTACCACTTGCTCCAGCAATGCAAGGGGAACTCCCTACTCAACCATAGTAACACAATGCCACAAGGGCTATAAATCCTCAACCCACTATTGGTTCTGACAACCATATGAAAAAAAGACCTTTCTTCATAACCAATAGTCCAACCAAGCCCTTAAAACCACAAGAAAATGAACCTCTGAAGGCCTCCCCATCAAATAAAGCTTTAGAGCTCCCTTTAAACCAAACACTGAGCTCAACGCATATGGTTATGTTAACACATGTCGTTACTGACTAGATCAAGGTTGGCCACCTTCACAGGAAATTCTCTGATCCTAGAAGCCCTCTACTCTATCTCCAAATTGCTGGAATGAGCCATGCAAAGCTCTTCTGGATTCAGGTTCTGGAGTCAACTTAATATCGCAAGAAATGTACAAAGCCTGGAACCTGCCTCCATTAAAGAAGAGCAATATTCACCTAGAGCTTTCTTACCAATCCATCACTATTCCCTTGGGACTGGTGGAGGACATCGTCACCACTATGTGTGGATGGTCATACCTAGTTGATTTTCTAGTGATACAAGTGAATAACGGTAAAGGGGATTTCCCAATAATAATGGGAAGGGCATGGCTAACTACTATAGATGCACGCCTAGGAATCCACGATCTTTCCCTGGAAATATCTAAGGAGAACACTTTTGGAAAGATTGAGAAGAAGAAGGTTCCATGCATTGCATACAATGATACAGGGTGTAATTGCGTGCAGAGATCATGGGTTGTGCAAAGTTTAGCATTGCCTGCATGCAATCGATGTGAAAAAAACATTAACATACAAAAGTGCTTGTATGCAGCATCCACACGACAAGAAAACACCTAGTGCCTGATAGCTAATCAAGAGAGAAACTCACTAATATACATGGAACTAACTAAGGGAATAACTTGCACTTACATCGAAAGCATAGATGCACTAAAGCAAGTCCACTACCAACATTCGAGCCTTAACCTTGAAAAAATCAAATGGGAGAAGTTGGAAATTCTTGAAAAATTTAAACAAGACCCCTTAGAATTGAAATCATTGCTCACTGATTTGGAATATATGATTCTTGAAAATGGAAACCTAGTAATCATCAATGCAAGAATTACTTCCATACAAAAAGGAAGACTGCTGAAAGTAATAAACAAGTGGTCAAAAGCCTTTGCCTAGTCATATCCCTAATTAACTAGAATAGATCCTAGGATATTCCAACATAGGATTTACACTGATCACCCCTTGAAACCTTGAAAACAACCATAGAGGCGATTGAACCCAAAATTGAAGCAAGTAGTAAAAGAAGAAATAGAATAGCTTCTTAAGGCTGGGTTCATATATCCCATTGCTAATAGCGAATGGGTTAGTCATTTGGTAATTTTTTCTAAAAAGGAAGGAAAATGGAGGGTGTGCATAGATTTTAGGCTGCTGAACATGGCAACATTTAAGGATCACTTTCCATTGCCATTCGTTGACCAAGTCTTAAACACCATAGCAGGGCATCGCTATTATAGTTTTCGAGATGGCTATAGCAGATACAACCACATACAAATAGCCCTAGAAAACCAACCCAAGACAATGTTCACCAGTCCTTGGGGAACATTTACATAAAAAAAATGTTGTTTGGCTTGTGTAATGCTCTTGCCACATTTAAACACCTAGTTCTAACCATATTCCAACAGCAAATATGGAATGGAGTGGAAGTCTTTATGGATGACTTCTCCACCTATGGAACAAGTTTTGATCAAGCCTTGGACTGACTAGAGCAAGTGATGAAAAGATGCGTAGAAACCAATCTAAGGCTCAACTAGCAGAAAAGCCATTTAATGGTGCAAGAAGGCATAGTACTTAGGCATAAGGTTTCACATGTAGGAATAGAGGTAGACCCAGATAAAATTAGTGTTATCCAAGGAATCACCCGTCAACTAGAAACTATCAAAGATATTTGGTCATTCCTTGGACACACTGGCTACTATAGGAGATTCATTGAGAACTTATCCAAGATTTCCAGACTATTGGTAGAGCTAATAAAGAAATACATACCTTTTGAGTGGACCAGGGAATGTGAACGAGCATTCCAAACCCTAAAATAAAAGCTAGTAGAAACTCCCATTCTACAAGCTCCTGACTAGTCTAGACCTTTCCACATCATGATAGACATGTCCAATTATGTCTTAGGAGTTATACTTACACAATTAGATGACCAAAAATGCCCTTACTACATCCACTGTGCAAGTAGAAGTATCACTGGTGAAAAACTTAACTACACAACTACAAAAAAAGAATTAATGATTGTATTGTTTGCACTGGATAAGTTTAGGCACTATGTTTTAGGTTACAAAGTGTTCATCCACATGGATCATAGTGTAATCCAGTTCCTCATGAACAAGCCAATAGTTAGCCCTCGTATTATATGATGGTTGGTAATCCTATAGGAGTTCGATCTAATGATGATCGATCAGAAAGGCACCGAGAACATAGTTGCAGATCATTTATCTTAGTTACACTGGGATAGCAAAGAGGATCAATATGTAATGTTTAATCATTTTCCTGATGAAGCCCTCTTTGCTGATATAGTGAATAACCAACTACCCACGGAGTCGAACTAGTATAGTAGCATTCTCACCTATCTCCTTACTCAACAAACACCACATGAGCTGGACTTTAAGAAGAAACAACAATCTCTTTACAAAGCCAAGTACTTCATGGAGATCAATGGATAACTTTACATAGTGTGTCCTAATGGCTTGGTTCGATGGTGTGTGCCTGAGTTAGACCAACTGAAAGTTCTCCAAGATGCTCATGAGGGCCCTTATGGGGATCATTATGCAAGGAGATGAACGGCTATTAACATCTTTCTTGCAAGATATTACTAGCCAACATTATTCCAGGATGCCCATCAATTTGTCCAATCTTATGAGTGCTGTCAACATGATGGGGGAATGACTGCTAAAATGGAGGGTCCGACACAATGGATTCAACTATTAGAACCCTTCAACATTTGGGAAATAGACTTTATGGAGCCCATTACACCAATTTCCAATGGAAAAGCTTACATCGTAGTTGCCATAGACTATTTAACAAAATGGGCTGAAGCAGCTACTGTTAAAGACTGTACATCATCTACAACTGCACGATTTGTGCAACAACAAATTGTAAATAGGTTTGGTATGCCACGTTCACTTATCTTGGATAATGGAACACACTTCACAGGTGCAACTTTTTGAAAGTTACTGCAACACTTACAGGTTGAACATAAACTTACTACACCTTATCACCCCCAAGTTAATGGACAAGCTAAGGTCACCAACAGGGAGATCACTAGAATATTGACTACGACAATTAACAAGTATAGGCTAGATTGGAGCACTAAACTAAATGATGCTCTTTGGGCATACCTCTCAACCTGGAAACTCCCTATAGACTACTCTCCCTACGAGTTAGTGTACAGAAAGCTTCCACTGCTTCCGATTTAAACCAAACTCCATATACTATCAACAACTTGTGACCTCCACCTCAATCTTGATCCAGCACAAAAAAAAGGTTGGCAAATTTAAACGTGCTAGACAAAAATTGAATAGCTACCCTATCATCAAATGACTTGCACAATGCATATAACAAGCAACACCATGACTTGAAGATTCAAAAGGTTAAGTATCAACCAAGAGATAAGGTTCGCTACTAGAACCCCACACATGTGCCACAACGCACAAAATTTCAAACACTGTGGGAAGGACCTTACATTATTCATGCAAAATTTCCTTTAGGGGCCATGACAATATACAAACCTGAGAGCCCTGATAAGAGATTGTTAATCAATGTGCAATAGACCAAACCCTTCCACGAATTTAGAACGGTCAATGCACATGATACCTCTAAGAAGGGATGACCATGCTCATTATTTTGGATCTACTCCTTCCAATTCATTCATGGGGGAGATGACCATCTCTGCTAACCATTTGAGGCCCTCAATTCTTTTTTAAGTTTTTTTTACACCATTTTGTTTTATAAATTTCTTTAATTTTTCTTTTTTTTTTGCAACATCATTTATACTTTCTCATTTCTTTGTGTGACTATTTTTTTTTCTTCTATTGTTTTGTTTTGTTTTTGTTTTTGTTTTTGTTTTTATTTTTTTCTTTCTTTGTAGTTTTTCTTTTGTTATATTTTTTACCTAATAAGTGCTCCCAATGAACTATATTCTATTGATTGCTAATGTTTATTTTTTACCTTTGAGTTATAATGTTGATACTAAGGTATTGATGAGTGGTGAGGTACCCCTACACTCAACCATATGAAACGAGTGTAGCACGTGTGATCCGATCAAACTCCGTAGACTAAATTCCTAGACGCCCCATGGAACACTTGGGGTTAATCATTCATTGTCTTCCAAAACTTACTTGTTGTTGTCACGGTGTATGGTTAAGTAAGTATGAGGTATATGATTTTTATGGTCTTTTATTGTTCTTCTCCTATGCTATGAGGTGAAGGGTTGAGAAACTAACTAACTCTAACTAAGGACCTAAGTCTAAATTAACTAGCGTCAGCATCTGTTCCCACTTACCGTACACACCCTGAACTATGAAACTGTGGCTACCAAATGATAATCGTTACTAGGATCACCACACATAACACACGTGCTCGAAGTGGTCGTACTGCAGCACTTAACTAGCCTAAACATGATGAGCAGCCGATTCCTTGACTAGCCGTACACACCCGTAGATGCTCTTAATCAAGTCATACTCATCCCATATTCTAGGAGTTGAGGGTGAGAGAATCTAATCGCAATGAGTAGCCGATTTCTTGGTTAGCCGTACACATTCGTTAATGCTCGTAACCAAGTCGTACTCATTCCACGCTAATGCATGTAATAAATAATAGGTAGGAAATAACAAATAATAAACCTATTCCATGCATTACAAGTTTTATCCACAAAGCTCGTCTTTATTTCCATACACAACTTGTGTTCAGGTACAAAGCTGCTCAAATAAAGATCCGTTCACTTAGGGACTCCTACTGCGGGCACATGGAAAATATTCTATCTCTGGAGTGATCAAACTGCTAGAGTTTTCCTACTTCTAGCCTAGGATGGGAAATGAGGGGAGTGCCACCTCTTATTTATAGATTTGGCGATGGACCATGATATCGCGTACGCGATATCTCAGGGGACAATACGATATCACGATGGTTGCGATATCACGTACACGATATCGCAGTGCATGTGATATCGCATCTCATCATACCCCCATGACTGAATGAAAACTCATCCTTGAGTTCCTTACAATAATATCAGGTAGGTATGGAATTATTGAGGGAAATGGAACTAATGGGATGACATGTGAACAGATCATTATTACAAGACTTGACAAAATTGTTGTTCATGACAACAATGATTAACACCTTATTACAATGACATCAGGCCTTTGTTGGCAGCTGGGAAAGAGAGAAAGAAAGAAGTGTTGCTACTGCCAACGCCAAGATTGTGCCTTTGTTGTCCATCCATAAGCGCCATCGATCTTGCTCCTTGCATAGCTGCTTCAACGCTACTCCATTCCAAGTGTTTGCTCCAGATCTGCTTCGTTGTTTGTATGGTCGCCATCTACACACACAACACAATCTTCTATTAGCAAGGGTAAATGAATGATCATGGAACTGATATATTGCTTCGATGTAAGTCCATTAGCTAGGTTGTGGTATGGCTGATATGGATCTGGGAATATGTTACTAATGACTACCGAAGGTGTAGGGGTTAGGAAGAAAATCAAAAATTTCAGGGCTAGGAGAAAATCAAAAAAATCAGGCCCCG
>MNCI01015553.1:360399-380452 GCA_015680685.1 Gnetum montanum
CCCATCTCTAAAATCCATTAACTTGGGTGCATCAGTTAACTTATTTTCCTTAAACATTTCCACAATCAACATTCTTTTTGTTTCATTCCCATCTCTAACATCCATTTTATAGACGTTGTCATTGTTTCTTTTTCTCTATCTTTCTTATTCCTTATCTTTTTCTCTCTCTTTCTTATTCCTTATCTTTTTCCATTCTATCGCTACCATAGGATCGCTCTTAGTGATGGGAGCCCTGGTCCAATTTTTCCTAACCCCTACACCTTGGGTAGTAACCAGTGTTATATCTCTAGAATCCATATTAGCCATATCAAAACTAAGCCAATGGATCTTACACTGAGGCAAGGTATCAACTGTATTGTAATTTACTTATCCTTGCCCACATGTGACTATGTTGTGTGTGCAGATGGCAATCATACAGCAATGAACCTAACCTAGAGGAAACACTCATGATGGACTAGTGTTGGAATGGTTGTGCAAGGAACAAGATTGATGGCATAGCTATGGATGGAAAACGAAAGGCGTAATCTTGGCATCGGTAGCAACACATCCTCTCCTTTTCTCTCTCTTCTCTCTTATCTGCCAAATAAGGCTAGATGTCAATTATGTAGTGTTCACTCTTGTAGTCATGAACACTAACTTTGTCATTTATTGTAATGTTGATCCATTCACATGTCATCCCATTCACCATTAGTTTTCATTCAAGTCCATAATCCCATACCTTCCCAATATTTTGTAAGGAACTCAAGGACGAGTTTTCATTCAGTAATGGGGGTATGATGAACCGTGATATTGTGTATGTGATATCACATCCACCAAGTGATATCGCATCCTACCTCATCTTCTATAAATAAGAGGCAGCACCCCTTGTTCCAAGATAGTTAGATTTAGACCCTTAGCCAAACTCTAGCAGTTTTGTCATTCCAAAGTTAGAATTATTTCTGTGTGCCCACAATAGGAGTCATAGAGTGAACGGATCTTTATTTGAGCAATTTTTACCTAACCATAATTTTGTGTACGAAAATAAAGACAAAATTTATGATAAACCTTGCAGCATACAGATTAAGCTAATTAGTAATTAATGATTGTTTAATGCTTTCCTAGCTAATTAATATCTCTCTCAACCTTCAACCCCCTTAGTTAAATACACTTAGTGCAACCACTTTGAACATGCATGTAGCGCTTGGTAACCCAGTAACAATTAGCGTTTGGTAATCCCAGCAGTGTTGCACTGGTTCAGGATGTGTATAGCAAGTGGGAATGGATACTGGTGTTAGGAACATTTAGAACTTAGTTAATGTAAGTTAGCCACTTAGTTCTCTCTTCCTCTCCTTTATTAGCAGAAGACATAAAAAATACAAAAGCTATAAAAATCATATACCTCAAGCTTACTTAACCATACAACTGTGACAATACAAGAAAGTTTGGGAAGACAATGATTGATTAACCCTGAGTGTTCCATTAAGGCGCATAAGCACTTAGTCCATGGAGTTTGACCAGATCATGAATGAAACACTCGTATTTGTATGGTTGAGTGCAGGGGTATCTCTCCACTCATCAACCCTCACCAATTATTCCCTGAACGAGTGGACACTCTCTTCTAAGATGTTCTTTTTCTTTTCCACTATGGTTAACCAAGCATTCTCTTTAGCAAGCTGCTTATTTTCTTCTTGAATAGTGGTCAATGCCTTCTTATGCACATGAGTTTGTGCATTTTCAGCGAAGGCATTCCAAACTACCATCTCCTTTTCTTGATTCATATATGCTCTCTCCTTTTCTAGCTTAGTAAGCTCTTCTATCTAAAATTTCTCCAGCTATTCTAGTGTGATGAAATGAGTAGGATCCCATCATTCAACGTGCAAGGTAGCCAAATCTTCATGCAATCTTTGCACCTCAGCTTCTACATGCTTGACCTTGACCTCATCCATGACTAAATTTTCTTTTGTAGTGATAAGGTCCAATTGTGCTACATTGACATTGTTAGGGATGTCAAATAGAGTGGTTATTACTTGACCTATTTTCAAAAAATGATCAAGTACATCCTCATGCACTACAACGGTCATTAAGATCTTAGCCAACATTTTTTCATCTCTTATCCCTACCAAATCAGTTAAAAGCATAATAGGAACATTGAACAATTCCCTGATGTGATTAGTGATCACCTCTACTACACTTGCTACATCCTCATCTTGTAGCACCATGATTGTGGTGCCTTCTCCAATCTCCAAAGTAACCTAAAAGGATATAGCATTTCTAGAAATTTGGCATGACCATTGGGATTCCCCTCCACTTAAGGGAATTGAGATCTTTCCCCTTGTTAGATTGGCTGATATGTGGGTTGTATAGTATCATCCATAACTCGAAAGAGATTGACCTCATCCTTGCTCCCCCAACTGACAATCTTAGCAATTCTTTGTAGGTGGCTCATTGATAATTTATGATCTTACAATGATGATGGTGGAGCTTGTGCTTGCAGGTGCTGCTCAAGCTCTTACTACATTTTAGTTCTTGGTTCTACCTCCTTTTCAGCTTCTTGCTCCTCACTAGAATCTTTTCTTGGTGCTATGGTTTTGAGAAGCTCTACAAAAGAGGCATGCTGAGCCTTCCAAAGGATATCATTGGTATATTCTAAGATTCCCATGTGCTTGCATAGCTTTCTAATTAGATAAGAAAATGGTAGTGTTGGTCTTCCTGACTTCATTTCTTCAAACCACCGTTGGATTTCTATGAAATAACACTAAGGTTACTGAAAATTTTTTTGTTAAAATGATGCTTCCCCTAGTCGCATCAATGGAAATGCAATTGAGCCCTTTGGTGGAAAATAGGTGGTATGTCACAATCTTGAAGTAAGTTCTCTCTTCCAAGGTTAGCTCATGGTATGATTTATCTTCTTTGTCATATGCCCACTTCAACCATAGTCTCTTTTTTTTAGGGTCAGATCTAGTAGACAGGTGAGCAACCTTGGCTTCTTCATTAGGTAGACTAAGAGATATAGCTATATCTTTGACTACATAAGAGACATTCACCCCACAAATATTCATAGTGGTACCCTCATCCTTATTGTGCCAAAATTGATGGACTTCCCCCAAGTACCATTCATCACTATCAAAGAAGTTCGACCACAATGGGGATGCTTTGAGTTGTGTCTACACTCCTTCAGAAGTGAATTCCATGAATGGACCAAAGTTCATTTCCACAATGACTGAGGCCAATGTGCACTTTTTTAAAATGGTAGTAAGGTAGTCAGGGAGAAACATGAGACATTGTCCTTATTCGAGAGTCAATACTTCTACCGCCTCACCTTAGGTTGATTTCCTAGTAGTAGGAGCCTCTTGATGGATACTAAAAGTTTAGGCTTCTTATTCAACATGTTCTGCTTGTTCTCCTTACTAACCACAGCCACCACATGGACACTTAGTGGCTTTCTACAAGGGTTCACCCTCAGCACTTCCTTTTGGGGCCATCTGCAATCAACAAAAACCAAGTGTTACCAAGGTGATGTTTATTATCATCTATCAACTAATAACCTTAGTTCATTAAGTTCATTATGCATATGATTGCAAGGTTAAGAAAATTTTCAAGAAAAATCCCCCAAAAAGTGTCTATGTTTTCTACGATCGATTGTAACTAGTTCCTTTTTCATTATATGTGGATTAAAATAATGGTTTTAGGCCTAAGGGTTAGAAAAATTGGATGTCTAGTGTTATCGTTAATGATTTTTCATTATAAGTCCTATGATTTTTAACATTCTTACCCTTAGAGTACCTTCTAGGTGATAGAAAATTTTAACAAATTGGTACAAAGTTTGCATGCCCGCATCCCCCCACCCCACTGAGTAAGTTGAACATTCTAGGTTCAGATAGATTCAAAAGGTACAAAAATTGAAGCATTAGAGAGCTAGATAACGCAAGATGGAGGCATAGAGCTCTAAGTTGTGAGAAAAATGTTCAACAACTCCCCTAATAACAAATAAGAGAAATGAAGTTCATGTTGCATAGGGTTCCACTATATATACCTTTTTTTTAGACCCAACATCAGGTACGAGACATCGTGTACCCAACATCAGGATGGTATATGACATTGAGGTCCAAAACTTTTGATTTTTATGGTGCCAAATGGTATGCAAACTAAAGCTCTAGATTTGATTGGAAGGTTGAAAGTTAAATTAATTAGAGGTACCGAAGGTAGGATAGGGTGAAGTCTTCAATGATAAAAGTATGAGAATGAGCAAGAAAAAAGGCATTGAGAGCTTGATTGTGGAATAGAGTATGTTCATGATAATGGAAATAGTAAAATATAATAAATAGAGTGCATGGAAGGTGAAAAATGATGTGGTCCTATTCAGCAAGTACAAGTCACAAAAGTTACACAAGTGGATCCTTCCCAAAGCAGTCTCTAGCCTATGATGCCTTTGTGTAACCATGTCTAAAATTTCTATAGGCACTAGAGGAGTTAAATGCAATGCATACCTATGGAACAAAACACACATGTTAAAACCACTGAATTGAGATAAGTACTCCATGTTACATAAAACCACAAGTTATGAACATTTGAACAATGAGATGGAATGGACTAAAGAAGGGATAGTAGAAATCGGGACATGAGGTGTCATACCATGATCATAATAAAACCTTATGTGTTATTAATAGTTAGATAACCATGTGTTCTTCTATCTAAGATTTAAACCAAGTCCATACCACATTCAGTGATACTGCATTATTTCATCCCATCAACAAACAACCATAAGACTATCAAAGTTGTAAGGAGTAACATCGCTTGGCATTTTGTCCAAGGGAGGAGTCTTCTTATGGCACAGTTAACTTTTTTTTCCTTGATGGTTCTAAGAAGTCACCAACCTTCAGGCATGGGTATATGTCTTTCTAGTGGGACTCACAAAAGTTTATTCAATGTCAATTAAAGTTGCTCTTACTTCCATTTTTCATTAGATCTACAAGGATATGGTTACAACCTCATCAAAATGATAGAACATATAGAAGTAGCCAAAGAGAATCCACCAATCCCCTTGATGTCACACCCTTTACATCCCATCTTGGTTCTACACTCTTCCATCTAGACACAATGGTTATGAAGTTATTTAGATTTTGGATGATGAAAAAGATTACCATTATGACCAGAGCAAGAACCTCTTATTAATGAACTGGGTGAATGGATGTCGTAGTCTCAATGTCCAAATAATCAGTCCCTTATGATTCAACAACATAGAGAAAAAACCCCACCTCAATGGCAACATGATCAATAGTGAGATTACATACAAGGAAAATTTAAAAAAATAACTAGAAAAAGTAGAAAGAATAGGAAAATGATAAAAAAATGTAAAAACAAAGATAAAAAAGCAATTAAAAATCCTGACGATTAGAATGGAGGGTAACCCCCACGACTGAACATTTGGTCATGGCTAGGATTAATAAGTGGATGAAAAGGATCCATGCATGTATGAAATGTTGGGAACAATTCATGCCCAAACCACTAGGTATCTATTGGTGGTTTCGTGGCTAGGTAGAAAAATTTTTGGTCACACACTTGATTGTTATATATATGGTGGTTCAGGATATGAGACATGTTAAGATTATGGATGACTAACCCACTATTTCACCCTTGAGTATGAGATGGTATGCATGGATTCAATTGTCTTCCTACATTTGTAGATTCATTAGTTGGATGTGGGATTGGAGTACGGATAGATGGTGGCCCTTGTGTATGGTCGGAGGACATTGATTTAGATAACCAAGGTGGTGCACTAAGTTGGCCTCATACTAGCTCAAATGATGTAGTGGATCCATGTGTAGTTTTCCTTAACTTATGACCTTTCCTCTAGAAAGGAAATTTTTAGCATTGTGGTTGAAACCCACTAGTGTCAACATGTCTTTGCACATTTTCAGCATAAGTAGCACTCATTGGTTGATATTAAGGCACTAAACCTTCTTGAATTGCTAGTGATGGTGTATAAGGAGGTGAATGATGAGAATATTGAGGGTGAGTTGGATGGTAAGAGGCACAAGGTGGTGATCCATTAGGGGATGTCATGTATTAATGGTATTTGTGAGTGTGGTGGTGGTGATTTGAAGTACAGGATGCAAAAATGGTTGGAGAAATAGGATGCTGAACATAACAACCATGTGTTTTCAACGAATATGGCTGATGTGGTGGTGGCCCCACCCATGACTATGGTTGTTGCCATTATGGTTGATGATTATGTTGAGGATGGTAATAAGTCCCCCTAGGATGGTATGATTGGTTGTGGGACTATCTAAAATTACCTCATAGGAGAGGAAGTCTCCTGGGCATGTGCTTTTGCAAAAATTTCATATTTAAAGAATCCACCCAATACTCCTGTAGATGTAATAATATGGGGAATTGGCTTCTTGGGTGGTCATATATGCATAGGTTGCATTCATCATCTGCATCTATAGTGGAGCCTTTAGCCTCACTTTCATCTATCATTTTTCTCATTTTCTAAAAATTATTCTTACTTATTTCTCTATTTTGTATCCTCTGTTGATGATGATTGCCTAACTTATGTTACATGAGCTTCTCCACAACCGTCTCAACCAGAGTTGTAATGCTGTCATTTACCCATTTTGACATCCTATTAAACTTTGCTTCTAAATCATCTAGAAACTCCTTTATCAGCAGAGTTTGTTGTGGGATCACCTTATCAAAGGTAGTTTCATTTTCCTTATCATAAATTTGGACCTCCTTTAATTAAAGAGTTCAATCCCATTGATGTTTTTTGACATTCTTCCATTTACACATTTCTCCTTATTATTTTGCCATATGCTCTATTATCTCTTTAATATGATGGGCTTGAAGCTCGTAAAGTTGCCCTAGGGAATACATCCCAAGGGTTGCCCTTGTTTCATTATGAAACCCATTGATGATGTGGTAAAGTTGCTCTTCCTCAGAGAAACCATGGCCAGGGCAACAATTCAATAAGGCGTAATACCTATCTAAGGCCATGTCCAAGGTTTCATGTTGTTCTTGTTTCCACTATTGGATTTGTCTCCTTAGATTAGACACTCTTTTATAAGTTTGATATCTTTTGTTCAAAAATTATACCATTGTAGACCATCATTGGATTGAGTTTGGTCTCAACGATCTATACCACACCTCAACTCTATCAATTAGTGTCCTAGGAAAGAGTTTAAGCTTTTACCACTCACTTTCAATGTTGTAGTAAGAACAAGCATCATGGAAGGCTTGTAAATGATGTTGTGGATCTAAACCATAGCCTCCTACAAATTTAGGAATATTGTTCATGTTAAGCTTAGGTAAAAAACTCCTTTTGAGATACCTGCGAGATATCTTAACTACCTCTATGATATGCATTAAGCTCTTAGTGGCCAACAGGGATTCATCAACATCAAAAATATTGTGAGGGAAATTTCTATGTTCATGATGACTTTTTTAACTTTTCCCATGGGTTTAATCCAATTTCT
The DNA here is from genome assembly GCA_015680685.1 of Gnetum montanum. Lineage (NCBI taxonomy): Eukaryota > Viridiplantae > Streptophyta > Gnetopsida > Gnetales > Gnetaceae > Gnetum > Gnetum montanum. Next base: position 367,854 of record MNCI01015553.1, read on the forward strand.
AGTCTGACCCTTTCGTGGAGCTCTATCTCTATACCTACATTCATATTTGTCAGAACTAGACATTGAAGAGGAAGAGGAAGATGAGGAACTAGAAGAAATGCCATGGCTTCTATAGTGTTCCTTGGAGTCCCTTGATTTATTATTTTTTTTTTTTGAAGAGGTCTTAGGCCTTGAGGCCTTCCCTAGATCAGGACCTATGTCATCTCCTCCAAGATTGTCTAGCTTAGGTGAATGTAGACTTTGGGTGTCATTAGGATGGTCATGATCATAAGAAACCCTTGCATAAGGTTGATCACTCCAATATTCTACATCATATATCTCATTAGTTCTCCAATGAATCTATTCACAATATAATGTATAGTCACTTCCATGTGAGAGAGACATTGTTTTTGGTTTATGTTGTGTGTGAATCAATAGCTTCTGAAAGATATATTATTAATACCTTTTACAACTATCATGTATAATATAACTAATCTAGATAACTAGCACCATCCATGGCAATGGTGCCAATGATGAGCAGCAAGGTACCCTTACATTCAACCATACAAATCACAAGCGTTCACACATGATCTGATTGAGTTCCATGGTTGGGACTATTTCTAGCAGCTAGATCATTATGCTTTGATCATAGTTCGCTATCTTCCCACTTGAACTAGTGGTAGCTTGTCATGTATGGTTTAGTCCAAAGTGAGGCATATGATGTTTCCTAATTCTATGCTACTCCTAGTGATGAAAAGAGATAAATTGATTAACTAATAAATAATAGAAAATAAAGTCTGAGTTAGCCTATGGTGATGGTATCTACTCTTAATCATCCATACACATCTTGGACTTTGTGGAGCTACTTTTGGAATTACCAAGTGTACATCACTGGTTGTGCCAAATGATACACCTCTAGGCAACCAAGTATTTACACTTAAAAGCTCATGATTAATGCATACACATTCCACTTAACAATAGGAAGATTAAATAAAAATAAATGGAAATTTTTAACTAAAGAAAGCATTAAATAATTAAAACAACAATATTAATCTAAGTGGATGCTACAATGATGGAAGTAATATCAATCTTTATTGCTAGTCATGTAACATGTCCAAGTATGTCACACTCAAACAAAGGTGTCATACGATTGCAAACATTACACTACAAGCATGCTCTAGGAATAATAGACTTAAAAGAAAAGAAGCTAAAAACTAACTATTTCTAAGATCTAAGAAAAAAACTATCTCATTGGAAGCCTAAGTGCAATATTTATAGGCAAGGTCCATATGAGGTCATGTTGGGTATCTAATGTCACTTATTAACCCCGACATCGAGTATACAATGTCAAGACTCTAACAATGAGGCCCATCAAATCACATCTCATCAACAACATAAACTAATTAGGTCATAAGTATTAGTATAAAGAAATAATCAAAACTAAAAAACTATAACTCTACCACCATTTACTAAATCCCAAAAAAACAAACAAATTGAATGATTCTTACTGACAAGGCTAACTACATAAGTCTCAAGCTCAATACTAAGAAATTCTTTTTGCATAGTTACTATAAATTAATTAACACTTACCAACAAGGTTGACAGCATAAGTATTTATCTTACCACCAAGAAAGACTTCCTACATAGTCACTACAAAAGTTATTATTGTTGCCAACAAGCCATATTTAAAGTCAAATGGTCAAATATTTAATTACATATAGTTAAAAAACAAATCCCTAGGTGGTAGAAAGATGAATCCAAAAGTAAAGACCAAGAATTGTGTTCTCAAATAGAATTTATAACATGTCAAACTAAAGCCAAAGATAAAATGTATGTACTAATAAATGTCTAAAAATGTAAAAAAAAATTAAAAAGGAAATATAAGCTCCCTGAGGTTGTTCTAAGCTACTAAATATGCTAAATTGTTATTAGTTGATATTTTCAAGTTTTTAGGTATTCTAAGAAGCCTTAAAAGCTACAATTTTTATCATTTTATTAATTTTCCTTTACTTAGAGGTTGAGGATTTCTCTACAAAATTTTCTTCAGTTTTTGTGTTGCATTTATTGACATCATTAAGATATCACCATGACCTGCATTGCAACAGACTAGGAAGAGCACCATGCGATCTATGCTAACAAGACAAACAACATTTCCTTTTGGGATGTTAGCATGTAGACCCATTTCTAGGATCAAAAACATTTTAAAAAGGCTCAAAACCCTAATTATATAACTAAAAATTTGGCAAAAATACAAACAAAGACAAAGCATGGTCAAAAGTAATCAAAACTTTGTCTAACATCCCATGCATAATAAGAAATCTCATAATTTCATCAAAATTCTAAAGATAATAATAAATTATATAGATATGAGAGTTTGGGCATTTTATCAAAAAAATTTTGAATAAATAAAGATATGTCAAAGACATATGCATGTCAAACAAAAATACCAAAATCCATCAAATAGAGTAAAAGCATCAAATTACCCTACCTAAAGTTAACAACGTTGTAGAAAGGATCATGAATGGATTTGATCTCCTAAACAAGCTTCAAATCCTAAGCCAAATTACATGTTAAAAATGGGATCTAAGCAAGATCTGAAACTATGACTTATCGACAATCCTAGTTGACAATTTAGATCTAAATCTAGCTCCTCTTCGACCTGACAAAGTCTTCCTTTCTAGCTCTATCTCCCAGATTTCAACTATGAAATTGGATGATCTTTCATGGAATAGTTGCTAGGTATATATTCTTGTAAGCATTTAACAACATTGCACAAAAAAGATAATGTCATGAAAAAATTAAAAATAAAAAGAAATCCTAATTTTAAAAATATTTTTATATTATTTTTCTAACATGGTTTGGTGTCTAACACTAGGCTAATGTGCATCTCCTATGATAAAGTTAATAGCTATGACTAAGCCCAAGTTAATGGTTATGTCTAAATCCCAAACTAATAACAAATTCTAAGGTCAAAAGCATAACTAACGAAAGTTTAGCACAAGATCCTCTAAAACATAAGCTAAAATTTAAAATTAAAATAAAATATAAAATATTATTTTACCAAAAATACAAATTATTTCAAGAAAGCAAATGAAAACAAAGTAGTACCCTATGTGCCAATGACCCATACTTGCTAACTCAAAACTCCAACAAAAGGGTTAATGTGCATATGGTTATTTAAAAGATAAATTAAAAAATGCTAAAACATATATAAAAATACTAAAAATATGATAAAATAAAAAGAAAATAAAACATTAAAATACATCAAAGAAAATTACTATTTAAATGGAACAATAGGTTGCATAAGCATAGTCAACCATAATAAAAGAATTAATAAAGCATAGACATAGGTTATTAAACAAGATATCAAGGATTCAAACCAAAAATATACTAAGGGATAAATGGACCTAAGTTAGGGTGTTATAAGTGTGCCACTTGGTACTCCTATTAGTAGATACTTGGTAGTCCAATGGAATTAGTGTAAGTTAAGGATATGAATGACAAGCTAGGAATAGATGCTTAATGCTTAGACTAAACTAGATTTGTTCTTTGCACTTAGGATATATAATTTATTTTAAATATTTTAATAATATTATAGGCATGGTCATTATAGCATCAACATCATATGCCCTAATCACACTTAATAATATGAACTAGCCCACACAAGTATGATTGGGAAGAAAACGACCATTGATCAATCACCTAGATATCTAGATACCCATACTAGTTCAATTTATATAATTTCACCATGCTACATGTGGACTAAAATATCCTAGTGTTTAAAATTTAGAACATTTACTTTAGTATTTATAATTATGCTTATTCCTAAGAATAATGTTATATGGTATCTTGCTAAGGTATGCAAATACCTCTTATTTTATGCTAATATGACTTGAACTTAAGACTTCTTAATTATATCTATCTTAAGGTTTGGAATATTAACTCTTTACTTACATGTAATATTGTGGTATTTTTAATTTGAGTTTATTTTTTAATTATCCTTACTAATTCTTGTTTCTCCTAAATTTGAATAGGTTGGAAAGATGGTGGTGGTCCATTCCTAGGCTAACAATAAGGTTCTATCCTAGTGGTAAGACTTTTGATTTAAAAACTATAAGTTAAGGGTTCAATTCTAGGGGTCAATGTTGAGTTATAAAGTCCTATATTATAATTATTTCAAGGTTGCAACACCCCCTCCTTAAATTATATTTTCATATTCTTATTTAGTTTATCATTTTAGAATAAAGTAAGAATATGGATATGAGACATTAATAAATATTTAGGGTTTATTCTAATTAGGTTTTTTCTTTTATCTTGAAACTCATTCTTGAACATGTGGCTTATTCTACTGTTCTCTTAGTGATTTTTATCCATTGGTTAACCATTAGAACCTTTTTGTATATATATGTTACTCAACTTTTAGAAAATAGAATGTTTATTATTTATTATTGGAATTACCCAAATCCTATCTTTTGTGCCTATAAATACTTGGAAACACTAGATCTCTAAACATCAATTATGTATTACTTTCTCACTTTCATTATCTTACGAATGGGTATACTTGGTGAATCTCTTAGTGATTTCTATATCTAAGTTTACTTGACAAAGGTTTGCACGTAGTTAATCTTTCAAGATAGAGAAAATATTCTTGATTTTATCAATTCTGATAAGTTACCTTCTTATACATAATTTGCTTTTTATGATGGTTTTTGATGATGATTGATGAGCAGCAAGCATCCCCTATGTCCAACTATATGAATCACAAGTGTTCACATGCAATCTGGTTAAATTCCTTGGATGGAACTAGTGTGGCATCTAGATTATTAAGCATCGATCATAGGTTAGTGTCTTTTTACTTGGACTAGTAGTAGCTTTATCATGTATGGTTTAGTCCAAAGTGAGACATATGACTATTGATGTTGTATGATCCTTAAACTAAGTGAATAATAATATAGAAACTAATTAATTAATCAATTAATAATAAATGAAATCCTAAACCATCCTAAGAGTGATGAGTGTTTGTTCTCAACTTGTTGTACATGTCCTAAACTCATGTACCCACTACTAAGATTACTAGGTATGATTCTATAGGTGAACTAAGCAATAATGCTACTGGGATTACCAAGTGAATACATGTTTACGCTTGAAACTAGTCATGCTCATTCCACCAATTGATTAATGTGCATGGAAATGTAAATATTAACAAAGTAAATAAAAAGTAAATTGCATTGAATGTAAAGTTTTTCTAAGTCAAAGTTCTACAATAAACATGAATCAATCTCGATCTTATTGTCATTCATGAAATGTGTCCAACTATAATGCCACTCGAATAAGACATCGTACAACTAACTCAAACCCATGTTGTGGGCACTCACTGACTATTTTCTAACATTATAGAATAAAACTACAAGAGTTTGACTACACTAATGATCAAATTGTGTCAAATACATTATGGGTGCTCACATATTTATAGGAAAATATAGGCATTGCATTGACAGGGATGTGTTAATGCATTTAGTTATGTCGACAAGGATGCATCACTACATCTAAGATGTATTATCGATTAATGCATCAATGCATCCTCATCCACACATATGTGTCGACACATCTAAGATGCATCAACAAGGATGCATCAATGAAGTTTCCCTACATATCAAATCTCATCATACCCCATGACTAACTAAAAACTCTTCCTTAAGTCATATATAAATGGACGAAGATGCATTACAAAAATTGTGGGGTGACCAAGACTAGATTAGCTACCATTACAAAATTGGAGTACCACATTACATATTTTTATTTGAGTGGATGTATTACAAAATTATTAAGAGACTATATAGACATCAAAGTTTGCAAAATTGCAAAGGTCTTCAAAAAATCCACCAAAGATGAATCTTCTTGTTTTCCTTAGTGATGAAAATCTTTCCAACCTTGATTATGACATTGATGCTTCTCTTTTTATGCAAAAAATTCTTGAAGAATGGACTAAAATTTCTTCTCATCATCCCATGGGTCCAACAAAAATATGATGTTTAAGCTTTAATCCTTGTATGCGCAACTATTTATCCATGGGCATATCCTCCTTTGTCCTTCTCTTGGCCTCTTTTCCTTGCCTTGCAAAAGACCTTCAACCTTAGGATTTCCTTTTGGAATCATTTGTAATCACCAAGGGATCAACATTAGTTTTTGTAAATCTTCCTTAAAAATTAACCCTTTCTGGATCTCTTAGTTAGCTAAAAATTTGAAAAAAAAATTGGCATATAAGCATAAGGTGATTACAAAGTACTATTCCCAAGGCTATGAGGTAACTAAAATCATCAAGTTGTTCATGTTATTTGATTATTATTACTATTAGTTACCATAATGTTCAAAAATAAGATGTTTGAAAAATTTCAAAAATTACATCCTTAGCCCCCACAATGAATAAGCTTAACGCCAGAAGCTCATAAGTTTTTGAACAACTAAAACCAAAGGTCTAGTTCACAAGATGACCAAGATATATTGAATCTGAATGAGAGTTCAATATAAAAGTATTAAAATTAACTGCAATTGATGAGAAGTAGACACAAAATCATGCATAAATTCAGAGAAGTAGTCCAAGATGTCCTTGAAGATGTGAGGTATGATTCAAAGCCATGATTAACAAAAGTTATGTAAGTGAATCCTCCCTAAAGCAGGCTCCTACCATAATGCCCCTACAAAACCAATTCTATAAATGTCTATGGGTATCTTAGAAGTTAAATGTAGATTAAACAACACACAATGGCCTTGGTTAGGATTTTTTACTATACTATACAAAACCATTAGCTCATAATTGTAGGCAACAATGAGGTGAATAATGGGATGAGAAGAGATTGCAAAGATTGGAATGTAAGGTACTTAACCATGTCCACCATAGGTTCTTGTGTCAACTATGATTAAGATAATCATCATACCTATCTATCCAAGTTTCATACCAAGTCCATACCATTAACAGTGGCCTTGCCTTAATATATCCCTTCTTGCCAACTATTAAGAACTCCCAAAAACCATAGAGAATGAGTATCATTCCAAAAAGAGAAGAAAAGATAAGGAAGGAAGGGCTTAGTTAGAGGGATGCCTTCAAGCATGGGTAACATGTCTTTTAAACCCCATAACTAGTGCCTATAGCCCATTATTATGTTTAAAGGATGTGCTTTGAATTCCAGTTATTTTTTTTTCCTTTTTCTCTTTTTTTTATTTTTATTTTATTTTATTTTGGGAACCACACCATGCAAAGACATGATTCCTGTTTATTGGTCAATGATAGAAGTGATGATACGTTCCACGAAGAGTCATAGGCCCCAAGAAGGAAGTCAAGAAGAGAACCCAACAAATCCCCTTAAGGTCACATCCTTTTCCATTTTCACTAAGTCTTTTCCATTTTCTTCAAGGCACAATGATCATTAGTTAAATTTAGTTTCACCTAAGAAGAATCATATTACTTTCATGATAAATACCTCTCATTTATAGAACTAGACGGATGGATGATGTGATCTCACTACTTTACACCATTGTTTATCTAATCATCTTGATCGCATGGGATAAAGACCCAACACATGGTATTGAATTCTACATCATGACTCATAATATTATTAACAAAAACATAGTAGACATTCATAAAACATAAAGGAAATGACTAAAAAAAGAGAAAATTATAAAGAAAAGAAAAATAACAAAAAATAGAAAACATATTGAAAATTGGAAAATTTTTGAAGAAATGGGAAAATGATCAAAAATTGTAAAACAAAAAAGTGAAAATGCACTTATTAATTCTAGATTCAAGATGAGGTATCTCCCCCATGACTAAACTCATGGATGAGCATTCGGAAAATGGACTACACACTCCCTTGGTTATACACCATGAACTTTTCATTTATAATCTTTAATGATTTAACTTTTCTCTTATTAGTACATTTAACATTGATGATAATTAGGTTTCAATCATTTGGAAACATATATTTGTGTGGACCGAAAGGTGTTATGTTTTTAGATGGTCTAAATATGTTTTCTTTTTTATTTTCTATTTTGGTTCTTTATTCTCCATGTTTTATAATTTCTTCTAGTGTATATTTAGAGTGTAAAATGTCTTTTTCTAAGTTCTCTATTTGGTTCATTTTCTTAGGACAAGAACTAATAAGTAGGATATTTCCATGAATCCTTTGAATGGTTTTGTATTCTCATTTTCAAGCCACTAGGTATCTTTTGGTTTAGTGGCTATTGTGTAGACTTGGTTTTGCACATACACTTATTCCTTAAGTTTGTTGTGGGTTGGTATAAGGATTGTGTTAATACTTTGAACTTTCGACAAAAAACTACATACTTTATTATTATTAGTAATGCATGGAATTTTCTATCTATCCATAGTAATAGGTTCATCTTTTATGTTTTTTGTTGAAGTGGTAATGGTTGTTGGCTTTTTGCATAGGATTAGGAGACATCATTTTTGCATAGGGTTGCACTAGATTATCCTTATACTAGTTTAATGAGCTAGTAGGTCTACTAGTTTTATTCACATGTCTAGAAATTGTCCTAAAGAAAAGATTTTTCTGAGACTTTTGTTAACATCTACTAATGTTATCATTCACTTGTATGTTCATGGCACAAGTTGCATTCTTCTGTTGAGGTTACACGTGTATGTTCATGGCACTTGTATGTTCATGGCAATAGCACTAATGATGGGCAACAGGTATCCCCTACACTCAAGCATAGGAATCACAAGTGTTCACATGCAATCCAATCAAATTTCATGGATGGAACTAGTGTGGTGTCTAGATTGTTAAGCATTGATCATAGGTCATTGTCCTCTTACATAGACTAGTAGTAGCTTTATCATGTATCATTTAGTCCAAAGTGAGGCATACAACTATTGATGTTGTGTGGTCCTTAAACTATGTAAAAAATAATATAGAAATTAATTACTTAATCTAATTAATAATAAAATGAAATCCTAAACTATCCTAAGAGCGATGAGTCTCTTCCAAGTTTTTTGTACACATTTTGAATTTACATACCCACTATTGGGATTACCAAGTGTTATGCTACTAGATGAACCAAATAATAATGTTGTTAAGAATACTAAGTGAATATATGTTTATGCTCAAAACTAGTCATGCTCATTCTACCCATTGATTAATATGCATGGAAATGTAAATATTAACAAAGTACATAGAAAGTAAATTGCATTGAAAGTAAATCTATTCCAAGTCAAAGTGCTGCAATGAATATGAATCAATCTCAATCTTATTATTGTTCGTGAAATGTGTCTAAGTATAATGCCACTCAAATAAGATGGCATACAACTAACTCAAATCCACATTATAGGCACTCACTAACTATTTTCTAAGATTACAAAATAAAACTACAAGAGTCTGGTTACACTACTAATCAAACTGTGTAAAACATGTGTCGGTTGCTCGCATATTTATAGGTAAATACAAGCTTTTCATCAATGGGGATGCATTAATGCATTTAGTTACATCGATGGGGATGCATCAACATGTCCTCATTCACACATATGCATCGATGCATCTAAGATGCATCAATGGGGATGCATTGATGGTGTAATGTCTTGTCCCTTGTTAAGGGTGGAAACAATTGTAAACAATGTAATTAACCTTCTAATAAATGGTACCTCATTATGAGGATTATGACTATTCATGTATCCCTTGGGAAAGGGTTTGACCTATGCTATTTAAGGTCGAGGTTAGAGGTCATGCCGACATGGAGTTGGGGAGCCTAGAGAGGCAAGTAACAAGAGCCGAGTGAAGCGAGACAGGAAGGGGACTGGCCCACTCTTCTAGCTAAGTTATAGGCCTAACCGTGGTGGTAGTGCCGGATTGCCTCTAAGGATTAAGTGGCATAGGAAGACAACCCAAAAGGGCGTTACATTACTCTCTTCCATTAATACAATTTTTTCATTTTTCTTTTCTTGCTTGTATCTCTAGTATCAATTATTTATTTTCTAATTAATTCATTATTTAAGTGTTTATAATCTTTTCAATATGTTATCCATGATGAATATAATAAATTAGGTGTTCGTATTTTTATGACATCCGGGAATGGGATGTCACATTTGGTATTAGAGAAAATCACAATTCAAAAATCAAAATGAAAGAAAAACCTTATTTTATTATTATCATAGAACACAAGTACATTTAAGAAAAATAACATGTAGGAAAATATTATTTTATTTTATTATCAAAAGGAATAAAGAAGTACATTATTAAAGAAAAAAGGGGGTAGAATGGGAAAATAAAGGAAAGGGGCAACTATAATTATTTGTTATGTCCAAATGATTCAATGAGATTTATAACTATCTTCAATTGTGATTCTCACTCTTCAGTAGTAGCATCTACTTTGTTAAGCACTGCTTTACATCCAACCATACATAGCTATTTGGTATATTTCGTCACACGTCTCGCTACAGCTACTGATTCCTCTTTTCTTTGAAGTTGAGTCTTCAACATTTCCACTTGTACTAATTGATCATCCATGTCTCTTTGCCATTCCTTTTCCTTTCTCTATAAAAACAAAATTCAAATTATGAGTTATGAATAAATCAACAAACCAAAAGGAGAAAAGAGAGAGAAATATATATATTACTTGAAATCGATCATTATCAATTTGAAGGAAACATACATGAGTATCTAGATGGCGAGCATAACATGTTGCACTTTCCAACTCTCCTAAGAGTTGTTCCAAATTTTTTACAGCATCTAGAGCCTCCTCAGGAATTAGATGCTAAGATGATGGAAGTCCAGCCTATACTAAATCATAATCTACCTTGATATTGCATGATTGTGACTCCCATAGATGATAGGCATCCTCACAAATAGAATAGAACTTATTTTCTAAAATTCATTAATCAATACACGAAAGAAGCACAAGTTCTTCCTCAGCAAGCGCCACTATCTTTCCCATAAAATAAGAAGAGCTACATATAGAGAAAGAAGAACCCACTAGAATAGATTCAGAAATTGTTGTTGGTGCTACCTGTGGAAAGGAACCTCTTCCAGGTGTCAAAGGAAAAGAAGGTATGAGTGGTGATCTAGGTGGTGGTGGAATAGGAGTCCATGCAGAAGTAGCACCTGCATCACCTCTATCCATCTCTCAGATAAAATACTGTCACTCCATAGACCTCTATAACATAAAAAATTATTAAAAAAATTAAATTATTATTAACGTTATACAAGGAAAAGAAGAAAGTATTCAAATAATTAAAACCTATCTCTGGTTGCTTTCCCTTATCACGTCGTGAACCTTGTTGACGAGTTGGTTGGGATTGTTGTTGAGCCTGTTGTTGGGTTGATTATCTTATAATTACTGGACTACTAGAACCTTGCCCAGTACATTGTCTCTGCAAAAGAAATTTATTAGAAAAAATAATAATAAAAGAAAATATAAAAATATATATAAGACATTTAATTTATTAAATTATATTTAAATATATACTTTGCAAGTAGGAACTATGACTTGTTCTTGTGATTGAACTATACAAAAGGTTAAAGTACCTTGAATTTCTTCAACCTATGCAGATTCAGCACTCTGCATTCTGCAACCCAGATTGCACTATCAAATACATAAAATAAAAACATAATTAAGAAATAAGGAAATAAAAAAAAACATAAAAGTACCTCATTGATTTCTTCTTGACTTCGAGCTTGCTATAAAGCCAGTTGACCTTTTTGGGCATTTATAATCTTACTCCTTATAATCCTCTCATCTTTAAAAAATTCAAGGCACAATAGTAAAACATTTTTTGGGATGATCATAACTTAAAATCATACACACTATCTAAGGTATACAACATAGAGTATAGGATTTTAAAGAATGTTGGTAGGCAACAGAAATTTCGGTCATAGCAGAAAAACATGACATCAACCAATCATAAACCCTACCGGTTATGGCAGTATAAAAATAGAATAAGAACTAACATTGGATTGTTGTTTATACCATAGAACCTTGCCACTGATGAATAAACATAATTCAAAATAAAAATCATTAATAAAATCCTTAAGAACGAATTTGTTTTTGCGAATGATAGAATCAGCAACATAATTGGATAATTTCACCTTACAGAAATATTTAAATTGTGGAGAATGAGTTGTTGAAATCAATAGATTCTCTCTTAGCTAAAAACCGAAGACTACTTTGATATCAAGAGGAAGGATCATTACTGCTCCAAAAATTAGTTGACAAATAGTGCTTTTCTTATTATCATATTTGCTCAAACCACTCTACAAGAACACTTGTGCAAAAGGAAAGTTTAAAAATTAGGAAAACTAGTAAATCAGCCAATATAGAAGTAGTGAGAAACTAAAAACCATCCTTCCCAAACAAGCTATGATAAGAAGCATTATTTTGGTGTAAAAAAATATTATTAAGCAATAAACAGTGGCTACCTGAAGGTGCCTAAGGTGAAGTTTGATGTTTGGAAGCCATGAATTCTTTATAATAGTAAATTTTCAAACTTCTTCATAGACAATCTTTTGCTGGTTGTAATGAGTAAATCAACTTACTTCTTTTATTTATAATGTAATCATAGAAATCTTACTAAAAGAAAAGAGAAAATATAACTTAAGATAACAAAAGATTTAATA
>MNCI01015553.1:382528-395421 GCA_015680685.1 Gnetum montanum
CTATAAATTTTCAATCTGGAGTCCATTTTTAACTAAACAACAATCAATTCCAATGATTTGAACCTTCCAGACTCAACAAAATGATCAAATTTAGCTTTTAGATTACAAAAAATTAACTTTTAATTTATTAATTTAGGTCCCAAAATAATTAGGATTCTATGGGAAATCCATAATAGTTCAACTTCTTTCACAACTGACTAAACAATTTCGAATTCCATAAAAGGGACATAGAGGCTAAGGATTCTCAAACATACCCAATTCTTCAACTTACTGATGTCTAGAACCCAAAGAATAAATTAGAGAGAAATTGAAGCCTAAGTCAATAACCGAATGAATGTCCTTGAAGAACAAATTAATGAGATTAGGGGTGTTCAAGAAGCACTTCAATACTCAAACCAAGGGCTTGGGACAGAGATGCAAAATATGTCTAAATAAATTAAGAAATTATCCCAAAATTTAAAGGATAAATGGTTTGAAGTACACGGAAAGATGGATTCTTTTGCTGACTCCATCAAGTAATTAACCAACCATCTTATTCAATCTTCCAATCCTACCCATGGTCTACCTAGAGCACAACATCAAGATCAACCTTCCATTAGGAATCCACAACAAACACAACCTCCACTTGATGGACAGGATACTAAAATCCACCTTGTAGACCATAGAACTGAAATCGAGAGTGAAGGATATGTGAACTGGCTTAATCCATCTAGAGAATCATTGAAACAAGTGCATGCTAAGAAAGTAAAATTAGATCATTATCATGGAGCCCCTAGATCTAATGCTAAGGTAAAGGATTGGCTTGATACAATGAAAAATTACGTTGACATGTTGAATTTGTCAAGCCATGAATGTCTATAAGTTATCTCGTTGTATTTAAGAGGATTTGTAGCAACATGGTGGATTGTGCTAAGATCTCAAGGTTTGATTACAAATGGGCTTACTTTTTGTCAAGATTTTGAACAAAAATTTGTTCCTAATTCTTTTCTCAAAGAGCATAGAATGAGATTTTATTCCTTAAGGTTGGGAAAATGATCGGTAGATGATTACTACAAAGAATTTTGTGATCTTTCTCGATATGTAAGTCATCGAGATGAGGGAGAATTAACTTCAAAATTCATTGGAGGATTGCATGCTCAATTACGTCCACAAACATGAGCCCATAATCTGCAAACTGTTGATGAAGCATATAGAGTTGCTAACGATTATGAGGAATCAAATCAAATAAGAGTGACCCTTCGACAAGTAACTTCTCAACCAAGCCCTTTTCCATAAGCAATGGTAGAAGAGACACCAACAAAAAAAGCTCGACTAGGATCTAATGTTTCTTTTGTGGTGAGGACCATCTTAAACAAGATTGCCTAAAATTTCAAGCAAAAATACAAAGGACCAACCAAATCAAAAATTAGAAACCAAACCTAAACATGAACAAAGGAAAAATTTCAGCCACTACAATAGCCATCAAGAAGATATCTACATCAACTAAACCAAGTTTGCAAAAATTTTAATTTACCTTACTGATTTTTGAAGGTTCAATTAAAGTTAAACAAATTAAATTTTTGATTGATAGTGATGCCAGTGATAACTTTATTTCTCCAAAGTTAATTAATTTATTGAAATTAAGTCTCCCTTCCAAGAAAATTATTAAGATAGAACTAGCAGATGGAACAACTATGAGCAAACATACCAAGTATGGAAAAATAAAATTTACTTTGTATAATATGTCCTTCATTGATGAATTTTTTGAATTTGAACTAGGTGATGTTGATGTAGTTTTAGGAATGTCTTTCATACAAAAATTTGATGTTACGACCCACTTTGGAACTCATATTCTAAAAGTTCCAATCACTGACAAAGTCAGGGTTCTAAGGGGGGTAGGAACAGTAAAGAAACTTCATACAATAACTATTAAGCAAGTTAAAAGATTAGTCAAAAAAGATGCTACAATGTTGATGGTTAAAGTTATCCAACCTCAGAAAATTTCAAGTGTTGAGATCCCAAATGAACTTAAAGAATATAAAGATTCAGTATTTGGTGCAATTAGAGAATTACCTCCAAAAAGAACTGTTGAACATGCCATTGATATTTTTCCTGGTACACAACCTATCTCAAAAGATCCGTATAGATTTTCTACTTCAGAATTAAGAGAAAGGATAATTAGACCAATTATTGGAAGAAGGAGAAATTAGACCTAGCGTATCACCTTGGGGTGCACTAATTCTATTCATCAAAAAGAAAGATGGTGCTCTAAGATTATGCATTGATTACAGAGCATTGAATAAATTGACAATTAAAAATACTTATCCTTTACCTAGAATTGATGATTTATTTGATCAACTTACGAGTGCACGTTATTTCTCAAAGATTAATTTAAAATCATAATATCACCAAATAAGGATTAAGGAGAAAGATATTGAAAAAACTACTTTTAAAACCATATATGGATTATACGAATTTTTTTTGATGTCGTTTGGATTAACTAATGCACCTGCAACATTTATGGCATTAATGAATAATATTTTTCATGAATATCTTGATCAATTTTTCATAGTATTTATGGATGATATACTTGCTTATTCTAAATGAAGAGAAGCACATATCGAACATTTGAAAACTACAATAGAAATTCTTAAAGAACATCAATTATAAGCTAAGTTGAGTAAATGTGAACTCTTTAAGAAAGAAGTCTCATACTTAGGTCATATAGTTTCCAAGAAAAGATTGCAAGTGGATCCAGCGAAAATTAGTGTAATATGAGATTGGCCTAAATTAAAATATGTCATAGCAATTCGAAGCTCCTTAGGGTTAGTTGGTTTTTATCGACGTTTCATTAAAGATTATTTTACCTTGGTAGCCCCATTAACTAACCTTTTACAGGAGAAATGTGAGTTCAAATTTGATGAAAAATGTAGGGAATCGTTTCTTAGATTAAAGATGCTACTTACAGTAGCACCTATTTTGAGAATTTCAGATGAAGATCTACCATTTGAAGTATCCACAAATGTCTATGCAATAGGAATCAGTGTAGTTCTTTCACACGAAGATAAAGTGGTATGTTATAAATCTCGTAAATCATGAGGACCCAAGGTAAATTACTCAACTCATGATTTAGAATTACTAGGAATTGTTCATGCTCTGAAAGTTTGGAGACATTATCTTTGTGAAAAGAAGTTTGTACTAAAAACAGATCACAAAAGTTTATAATAGTTGCAAAGATAGCCTATTTTGAATACTCGTCAATGGAAATGGATATAATTATTAGCAGAATATGATTTTACAATCAAATATGTTCCTGGCAAGAAAAATGTGGTAGCTAATGCCCTTAGTCAAATGTGGAATTTAATTATAGGTGTAGTAATTACCCTTGTGGAAGAAGAAATTAAGAAACAAATGAAAGAAGACCCTTACTTTAAAAATATTTTAACCAACATTTCCAATGAACCTCAATACCAACTCACTTCTAATGATTTATTGATGAAAGGACAAAGAGTATGCATACCAGAAGGAAATTGGAGACTAAAATTGTTGTGTGAAGCACATGAAGTACCATATTTAGGACACCTAGGTTATATTAAGACCTATATGATAATTCACAAATCTTATTTTTGGCCTGAAACGAAGAATGATGTGTCTGCATACATTAAAAATTGCCCAACATGTTAAAGAATAAAAGCTGAACAAAGGAAACCCAGTGGATTATTACAACCCTTGAAAATTCCAACCTAGAAATGGGAAGATATCACTATGGATTTCATAGAAGGATTGCCAGTAACCAAAAAAGGAAATGACTCAATTTTCATAGTAGTTGATCATCTATCAAAGATGGCACATTTTATAAATTTGAAATCTACAAACATAGCAGAAGAAATAGCCCAAAAATTTGTAAGAGAAGTATTTAGATTACACGATTGTCCAAAATATATCACTTAGGATAGAGATCCTAAATTCATATCTGAATTCTGGAAAAATTTCTTCAAAGATCTTGGAACTCAATTGAAATTTAGCACAACTTATCATCCTGAAATTGATGGAAAAAATAAACAAGTGAATAGAATATTAGAAGATATCCTATGAAGTAATGTTCGGAGTAGACTAAAAAAATGGGAGAATTATTTGTGTCTGGCAAAATTTTCCTACAATAACAATTATCAAGGTTCTATACATTGAACACCATTCAAAGTAGCATATGGACGTAATTGTCATACACCATTAACCTGGGCAGATCCAACCTTAAGAGCAAAATGGAAAGAAGAAGAAATCAAAATAATGAAAACCATTGTCACAAGGGTTAAAAAAAATTTGCAAGCTACCCAAGATAAATATAAAAAATATGTAGATCAACATCGACTTAAAAATGAATTCCAAGTAGGGGATCAAGTATTATTGAGAGTAAAATCTACCAAAAGTTCTCTTAAATTGGGAAAATATACTAAATTAGCACCTAGATTTTGTGGACCTTTTGAAATCTCTAACAGAATTGGTGAAGTAGCATATCAACTGAATCTTCCCAAAACCTTAAAAATTCATCCAATTTTTCATGTGAGCTTGTTAAAGAAATTTCATGAAAATGATGTACCATATGTATTGGATTGGAATACTTTGCCATTATGATCCAATGCCAGCTTTGAAGTAAAACCCATTGCTATTAAAGACCAATGAACCAAGAAATTATGAAATAAAACTATCAATAAAGTACTTATTCAATGGTCAAATTGTGATCAACAGACTTGGAAAAACATGGAGTTTCTTTTAAATACTTACCCTCAACTTTTTGATCATTCAAATATTGAATGATAGGTTGAATTTATTATTGATTTAATAAATTATGCTTATAAATTTCAATATTTTATTTGTATAGATGATAATGAGGAAAATAAAGAAACTGAAGCTGAGGAGCATAACTATGAAGCAGTCGTTAAGCAGCTAGATATTGAGGAAGCGTTTGAGGACAAGCTAGATGCTTAAGGGGGGTAGATTGTAATGTATCATCCATTGTTAAGGGTGGAAACCATTGTAAACAATGTAATTAACCTTCTAATGAAGGGGTACCTCATTATGAGGAGTTATGACTATTCATGTATCCCTTGGGAACGGGTTTGACCTATGCTATTTAAGGCCAGGGTTAGAGGTCATGCCGACATGGAGTTACGGAGCCTAGAGAGGCGAGAAATGAGAGATGGGTGAAGCAGGATAGGAAGGGGACTCGCCCACCCTTCTAGCTAGGTTATAAGCCTAACCATGGTGGCATTGCCAAATTTCCTCTAAGGCTTAAGTGGCATAGGAAGACAACTCAAAAGAACATTACAGTACTCTCTTCCATTAATACAATTTTTCCATTTTTCTTTCCTTGCTTAATTCCTTAGTATCAATTATTTATTTGCTAATTAATTCATTATTTAAGTGTTTATAATCTTTTTTATATGTTAATCATGATGAATATAATAAATTAGGCATTCATATTTTTACCACATCTAGGAACACGATGTGACAGATGGGGATGCATCGATGAGGCTTTGTCAATGGGGATGCATCAAAAAAGTTGCCTAACATATCAGGTCTCATTCATGATCTACTCATATTATATGTGTTGTCAATCTAACATGGGTTTTGATGATTAATTCATAGTTTGCTATTTTTTTGATTTTTTTCTTTGTGCTTTAATGCCATCTTTTTGTTGCATCATCTCCTCCGAGTAGCAGTGGTGTCTCCAAATGTTCCAACCTAGGTCATGATAGATTTAGGGCTACAAATCTCAATTTCATTTTGTAAAGCAATGCATTCATCTTGATATTAGGTGGAAATGGTGCATTTGGATGGAAATGATTAACAAACATTTTAAACATGTATGGACATACTTAACATGTTGAAATACTTGAATAGTCATTTAAGATAACATATTTAGTACAATTTTAGGAGGCTACTGATATGT
The DNA here is from genome assembly GCA_015680685.1 of Gnetum montanum. Taxonomy (NCBI): domain Eukaryota; kingdom Viridiplantae; phylum Streptophyta; class Gnetopsida; order Gnetales; family Gnetaceae; genus Gnetum; species Gnetum montanum. Next base: position 388,458 of record MNCI01015553.1, read on the forward strand.
GACTTTTCTTCAATATATAAGTATTTGTGGGATTTTTGGGCAATCATGTTTTCTTTGGGATTGACATTTAGCCAATACCATGTCTTATTAAGGGACTTGTAAGGAGCAACGATCTTAGGGTAGCTATAGGATTGATAATAGTCATAATGTAATCCAAAAATTGGTCTAGAAATGCATAAGAATTAGTTTAAGTTAGTATCAATCTTGTAAATATTCTAATGTTTGATGCCATACACCTCATTGAAATACTAGTGTTATGAGTAAACGAGACATCTATGAGTAATTTATGCATTTTATAGTTAATTATAGTTGATATTTATGTGGATAAACATTTTAGTCATACTAATGATGTGTTTTCGTAGCTTGAGCTCCATCCTCCAGTTATGTGCTAGGGATCTTCTTTGTGAATCTCATCTACTGTGAAGGTCCTCTAAGCCTTCCTATATGTGTTCCATATAGATTTAGCTAAAAGCTTTGGAGATGGTTAAGATGGAGCTAGAAAGAGGATCAACATTGAATGAAGGATTATCTCATTATGTATTTCATGTGGTGATTTTTACATTCAATGGTTTTGAATTTTGACCATATATATGGATTTTTCATTGAACTCTAATTCATATTATAATGAGGCCTAAGTAGGCGTTGATGTACTAATGTGGATTTTTCAAGTGATTTCTAAGTTATCCTGTTTCCAAGTGTTTATATGCTTATATGATTTTCTAAGTGTTTAAGTTATTTAAGGATTTATTAAGAAATTAAGTTTTATTTATTATGCCTCTTAAGTGATTTTATAAATCATCTATTGCTAAAATTTAGGGTGTTACATGAATGCTTTTAATATATAAGGTTGTGCATAGGGTCTACTCTACCACTCATAATTGGTGTTGTTGCAGGGAATGGTGCTAGTGATCTAGATTAGTTTTACCATAAACAATTGCTATAAAATCATGCCTTCTTTACACAAGGCCAATAGTCCATTGTGAGATGAGAACATTAGTAGCGGTGATGATAGGATCTATATTGAGAAGAATTAGAGTGGACCACCATAACCAATGGTCTCATATGCTCATTCGCACCCTTACTACTTTCAAAGAGTACATTTTGCTATTGTAAATAATCTTAGACAAAATGAAGTAGATCCCAAAACATGAAGGATCTTAAGGTCTTATACATTTCATAGATCCAAAAGAGTTAAATCAAGGGATCATAAATATAGACATAGAAGTCATGGTTATTCTCCCAATTCACCATCTTTCTCTTCATCTCCATCATTCAATTCTAATAAGGATGAATGTACACATGGTAATAAAGCTCCACTAAGTAATCAAAGTAGACAACCTAGTGATTATCATAGAAGAAATATAGATGATTGTGATATGAGGAACCAAAATACACATTCTAGCAAGAATCAAGATGGAGATAGAAATAGAGATCAAAGGCAACTTAGAAGGTACCAAACAAAGCATAGATAAGACCAACATAATTGGGTAGATATAAATAGATATTATGACTATGACATGTTTGATGATGATGAACCCTTGCTAGCTACTAGAAGCATGATTTGAATTAGAGAGGTAGTAAGAATAGCCCACAAGCATCAAAGGTAAATCTACATCAAAAACCTTGATATGAATAACATTTCTAAATTTAAGAAAGGTTATAATTCTGATCTATAGTATACTTTGCAAGCTATTTCCTAGGATACTAATACAATGAGCTAAAAATTTGTATAGATTGCTGGAAATAAATCTAATCCACTTGTGGTCCATAATGCTCAAGCCCTTTAATAAAAACTACTAGACCTAATCTACAGTATTCAATCTTAGGAAATAAATTCAAGAATAAAAGCAAGATAATCCTAAAACCCTTAATGCATCCTTGGGCAAATACTATTCTTTACTACATAGATGCCCAAATCATTGATTTTCTCAAAAAGAAACTTCGTCACATCATAGATGAGCTTTCAAATAGAATAAGAAAGACTATTGAAATCTATACCTAAGAAAGACTATTAGAACTTAGAGGCCATAAATACAAGTTTTCTTCAACATGTGACAAAAGATGAAGAAGATTTTCAAAAAAGAAGAAAAAATTTCCAAGTATAACCAAGATCCAACCCTTGAAAAAAATAAGATCTGTATCCATGATCATGAAGAAGAAACCCCTCTTGATGAGATGGTTTCATGAAAAACCTTACCAATGAAAGAGTCCATCACTAAGATTGCAACAAAGATGGATAATATGTAGAATTTAATGAGTGAAAAATTTACAGCTACCCTAAAAATCATGGAGAAAAAGAGAGAGAAGGTAAGATTAAGAGACCAAAATAAGAATGAAAAAAAGAATAAGGAAATGGGTATCAACACTTATTGGTAAAAAGGAACATTTGTAGTAATAAAAGAGGTTATAGACCTCTATTTAGAGAAGGATGATGGATGTAACATTTGTTAATATGAAAATCTAAAAATTCATTACCTAATCATGTCATATCTACAAAAAATTGGGGCTTATACTTTAAATCCAAATTTTGTGAAAAAGAAAATTCCTAGAAGATTACCTTATTCATAAGGCAATTACATGAAATCCTACAAACAACAATACTATCTGATGAGTGGCGAGGTACCCCTACACTCAACCATACAAATATGAGCGTTTCACGTGTGATCCAGTCGAACTCCGCAAACAGACTAGTTGTGATATCTAGATAGTTACTCGTAGATCACAGTTCAATTTCTTCCCACCTAGACTACTATTAGCTTTGTCACATATGGTTTAACAATAACAATAAAAATTAATTAATTAAATAATTAAGCTAAGTGGATGCTGCAATGATGAAGTAATCTCAATCTTTATTGCCAGTCATGTGTGTGTTCAAGTACATCACACTTGAATAAGGATGTTGTATAATTACAATCATCACACTGTGGGCATGCACTGGGAGAAAGGGTTGAGAGGAAAAACTGATAGAAAGTCCTTACTTTAACACTAAGAGCTAAAATCAAAACTTAACACACAGAACTCCAATATGTCTGCCTCTTATTTATAGATGAAGAGACAGGCTGTGATATCACGTACGTGATATTGCGTCGGCTGTGATATCACGTACGTGATATTGCGTCGGCTGTGATATCACGTACGTGATATTGCGTTGGCTGTGATATCACATACATGATATCACGGCCAATAGCACACGACTCATCATACCCCCACGACTGAATGAAAACTCATCCTCGAGTTAAAGTGAGAACAAGCTCCATTGATTACACAATGGATAGGTATGGGATTATTGACTGACTAGAATGGATTCATGCCACAGTGTGGAATTAGAACAAAATTAAGACACAACATGAAGAATGCAAAATAAAATCCTATAACTACAAGATTGGNTAAGTTTGCACTTGTGCCATAGAGGCATCCCAGTCAGCCTTCTCTTTTTCTTCTGCCACCCTTTTATTCTCTGTCAATAGTTTATTAAGTTGCTCGATTATGAAAGTGTCTAGCTGGTTCTAAGCAACCTTTGGCCCTGTATTCAAAAGGTTTGATGCTTCTGAAATGCCTTGAATAGAGAAATCAACAGTCACACCACAAATGTTAACCATGGTGCCTTCTTCTTTGTTGTGCCAAAATTAGTACGTTTTCCCTAAGTACCAGGCACTACTTTCAGAGAGGGTAGGCCATAATGGGAACACTTTGAGGTGATCCCTAACAGCCTCCAAAGAAAATTTTGCGAAAGGTCCAAAGTTTAATTCCATGATCACTATAATGAATATGGACCTTTCATGGATGGTCTGAACACAATCCTGGGGCAATGTGAGATATCGTCCCTGTTCAGACACTACAACAGCTCCTCCTTCTACCTACCTTGATTGTATAGTGGCAGGGTCTTCTTAGTGGATACTAAATGATTATTCCTCCTACTCTACATGTTGTTCGATAGGAACTTTCCCTTCACCTCTCCTAGGTCTTTTGATCACACCTTGAGCAGGACCTTCCTATTGTCTACGTTTCAAGGCCATCTGCAATCACACGGGGCCAATCGTTAGTAAGGTTATTACCAAAGTTAGGTTATACCTCACTGCTTGCCTTAATGAATTTGCTTTATCTCCATGTGATGTTAATTAAAATATCCCTGAAAGATTATAGTGTTGAATTCTCTTTGCTTAGGTGGTTTCCAAATCTAGTTTCCCAGTATAACTAAGGAGAGGAAATTTTTTTGGCACATTTATTCTTAAGTTTATAACTAATTACCCTTAATAATGTCCTTTGGGCGATGATGAATTTCAAAAAAATTATGTGTTATTCGACATGTGCCCCTCCCCCACAACTGAGCTGAACACTTTGGGTTCAAGTGGGTTTAAACAGAATGAAAATCAGAGGACCAGCAAGCGAGATATGGGCATGAAAGCCAAGGGCATGCAATCGCAAGTCGTAGAGAGAAAATTGGAAAACTTCCCCAACGTGAATAGTTGCAAATGATGTTGATCAGCATAGGGGGGCTATGTATATATATATTTTTCAGACACAATATCGTGTACGTAATATCACAGCCTATCGAAGTTAGGCATTTTATAAAATGTACCAAATTTTTAACATTTTTTTGAAATCAATGTTGTAAACTAAGGACATTTGGATGATTGTTAAATGGTTCTAGGGTACTTCAATTAGTTTTGAAGGCACGACAATTATGATGGTGTGGAATTTGTCAATAAGGACCTCAGATGGGAGAAAAAGGCTATGTGATGGTTCATAGGAACATGTGAATCAAAGGGATAGTAATAAGGGAAAGAATATCATTGACAATACGCAGAGGATAGTAGATGATGTGCGGAAGATGTGTTATAAGTGAAAATTACAAAAATTACATAAGTGGGTCCTCCCCAAAGCAGGTTCCAACCTATAATGCCCTTATGTAACCACACCTTAAAATGTCCATAGGCACTAGAAGGGTTAAATGTAATCCACATTGGTTCCACAAAACACACACATGTAAGTATCACTGGAGTGAGGTGAGAATTCTATGCTACACAAGCCACGAGCCACAATTACATGAACAGCAAGATGAGATGGACTATAGAAGGGATTGTAGAGATTGGGGCATGAGGTAACTAACCCAGGGCACAATGAATCTCGAGTGTAAAGTGTGATTAATGTGTCGTTAACCCGTCGTTCCAAGATCAAGACCAAGTCCATTCCTTTGATCAGTGACACCATATTATTTCATCCCATGATGAGCGACTATGAGAGTACCATAACAACAAGGCGTACGATCACTTGGCATTTTATTCAAGGGAGGAGTGATTTTTCCTTTGTGGCACTTTTCTTTTTATTTTCTTTTTTCTCTCTTTTTTTTTCTTTTTTTTTCTCTCTCTCTCTTTTTGAATGAATGAATCCAAAGAAGCTACCAACCTTCAGGCATGGGTGCATGTCTTTCCAATGGGATCCCCTAGAACACCATTAGATTTTTAAGTGCCTTTTGATTACTCTTACTCCCATTTTACGTTAGATCTACAAGGATCTTAGTACAACCATGTTGCATGATAACCCTCACAAACGTTACCAAAGAGAATCTGCAAGTCCCCTTGATGTCACATCCTAATCATTCCCTCTTGGTCCATCCTTCTTCATTTTGGGTACAATGAACACGAAATTAATTTTAAGTTTTAAGAATGTCAAGAATATCACTGTACCCTCGAACAGAACCTCTTATTTGTAGAATGGATGAGTGGGTGTAATGGGCTCACTGTCCACATAATTGATCACTCAAGACTTGATAACATAGAACACACCTCAACCAATGAGCCACATGAGTGTTTTATTCATAGATGAGATTACTTATGAAAAGCTACAAAGATAAAACAAAAAATTAAAAAATTAAAAACTGAACTACAAAAAATTGTAAAATTAAAGAAAATGAAAAATATTTACTAATCCTATTCATTATTAGAATGGGCAATTACCCCCATAACTAAATAGTTGAGCATGGCAAGGATTAATAAATGAAAGATAAGGATCCTTGCATGTTAGAAATATCGAAACTTGATCATACATACCCCATTGGTGTTCACACACCTGATTATAGTAAGCATAGTGGGGAAATTTATAAGATGTGGTTTCTAGGTAAAGAGTTGACTCACTATGATACTTGAGACCGTAATATGGTATGCAAGGATTGGGATGTCATCCTCCATGGCTGTATTCATTGGGCCGTATGGTTGTTAGAGTGTTAATTGGTGGCCCTGATGAAGTAACATGAGGTGTTGGGTTTGAGGAGAAGGGTGCACCATAGTGTTGTACTTGTGCTAAGTTGGAGAGTGTAGTGGCCCTAGAATTATGTTGTCCCTTCCTATGGTTATGTCTAAAGAAGGGACACCTTCGATGTTGAGGAGGTCTCTCACTGCTGTTGGCAATAATAGCACAAGTAACGTTCGTGGGTTTTTGTTGTGATGTAGACACTTCAGGAACAGTTAGTGGAGATGTAGAAGGAGGGAAAGGATGAGAATGTTGAAATTTAGGAGAAGTGTAAGGTACACAAGGGGTTGGTTGTGTTGAGGACATGGGTTGATAGTATTGAGGAGAATGATAATGTGGTGAGGTAGAGTATGTTGACCCAGCTGGGGAGACAGGATGTTGGACTAGATAAGCATTTGGATTCAGATGATATGAAGGGTGTCTCCAATTTAGGGATGGCTTCCCCCACGACTAGGATTGTTGCCACTGTGATTGAACACAGTATCTTTGTACAAACTCTGAGTGTAACATGCTTCCCCAATGCTCATATAAATGTAACAAGATTGGGCATTGGCCCTTGGGGTGATAGTACAGGCAAATGTTGCATTCATATGTATGATTGGCAGTTGAGCTTTTATTTTCTTCATCCCTTCTTTCCGATTATCTAATGATATTTTGTCCTACTTCTCAAGTTGTCAACACTTTATCTCCAATAATATTGATATATTCTCCACAC
>MNCI01015555.1:9260-23801 GCA_015680685.1 Gnetum montanum
CAATCCTGTGAGTGTTGCCAACGTGATGGGGGAATGACTGCTAGGATGGAGGGTCCACAATAATGGTTTCAACCTTTAGAACCCTTTGACATCTAGGGGATAGATTTCATGGGACCGATTACACCAATGTCCAACAGAAAAGCATATATAATTGTTGCTGTTGATTACTTAACCAAATGGGCTGAAGTAGTCGCTGTAACAGATTGCACATCATCTATAGCTGCACGATTTGTACAACAAAAAATCGTTAATAGGTTTGGTGTGCCACGTGCACTTATTTTCAATAATGGAACACATTTTACAGGTGCAACCTTTAGAAAGTTGATGCAACGCTTAGGGGTTGAGCGTAAATTGACCACACCTTACCACCTCCAAGCTAATGGTCAAGCTGAGGTTACTAATAGGGAGATTACCAGAATATTAACACGAACAACTAGCAAATTTAGGCGAGACTGGAGCACGAAACTGAACGATGATCTTTGGGCATATCGTTCCACTTGGAAGCTCCCTACAGGATATTCCCCCTATGAGCTAGTGTACGGGAAACTTCCAAAACTCCGTATACAGAGTGAGATCCATACACTGTCCATGGCTTGCAAACTTCACCTTGATCTCAACCTAGCACAAAAACAACGACTAACAACTTTGAATGTGTTAGACGAGAATATATTGGTTGCACTATCGTTAAATGAGCTACACAAGGCACACAGTAAACAATGTCATGAATTAAGGATCCGAAGGTTTAAGTACCAAGCGGGAGATAAGGTCCTTTACTGGAACCCCACGCATGTACCCCAACGTATAAAGTTTCAAACCTTGTGGGAAGGACCTTATATTATTCATACTATCTTTCCCTCTAGAGCCATGATGATATATAAGCCTGATAGCTCGGATAAAAGGTTATTGGTTAATGTACAACAAACAAAACCTTTTCGTGAAGCTGCAACGGCCAATGCAAATTACGCCTCCACTAGCAGGCAACCGTGCTCATTATTTCGGATCTCTCCCTTACAACTCAGTCATGGGGGAGATGGCCACGTATGCTAACCATATGGGGCCCTTAGTTCTTTTTCAATTTTTGTTTTGCAAATTTCTTTAAATTTTCCTATTTTTGTTTTACAGCATCGTTATACTTCTCTATTGTGTGTGTGTGTGTGCCATCCACCATGTAAGTTCGTCACCCAATAAGTGTTCAGACCGATGGTATGAACTGTTTTCATATTGATTGCTTATGTTTGGTTTTTACCTTTAAGTCATAATGTTGATACTAAGGTATGTTTTTTTTGATATGGAAGGCAATGAGATCACTTCATCCATCCATCCACCAATTTATATGGTTTCTCCTGGCTTGGAAATGTACAGTTTCCTTCTAATAAGAATTTTAACGAATCAGTGACTGGTTATTTCTCAAACTAAGGAAGGACTCAAGGATTGCAAAGGGTGTGACTTCAAGGGAACTTGGTGCTTTTGTGTTGGTCATTCTCTTAGGTGCTTAGATGTTTCTTCTTGAGTTTCTTTACCGTTCTGATGTTACCTAATTATCGGAAGCTGAGACAATAAAAATAAGAAGTCTTTGTATGGTGTGGTTCTCACGCATAAAAACACAAAAAAAAATGAAGAAAGTGAGAATTCAAAGCACACCCCTTAGACGAAATAAAATTTGGGCTACAAGCACTGGTTATGGAACCAAAAGTGTTCCCTCTAACTAAGGCCCTTCTCACTTTCCATTGCCTCCTTTGTTTCGTCAGAATGGTGGTGGCTCTTTGAAGATGCATCCTCGTTATCCAAGTGGATGGTTTAACTGAATGAATTAATGCAAAGTCACTGGAAGTGGTTGGTTTGATCCTGGAGTTGGAATGAGACTTGCCAAGTCACATTAATCATCAAACACACAACGGGTTGTACACCACCTTGCCCTTGAGATTCCATTCCATTCTCTTCTCTCCTCTCCATCCTTCTCTCCATTGTTCACCTCATTGCCGGCTGTATCATTAGTGTATATATCTTGGTTGATGCATTATTTTCTTTTCGGTAAACTCTTGTGGTTAAGACTTTAACTCTTGTTCCAAAATACATTCCCAAAGCCTACAGACTCTTTGAATGTGGATTTGTCAGGGCATTAACGACATGAGCCTGCTTTGGGGAGGACCCACTACCATTCCTATTTGGAGCATTAGTTAACTTTTTTTCCTTAACATTTTGCAATTAATTATTATTTTGTTCATTCCCATAGTGACATCCACTTCACTATTGTTTTCAGTTGTCCCTTTTATCTATCTTTCTTACTCCTTTCCCTTCTTCATTCTAACGCTACCAGAGGTTNACTGAAGCAAAGTATTAATTACTTAATGATTCAATTACCCTTGCTAATATATGATTGTGTTGTGTGTGCAGATGGAAATCATACAACAACGGAATGGATCTGGAGCAAACACTTGGAATGGAGCAGTGCTAAAGCAGCTATGCAAGGAGCAAGATCGATGGCACGCTTATGGATGGACAACGAAAAGCGTAATCTTGGCGTTGGCGGCAAAAAAACTTCTTTCTATCTCTCTCTTTCTCTCAAGCTGCCAACAAAGGCCTGATGTCATTGTAATAAGGTGTTCACCTTTGTTGTCATGAACATCAGTTTTGTCAAGTCTTGTAATAATGATCCATTCACATGTCATCCCATTAGTTCCATTCCTCTCAATAATTCCATACCTTTCCGATATTATTATAAGGAACTCAAGAATGAGTTTTCATTTAGTCATGGGGGTATGATGAGACGTGATATGCACAATCTGCGATATTGCATCCCCTACGATATCACGTACGCGATATCGCAGTCCGTCGCCAAATCTATAAATAAGAGGTGGCACTCCCCTCATTTCGAAGATAGAGGTTAGAAGTAGTGAAGCTCTAGCAGATTGATCACCCCAGAGATAGAATATTTTCCATGTGCCCGCAGTAGGAGTCCCCCAAGTGAACGATTTTTTATTCGAGCAGCTTTGTACTTGAATGCAAGCTGTGTACGGCAATAAAGACGAGCTTTGTGGATAAACCTTGGAGTGCATGGATAGGTTTATTTAATGTTATTTATTGATTTCCTAGTAGCGCGGCATGAGTACGACTTGGTTACGAGCATTGATGAATGTGTATGGCTAACCAAGAAATCGGCTACTCATCATGATTAGATTCTCTCACCCTTATCTCCTAGAATGTGGAACGAGTACGACTTGATTACGAACATCTACGAATGTGTACAGCTAGTCAAGGAATTGGCTGCTTGTCACACTTAGGCTAGTTAGGTGCCTTAGTACGACCGCTTCGAGCACGTGTGTTACGTGTGGTAATCCCAGTAACGATTAGCGTTTGGTAGCCACAGTTGCACAGTTCAGGGTGTGTACGGTAAGTTGGAATAGATGCTGACACTAGTTAATTTAGACTTAGGACATTAGTTAGAGTAGTTAGTTCTCTCAATCCTTCACCCCTTAGCATAGGAGATAAATTAGAAAAGACCAAAAAAATCATATACCTTGGACTTACTTAACCATACACTGTGACAACAACAAGTAAGTCTGGGAAGACAACGAATGATTAACCCCAAGTGTTCCATGGGGCGTTTATGCATTTAGTCTGTGGAGTTCGACCGGATCATGCGTGCTACGCTTGTTTTGTATGGTTGAGTGTAGGGGTACCTCACCACTCATTAGTAGCCTACGACAGTTCCACCAACCCTTAACATATTATCCAAGTGGAACTCCACCACAACCCATCAGACAACATCAACAGTGGAAATACCCATAGTCATGGGGAATGCCACCGCTGAAACATCAATACCCTTACCGGTAGCTAGACCCATATGGATATTATGTTCAGCAGCTGATTTCTCCAAGTGACTCTATGGGTCACACAACTCCCCACTGTCACTACCAAGTTTAGGAGTACTTTAGAAGGACTTCTTCTCCTCTAGTAGATACTCCATACCCACATCATCCTCCTAATCCATCTGCACCTCTTCCACCAGTAGTTCCCATAACACCTCCTGCTCCAACAATGTAAGTGGAACTTCCTACTCAACTGCAGCAAAGTCATGCTACGAGAGCTGTAAATATTCAACCTGCTACTGGTTCTGAAAACTGTAAAAAGAGAAGACCTTTCTTCAGAAGAAAAAGCCCAGACAAGCTCTCATAAGAACAAGCGATTGAGTTTATAAATACTCCTTCAACATACAAGGCTCTGGAGCTCCCTTCAAACCAAAATCAAAGCTCAATGCAGATGGTTATGTTAACGCATACTGTTACTGAATGGATCAAGGTAGGTCATCTTCCCAAGAAACTAACTGATCCTGGGAGTCCCTTAATCTACCTCCAAGTCACCAGGAACAAATCACATAAGGCTCTTATTGACTCAGGTTCCGGAGTCAACTTAATTTCCCGAGAGATGTATCAAGCATAGAACCTGCCCCAACTTAAGAAGAGCAACATCCAACTTGAGCTTGCAGACCAGTCCATCACCATTCCCTTAGGATTGGTGGAGGACATCATTACCACTTTGTGTGGTTTGTCCTACCCAGCTGACTTCCTGGTGATTGAAGTCAATAACAATGGAGGGGACTTCGCAATTATAATGGGAAGGGCATGGCTAAGTACAGTAGTCGCATGCCTTAGGATCCGTGATCTTTCCTTGGAAATATCTAAGGTAAATATTTATGGAAAGATCAAGAAGAAGAAAGTTCTGTGCATCACATACAGTGACTCAGAGGGTGATGACATGGAAGAATGTTCAACATTTCTTCCATGTAACCAGTGTGCACCAAAGGAAAACATTAAAATATGCCTGTATGTAGCAACCATACAAGTAGTAGACACCTTGTGGTTGATAGCTACTAGAAAAAGCAACCCAATATGCATGGAACGAACTAAGGAAAGAACCCATGCCAACAACGAGGGCATAGACACATTAGAATATGAGCGTTACTTTCACCCCTTAATCTAAGAACATCAATGGGGAGGAGTTGGGCACTTTTACGAAATTCAAATAGGCGCTTATTATTTTGGATCTCTCCCTTTCCATTCAGTCATGGGGGAGATGGCCACCTATGCTAATCATTTGGGGCCCTCAGTTCTTTTTAATTTTTGTTTTACAAGTTTTTTTTATACATTTTTGTTTTACACGTTTTTGTCTTACATATTTTTGTTTTACAAATTTCTTTGACTTTTCTTGTTTTTGTTTTGCAACTTTCTTTAACTTTTCTTATTTTTGTTTTACAACATCGTTATACTTTTTCATCATTCTGTGTGTGTGTGTGTGTGTGTGTATGTGATCCATTCTATAAGTTTGTCACCAATAAGTGTTCTAGATGATGGTATGAACTATTTTCATATTGATTACTAACATTTGGTTTTTATCATTAAGTCATGATGTTGATACTAAGGTATGTTTCTTTTGATATGGCAGGCAATGAGTTCACTTCATCCATCTATCCACCAAGTTCTATGATCTCTCTCAGCTTGGAAATGTACAGTCCCTTTCTAATAAGAACTTTATGAATTGGTGGCTTGGAATTTCTCAAACTAAAGAAGGACTCAACGATTGAAAAGGGTGTGACTTCATGGGCACTTGTTGCATTTGTGTTGGCCATTATCTTGGGTGCTTGGATGTTTTCTTCTTGAGTTTTCTTACCGTTTTGATGTTACCCAATCATCAGGAAGCTGAGTCAATAAAAATAAGAAGTCTTTGCATGGTGTGGTTCTCACGCATAAACACATAAAACAAAAAAAAATGAAAAAAGAAGAAAGTGAGATTTCAAAGCATACCCCTTAGACAAAATAATTTCTTGGGCTACAAGCACTAGTTATGAAATCCAAAATAAAAAGGTTCCCTCTAACTAAGGCCCTTCTCACTTCTCATTCTCTCATTTGTTTTGTTGGAATGGTGGTGACTCTTGCAGAAGGCATTCTTGTTACTTCAAGTGGATGGTTTGGCCAAATGTATTAATGCGAATTCACTGGACGTGGTTTGTTTGAGGTCGGGTTTGGAATGAGATTTTCTGAGTCACATGAATCATAAAACACACAAGGGGCTGTACACCACCTTGTTCTTGGGATTCCATTCCATTTTCTTCTCTCCATCCTTCTCTCCATTATTCACCTCATTGTCAGTTGTATCATTAGTGTATATTTTGGTTGATGCATTATTTTTTTTTGGTGAATTCTTGTGGTTAAGACTTTAACTCTTATTCCAAATGACATTCCTAGAGCATACGAACTCTTTGAATGTGGGTTTGTCAGGGCATTAAGGGAATGAACCTTCTTTGGGGAGGACCCACTGACATTCCTATTTGGTGCACTAGTTGAATTCTTTCCCTTAAATATTTTTGCACTTAATTTTATTTGTTCATTTCCATCTTAACATCCATTTCATTGGCATTATCGTTATCTCTTTTTCTTCATCTTTCTTATTCCTTTCCTTTCTCCATTCTAATGCTACCGGAGGTTTGCGATTAGTCATGGGGGTATGGGGTCCAATTTTTTTGATTTTCTCCTAGCCTCTATTTTTTCAATTTTTCCCTAACCCCTACACCTTCGGTAGTCATCAATACTATATCTCCAGATCCACAATTAGCCATACCACAACCTAGCCAATGGACCTTTCACTGCAGCAAGGTATCAACTACATTGAAATTCATTTACCCTTGCTAATATAAGATTATGTTGTGTGTGTAGATGGTAATCATGCAACAACAGATTGGATCTAGAGGGAACACATGGAATGGAGCAGTGCTACAATAGCTATACAAGGAGCAAGATCGATGATGTGCTTATTGATGGACAACAAAAGGCGCAATCTTGGCATTGGCAGCAGCAACACTTTTTTTTTCTCTCTCTCTCAAGCTATCAACTAAGGCCTGATGTCAATGTAATAAGGTGTTCACCCTTGTTGTCAAGAACACTAGTTTTGTCAAGTCTTGTAATGATGATCTGTTCACATGTCATCCAATTTGTTCCATTCACCTCAATAATACCATACCTTTCCAATATTTTGTAAGGAACTTGAGGATGAGTTTTCATTCAGTCATGGGGGTATCATAAGATGCAATATCGCATGGGCTACGATATCATGGCCATCGCGATATTGCGTTGTCCCCTACGATATCGCATATGCAATATCGCGGTGCACTGCAAAATCTATAAATAAGAGGCGGCTCTCCCTTATTTCATCATCCTAGGCTAGACAGTAGGGAAACTCTGGCATATTGATCACTCCAGAGATAGAATATTTTCCATGTGCCCGCAGTAGGAGTCCTAAAGTGAATGAATCTTTATTCGAGCAACATTGTACCTGAACACAAGTTGTGTACAGCAATAAAGATGAACTTCCTAGATAAACCTTGTAGTGCATGGAATAGGATTTTATTTAATTTTATTTATTGCTTTCTCTCTCATCCTTATCTCCTAGTAATGTGGAATGAGTACAACTTGATTACGAGCATTTAAGGATGTGTATGGATGATCAAGGAATGGATGGTCATCGCGCTTAGGCTAGATTAGATTCTCTCAACCCTTTCCTCCTAGTTAAGTACCTCAGTACGACCACTTCAAGCACGTGCGTTACGTGTGGTGATCCCAATAATGATTAGCATTTGGTAGCCACGGCTGCATCAGTTTAGGGTGTGTATGGTAAGTGGGAATGGATGCTAAATCTAGGTAATTTAGACTTAGTCATTAGTTAGAGTTAGTAATTAGTTTCTCAACCCTTCACCTAAATAGCATAGGAGACATAAAAAGAAAAGACCATAAAAATCATATACCTCAGACTTACTTAACCATACACCGTGACAACTACAAGTAAGTCTGGGAAGACAACGAATGGTTAACCTTAAGTGTTCCATGAGGCGTGTAGGCATTTAGTATGTGGAGTTCGACTGAATCACACGTGCTACACTCGTATTCGTATGGTTGAGTGTAGGGGTACCTCACCACTCATCACATTTGAAATTACAAGATAATTTTAATGCATAGCATCTTTACCCTTTTCACAGGTCCAAGATCAACTTCTACCTCTTACTAGTGCTACCTCATTACAACCATCTAATTCAACCTTTATCAAGTTAATCATCATTAAGACAAACTTTCCCACTTTTTTTTTAAAAATAACACCATCAAATTGATAGTTACTTTAAGTCATATGTTAGAGGTTTGGATATCAAATCAATTGACACTAAGGTTTTTTGGCCTCTTTAATGTTCGAAAGAAGGGAGTTAGATTTTGTGAGGATGAAGAAGAGTCACCACTCAAAGCGATGGTGACTAAGAAAACTTTGCCCATTTAGAAATTTGCATCAGAAGTATTGGCAAAGGTAGATCAAATGTGGGACTCCCTAGATAATAAATTTCAAACCATTCTTAAAATAGTAGAGGAGCCTAGGGAACAAAGTAGTGATCAATAAAGAAGAAAAAAGAGAGAAGCTGAATATGCACGTAACAAAGGTAAGGGTAAAGTGGCCATCATCGAAGAGGTTGTGGATTTAGATACAAATAATGATGGTGTATGTGAGATATGCCAATATGACCATCCTAAGGGATGTTGCCCTATAATCTCAAATCTATAGGAATCTGGGGTGTATGCACTCAACCCACGAGTAAACAAAAGGAAAACACCCTAAAGGTTATCTTATCCTCAAGGTAACCCAAGGTAGTTCCACCAACCCTTGACGTATTATCCAAGTGGAACTCCATCACAACCAAATGAGTGATATCAATAATGGCAGCAACCAAAATAATGGAAAATGCCACCACCACATCAACAATACCCTTATTTTCAGCTTGACCCATATGGATACTACGTACAGCAGCCGAGCTCTCCACGGGACTCTACTAGTCATGTCACTCCTCAGCCTCACTACCAAGTCCAAGAGTACTATAGAACTCCTTCTCCTAGGGGTGATGTTCCACAAATGAACTATCCTTCTCATTTGACTGCATCTCTTCCACCCTTAGCTCCATTACCATCTCCTCTAGTTATGAAGGGTGAGCTCCCTACCCAGCTATAGCAACATAATGCTACAAGGGCTATGAATCCTCAATCTACTATTGGTTCAGACAACCACACAAAGAAGAGACCTTTATTTAGAACCAACAGTCTAACTAAGTCCTTACAACCACAAATGACTAGTCCTCCAAACGCCTCACCATCATTCGAATCTTTGGAACTCCCTTCAAACCAAAAATCATGCCCAACACATACGGTCATGTTGACTCATGCCATCATTTATTGGATTAAATTTGGACACCTTCCTAGGAAATTTTCTAATCCTAGAAATCCTCTTATATATCTACAAATCACTGGGAATGAACTGTGCAAAGCTCTTTTGGATTCCGGTTTTTGTGTCAACTTAATCTTTCAAGAAATGTATAAAGCTTGGAACCTGCCTCCACTGAAAAAGAGTAACATACATTTAAAGCTGTCTAACTAGTCCATCATTGTCCCATTAGGACTAGTAGAGGACATCGTCAGAACTGTTTGTGGGTGGTCGTATCCAGCTAACTTCCTAGTGATTCAAATTAACAACAAAAAGGGGGAGTTCCCAATCATAATGGAAAGAGCATGGATAAGCACAACTGACGCACGCCTAGGAATACATGATCTTTTCCTAGAAATATCAAATGAAAAAACATTTGAAAAGATTAAGAAGAAGAAAGTTCCATGCATCGCATACAGTGACACAGGGTGTAATTGCATGCAGAAGTCTTGGTTTGTACAATGTTTAACATTGTCTGCATGCAACCAATGTGCACAAGTAACCAACATACAAAGATGCCTATATGTAGTAGCCACAAGATAGGAAGGCACCTAGTGGGTGACAACTAAGCAAGAGAGAAATTTAACTATATGTATGGAATGAACTGAGGGTTTGAATTACACTTACATTAATAGCATAGATACATTAGAGCAAGTCCATCACTAACTTCCACATCTCGACATTAAAAGTATCAACTAGGGGAAGTTGGAAATCCCTTACAACTTTAAGCAAGAGCCCCTTGAGTTAAAATAGTTGCCCACCAGTATGGAGTATACATTTCTCAAAAATGAAAAACTTGTAATTATTAATGCTAAGCTCTCTTCTGAAAAAAAAAGAGAGATTGCTAGGAATGAAAAACAAATGGTTGAAAGCCTTTGCTTGGTCATATCTTGAATTAACTAGAATAGATCCTAGGATATGCTAGCATAGAATTTACACTGACCCCTCCATGAAGCCTTAACAACAATCACAAAGGCTACTAAACCCAAAACTAAAACAAGTGGTTAAAGAAGAAATTGAAAACCTTCCAAAAGTTGGGTTCATATACCCCATTGATGATAGTGAATGGGTTAGTCCCTTAGTCATTGTGCCCAAAAAGGGAGGTAAATGGAGGGTTTGTATAGATTTTAGGCTATTGAACATGGAAACATTTAAAGACCACTTTCCATTGCCATTCATCGACCAAGTCTTAGACACCATTGCAGGGCATCGCTACTATAGTTTTTTGGATAGGTATAGTGGATACAACCAAACCAAATAGCACCAGAAGACCAAGCCAAGACTACATTTACAAGTCCTTGGGGGATATTCACATACAGACAAATGTTGTTTCACTTGTGCAATGCCCCTGCAACATTTCAATGTTTGGATCTAAGTATCTTTCAGCAGAAAATAGGGAATGGTGTAGAGGTCTTCATGGATGATTTCTCCACCTATGGAGCAGACTTCGATCAAGCATTGGACTGATTAGAGCAAGTACTAAAACAATGTATTGAAGCAAATTTAAGGCTCAACTAGCAAAAAAGCCATTTAATGGTCCAAGAAGGCATAGTATTAGGGCATAAGATTTCACAAATAGGGATAGAGGTAGACACCAAAAAGATTAAATTCATCCAAGGAATCACATGCCAACTTGAAACTATAAAAGACATCTGATCATTCCTTGGACACATTGGCTATTATAGAAGATTCATTGAGAACTTTTCAAGGGTTGCAAAACTATTGGTTGAACTAACAAAAAAGGACATACCCTTTGAATGGACCAGGGAATGTGAACTAGCTTTCCAAACCTTGAAATAGAAGCTTGTAGAAACACATATTCTACAAGCTCCTGACTAGTCCAGACCATTCCACATAATGACTGATGCATCCGACTATGCTCTAGGAGACGTACTTACATAGTTAGATGACCAGAAATGACTCTATTACATTCACTATGCAAGTTGAACTATTGCTAGTGCACAACTCAACTACACCAAAATGAAAAAGGAATTAATGGCTATGGTGTTTGCACTAGATAAGTTTAGGCATTATGTATTGGGCTAGAAGGTATTTGTACACCTGAACCATAGTGCAATTTGGTTTCTACTGAATAAACCAATGGTGAACCCTCGCATCATACGATGGCTTGTAATCTTACAAGAGTTCGATCTTATGATGATAGATTGTAAAGGCACTAAGAATGTTGTTGCTGATCATTTATCTTGGTTAAGATGGGACAACAAAGAGGATGAATATCTACTTTTTGATCGCTTTCCTGATGGATTCCTCTTTGTAGGTGTAGTAAATAATCAATTAATGATGGAGACAAATTGGTATAGTAGCATTATTACCTATCTCCTTACACAAGAAACACCACAAGAGTTAGAAGTTAAAAAGAAACAATAGTTTCTACACCGAGCCAAGTATTTCATGGAAATCAATAGGCCTCTTTATAAGGTATTCTCCAATGGCTTGGTTCAATGGTGTGTTCCCGATGTAGATCAATTACGAGTTCTCAAAGATGGTCATGAGGGTCCTTATGGGGGGTCATTATGCTAGGAGACGAACAACCATTAAAATCTTGCTTGCACGATATTATTGGCCTACATTATTCCATGACGCTCATCATTTCATCCAATCTTGTGAACGCTACCAACATGATGGGGGAATAACTGTTAGAATGGAGGATCCCCAACAATGGATTCAACCTTTAGAACCCTTCAACATATGGGGAATTGATTTCATGGGGCCTATTATACCAATGTCCAATGGTAAAGCCTACATTATTGTTGTTTTTGACTATTGATGAGCAGTGAGGTAACCCTATGCTCAACCATACAAATACGAGTGTTTCACACATGATCCGGTCAAATTCCAAGGACTAAGTGCTTATGTGCCCTTGTGGAACAAGGATAGGTTGATTGATCATTGTCTTCTCAAACTTACTTGTATGTCAAGATTGTATGGTTAAGTAAGCTTCAGGCATATGATTTTTATATATTTTATGTTTTTATGTCCTATGATAATAGGGAAAGAGAGAGATAACTAGGTGACTAATTTAACTTAACTACTCATTAATAAGTTCTAACTAATCCTAACATTAGCATCCATTCCCACTTTTCGTACACATCCTAAACTAGTGCAACACTNGCTCGAATAAAGATCCGTCCACACTTAGACCTCCTACTGTGGGCACTTGGAAAATACTCTAACTTTCAAACAGACTACAAGAGTTTCACTACTTGACTACTGAAAGAATTTTTCCAATTGTGTGCTTGGGAACTGTATTTATAGGCTTGTGAGCAACTACTCTAATAATTAGAGTAATCGCTCTAATAATTAGAATAATTGCCAAAGCAATCGCTAGAGTAACCACTCTAATAATTAGAATAACTGCTAAAGAAACTGCTAGAGTAACCACTCTAATAATTAGAATAACTACTAGAGTAACCACTAGAGTAACCGCTAGAGTAACCACTCTAATAATTAAAGTACCTGCTAGAGTAACCGCTCTCATCAACTATTTCACAAAGTGGGCAGAAGTAGCCACTATTACAGATTGTACATCATCTATCATTGCACGATTTGTTTAACAAAAAATTGTTAATAGGTTTGGTGTGCCTTGTGTACTTATTTCTGACAATGGTACATACTTTACAGGTGCGACTTTTCGAAAGTTGATGCAATGCTTAGGAGTGGAACACAAGCTAACTACACCATATCACCCTCAAGCGAATGGTCAAGCCGAAGTCACCAATAGGGAGATTACAAAAATATTGACATGAACCATTAGCAAATATAGGTGATATTGGAGCACCAAACTGAACAATGCTCTTTGGGCATACCACTTCACATGGAAGCTCCCTATAGGCTACTTTCCATATGAGTTAGTGTACGGTAAACTTCCAATGCTTCATATTCAAGCTGAGCTCTGTACACTATCTACGGCATGTGATCTCAATCTTGACCTTAATCTAGCACAGAAAGAATGGTTGATGAACCTTAACTTGCTATATGAAAATCAATTAGCCACCCTGTCATCTAACTAACTGCACAAGGCCTTTAACAAAAAGCGTCATAACCTAAGGACTTGGAAAGTTAAATATCAACTAGGTAATAAGGTTTTGTACTAGAATCCCACATATGTGCCACAAAAAACTAAATTTAAAAATTTGTGGGAAGGACCTTATATTATTCATGAAACTTTTCCTTCAAGGTCCATGATGATTAACAAACCTAAGAGCCTAGATAAGAAATCGTTGGTCAACATCCAACAAAACAAACCCTTCCATGAGCTTAAAATAGCCAGTACTAATACTACCTCTATTGTTGAACAACCTTGCTTCTTATTTCAAATATCCTCCTTCCAACTCAATCGTGGGGGAGACAACCACCAATGCTAACTATTCTCAACCCTCAGTTCCTTTTGAATTTTTTGTTTACACATTTTTGTTTTACAAATTTTTCATCTTTACTCAATTTTTTTTACACCATCATTCACATTTTTACTATTTCTTTGTTTGATTTACTTTCATTCATCATATAATAAGTGCTCACGATGGTGGGTTGGACTACAATGATGTTGATTGCTAATGTTTGGTTTTTACCTTTGACTTTCAATGTTGATACTAGGATATGGTTCTTTTGATAAAACAGGCAATGAGTCCATGTTGTCCATTCATCCATTCAACTCTGTGGTCTCCCTTGACTTTGGAATTGTACTATCCCTTTTTCTAAATGAACTTAATAATGAATTGGTGGCTAGGTACTCTTCAAATCAAGGAAGGACTCAATGGTTGAAAAGGATGTGACTTCAAGGGGATTCGACACACTTGTGCTAGCTATTCTCTTTGGTACTTGGATGCTTTTCATGGGTTTTCCGCCATTCCGCCATTGACCAAACATCAGGAAGTCGAATGAATTAAATAAGTCTTTGCATGGTGTGGTTCTCACATTAAGAAAAAAAACTAGTGATAATTCAAAGCACACCCTTAGACATTGATGAATGGCGAGGTACCCCTACACTCAACCATACAAAATGAGCATAGCACGTGTGATCTGGTCAAACTCCACAAACTAAATGCCTAAACACCTCATGGAACACTTGAGGTTAATCATTCGTTGTCTTCCCAGACTTGTTGTTGTCATGGTGTATGGTTAAGTAAGTCCGAGGTATATGATTTTTTTGATCTTTTCTGGTTTTATGTCTTCTACGCTAAGAGTAAAGGGTTGAGAGAACTAACTAATTCTAACTAGTATCCTAAGTCTAAATTA
>MNCI01015557.1:0-23903 GCA_015680685.1 Gnetum montanum
TCTTTGACTTCAATGACATAGGTCAAAACCAAAACTTGCAGTCCATAATTCACAACCCTAGTTTTGGTAAGAATGGATCCAATGATAAAGAAGGATCCAAAGGGGCAAGTCAAGGCAAGGATGCGAAAAAGAAACAAGATCGTGATCATAGTCACGATTACCGAAGAGGTGGTAGCAGGAATCATGATGGTACTAGTCCTTCTTCCTCTTCACCTTTGTCATCATCTTCTTCTTCCTCTTCTAGCTCTCATTGTAACCACAAAGGGCAAGATCGTAATGGAGGTGACCAAAATGACCAATGGGACCGAATCGATCGAAGGGGCCATTGGGCAAGGCAAGATCAATGGCAGGAACATTCAAGAGAGGCACATCGCCAAGAATGAAAAGGGTAGCAAAGGGCATCATAGGCATCAAAATCAAGGCCTTGATGATCCTTTACTTGCTACTTGAAGTATGGTCAATATTGCAGAGGCAGTACAAATTCCAATAAGGCACATGAAAGATAGTTAGATCAAAAGGCTAAACATGAACAATATTTCTCAGTTTAAAGGGTGATATAACTCTGATCTGTAGAACCATCTCCAAGATTTTCAAGATGCATGTGCATTGTAGAACATAGAGAATGAGTGGAAAAAATTTAAGTTGTTTCCAAGGACACTCATCAAAGAACTAGAGAATTGGTACTGGTCTATAGAGCTGGAATTTATCAGATGATGGAGTACCATGCTTGAATTGTTCAATGACAAATATCAAATGTACTTTAGAGTGTCCAAGTTGAGAAGGTAGATCCAAGGATGAAAATAAGGAACACATGAACCCTTGGATGCTACCATCGTTCTATACTATTTCTTAATGCAAAAATATCCTGGCCATGATTATTCTCAACTGGATCAACTTTGCCACATTGGAGATGGGCTTCGATAAGAAATGAGGAGAACCCTTGGTCTCTATGCCCAAGGGTGACTGTCAGAATTAAGTGTCCATTAGATACAAAGACTAATTGAGCAAGTAGCTAAAGAGGAAGGTGAATTAAGAAAAAAAGAAAGTGTAGAAGAGTACAATTGTGATCCGTCCATTAAAAAGAGGGAGGTTTCAATATGTGACAGTGAGGAAGAATCTGCGCCTGATGAGGTGGTGAATAGGAAAACCTTGCCACTCCAAAAATTTCAATCTAAAATTATGGTCAAGGTTGATCAGTTATGGGACTTCATGAATAGTAGATTTCAAGCTATCTTAAAAAATTACTGAAGAGTCCAAAGAACAAGGTAGTGATCGTGAGCATAGGAGGTGCAAGGCAGTTGAACATGCCTATCAAACAGGTAAGGGCAGGATTGCTACAATAGAAGAAATTACAAGAAGTAAATCAAGTGATGATGGTGGATGTGATGTCTACTAGTATGAACATCCTAAGGGATGTTGCCCCATAGTGTCATACTTATAGGAGTTTGGAATGTATGCTTTGAATCCATGACTAATGCACAGGTAAACATCCAGAAGACTGTCTTATCCTTAAGGTAATTCTAGGCAGTTCTACCAGCAATAACCATATTATCCAAGTGAAACTCCACTACAACCATATGAGCAATATCCACAATGGTAGTAACCATAGTCATGTGCGTTGGCACCACCAAGGTAATAATATCCTTACAGACAACCTGATCCATATGGGTACTATGTTTAGCAACCCCTGTCTCCACATGACTCATCCAGTCATGTTTTTACTTTTCAATCTCACTACCATCCTTTTGATTATTATTGAACTCATTCTCCACATGCAAGAAGGAATACCACCTTTTACCCTTATCCTCTTCCTATTCCTGTACATCTTCCTCCTCCAACTACACAGCTACCACCTGCTCCACCTATGTAGGGTGAATTATTAGCTCAATTGCAATAACGCAATGCTACTAGGGCTGTTAACCTACAACCAATTAATCAACCAAGTGGTTTGGATACTCGATCAAAGAAAAGACCTTTCTTTTGACCACATAGTCCACCTAAGCCCTCAAATACACCTGTGGTTGACAATCCTATTCCTTTGTCTTCCTCTATATCAAATTCCTTCGAGTCCCTTTCAAACAAAACATCACCTATGATCCATATTCTAATGCTTACTCACACTATATCTAATTAGATCTGTGCTAGAAACCTCCCTAGGAAATTAGCTAATCTTGGAAGTCCTCTCATTTATTTGCAGATTGTTAGGAATGAACTATGCAAAGCTCTTCTCAACTCAGGTTCAGGTGTCAACCTGATCTCTCATGAGATGTATACTACATGGAACCTACCTCCTTTAAAGAAGAGCAATATTAGATTAGAATTAATAGAATAGTCCATTACTATTCCATTAGGAATAATAGAAGACATTGTGACCATTGTTTGTGGGTGGTCTTATCCTACCAATTTCCTAGTGATCAAAGTGGAGAACTACAAAGGGGATTTTCCAATCATCATGGGAAGGACATGGCTTAGCACCATTGATGCAAGAATGGATTTTAGAGATCTTTCCTTGGAAATATCCAAAGAAAATGCATTTGGAAAGATTGAGAAGAAGCAATTTCCATGCATCGCGTACAGTGATACAGGGTGTAATTTTGTGCAGAAACTCTGGGCCATGAAACAAACATCTATCTCTACATGTAGGCAATGTGCACCAAAAAGTAGAAATTCAAAGGTGTCTGTACATAGCAACCACAAAATAGGAGGGCATCCAGTGGCTGACCACTGATTTTGAAAGTAGCACACTTTGCATGGAACTGACTGAGAGCATATGTCACAGGCATGGATGAACTAAAGCAAGTTAATCACCAACTCTCTGATGATGCAAATGATTATACTTATTGGGGAGAGTTAGAGATTCCTAAAAATTTCAAGTAAGAGCCCCCTGAACTAAAAATGCTATTGATTAGAATGGAATATGTGTTTTTTAAAAAATGGGAAGCCAATCATAATTAATGAAAATCTTGTTCTAGAACAGAAAAAAAATTTTGTTGAATATGGTTGAAAAATGGTCAGTAGCTTTTTCCTGGTCATATCTTGAACTCATAGTGATTGATCCTAGGATATGCTAGCATCACATCTACACTGATTCGGCCATGAAGCCAAAGAGACAACCACAAAGGTGATTGAATCCCAAACTAAAGTAGATCGTCAAAGAGAAAATTGAACAGCTCCTCAAGGCAGGGTTCATCTATCCCATTGCAGATAGTGAGTGGGTTAGCCCACTCATGATTGTGCCAAAGAAAGGAGGCAAGTGGTGGGTCTACATCAATTTTTGGTTGTTGAATATGGCAACATTCAAGGACCATTTTCTATTGCCATTTGTTAATCAAGTGTTAGACACAATATCTGGGCATTGCTACTACTATTTTCTAGATGGTTATAGTGGCTATAACCAAATTCAAATTGCACCAAAGGACCAAGTGAAAACAACATTCATGAGTCTTTGGGGGACTTTTGCATATCACAAGATGCCATTTGGTCTATACAATGCTCCTACTACATTCCAATGCTTGGTTTTGAGAATTTTTCAATAGCAGATCAAAAGTTGTGTGAAAGTCTTTATGGATGACTTCTCCACTTATGGAGCTGCATTTGAGCAAGCCTTGGACTAGCTTGAGCAACTGCTAAAATGATGTGTTGAGACCAACTTGCAACTTAATTGGTAAAAAAGTTACCTAATGGTCTAGGAAGGCACTATATTGGGGCACAGGATATCACAAGCAAGAATTGAGGTAGACCCTGAGAAAATAAGGGTCATCCAAGGAATAACCTACTAATTAAAAAATGTTAAAGATGTTTGATCATTCCTTGGACATATTGGCTATTATTGGTAATTCATAGAGAATTTCTCTAAGATCACAAAGCCATAGGTGTAGCTGACAAAGAAAGATGCTTCATTTGTTTGGACCACAGAATGTGAAAAAGCATTCCAACAATTGAAAGAGAAACTTGTAGAAACTCCAAGCCTACAAGCACTTGATTGGTTTACACCATTTCATGTCATGACAGATGCATCAAATTATGCCTTGGGAGCCATGCTTACGCAGATGGATGATAAGAAACGTCCATACCACATCCACTACACTAGCTAAAACATTGAGGGTGCACAACTGAATGACACCACTACAAAAAAAGAATTGATGGTAGTGGTGTTTACTCTAGAGAAGTTCAGGCATTATGTTCTTGGATACAAGGTGTTTATGCACATGGACCACAGCACCATCCACTTCCTGATGAATAAGCCAATGGTAAACCTCCATGTCATACGATGGCTAGTGATCTTGCATGAATTTGATCTTATGATGGTAGATCGAAAGAACATTGAGAATGTGATCACTAATCACTTGTCTTGGTTGTGATGGGATAACAAAGAGAAAGAAAACCCACTATCTGATATGTTTCCTAATGAACTCCTCTTTGTTGGGGCTATAACTAAACAATTTCCTTCTCACCCAAGAAATGCCATAAGGGTTGGACCACCATAAGAAACAATAGTTTCTTCACTAGGTAAAACACTTCATGAAGATCAACAAACACCTATATAAGGTGTGTGCCAATGGCCTAGTTCATTGATGTGTCCCTGATGTTGATCAACTAAACATTCTCCAAGACGCTCATGAAGGTCCTTAAGGAGGACACTATGCTAGAAGATGCATGGCCATTAAGATCTTGATGATAGGGTACTATTAGCCAACAATCTTCAAGGATGCTCACAATTACACCCACTCTTGTAAATGATGTCAATGAGATGGTAGAATGATTGCTCAAATGAGGGCCCTCAACAATGGATTCAATCACTAGAACCCTTCAACATCTAGGGCATTGACTTCATGGGTCCCATCATGCCCATGTCAAATCGAAAGACGTACATCATAGTTAATGACTATTATTCAAAATGGGCAGAAGCAGTAGTCATCATTGGCTATACATCTTCTACTACTACTCGATCTGTACAATAAAATGTTGTAAATAGGTTTGGTATGCCATGTTCATTAATTTCTAATAATGGAACTCACTTTATGGGCACTACTTTTTGGAAGATCATGCAATGCTTGAGGGTTGAACATAAACTCACAACACCCTACCACCCCTAAGCTAATGGTCAAGCTAAGGTTACCAATAGGGAAATCACAAGGATTCTGATAAGAACTATTAGCAAATATAGGAAAGATTGGAGCACAACACTCAACTATACCCTTTGGGCCTACCACTCAACATGGAAACTTCCTATAGGCTATTCTTCCTATGAGCTTGTGTACGAAAAATTACCAACACTTGCTATTCAATCAAAGCTCCATATACTTTCAATAGCCCATGACCTCAACCTTGACTTGAGTCTAGTATAAAAAGAAAGACTAATGAATCTAAACCTACTAGATGAAAATTGATTGGCAGCCCTATCATCTAATGAGTTGCACAAGGCCTACAACAAAAAGTGCCATGACCTTAAAATCAAAAAGTCAAATTTCAATCAAGAGATAAGATGCTCTACTAGAACCCCACACACATACCTCAATGAACTAAGTTACAAACATTGTGGGAAGGACCTTACATCATTTACGAAACTTTTCCTTCTGGGGCTATGATGATCTATAAACTTGAGAGCCTAGACAAGAAACAACTGGTCAACATATAACAAGTCAAACCTTTCCATGAACATAAGCCAGCTAATACAACAAATGCCTCATCGAATGGACAACCATGCTCCATATTTTAGATCTCCTCCTTTTAACTTAGTCGTGGGGGAGATGACCACCCATGCTAACCATATAAGCAGCTCAATTTTTCATCTTTTTGTTTTACATATTCTTTATATTACATCTTCTTGTTTTCATGTTATTAATCTTTTCTAATTTTTGTTTTACACATTGTTAGTACATTTTCTATTTCTTGAAAATTTTACTCTTTTTTTATATTTTATTTTATTTTGATGTGATTTTCTAACGTTTTGTTAATAAGTACCAGGTACAGTGGTAATGCGTTGTTTGATGGTGGTATGTACTGGATTCTAGTTTTAAATTTTGTTATGGATGATTAGGACATGATTTCTTTTTCATGCAATAGGTAGTGAGTTCACAACATCCATCCATCCACAAACTCTATGGTTTTCCTTATTCTAGAGACATGCAGTCCCTTTTTCATTAATAAAAAATTAACAAATTTGTGACTTTGGTAGTTTCTAGAATTGGAAAGGATTCAAAGGTTTGAACAAGATGTGACTTCAAGGGGATTCGATATTTTTTGTGCATTTCTGTTTGCCTAGGTGCATGTGTGTTTTCCTGGATTTCTTATCATTTTGTGTCGACCAATAAAAGAAAGTTGAATAAGTCTTTGCATGGTGTGGTTCTCATCAAAGAAAAAAAAATAGAAAAAAATAAAAAAATGATGGGAATTCAAAGCACAAAAAAATGAGCTACAAGCACTAGTTATAAGACTAGAAAGATAAGTTACCCATGCCTGAAAGTCCCCTCTAACTAATGCCCTTTCTCACTTTCTACTTCTCTTTTCTTCTCTAATAAGGAATGGTGGTTGTTCTATAGATGCACTCTTGGGTCTCAAGGGGATGGATTGGTCTTAGAATGATGATGCGAAGTCATTGAATGAGGTTGGTTTTGGTCTAGACTAACGATGAATCTTATCAAGTCATTTAACCATAAAATTCACAAGGAACTTCATGTGACCTTAATCAGGAACTCCATTCCACTCTCTCTCATCCATCTATGTTTTCCATGTCTCACCTCATTGCTAGTTTCATGTTCTCATTCAATGTCTTGGTTTGATATGTCAAAATTCTTAGGTAGTTTCTTTTAGGTTTTTGTACTTAACCTTCCGTAATCAGTAATCATCCACGAAGCTCATGGACTCTTTGGTTTGAAGTTATGTAAGGGTATAAAAGGCCTATGCCTGCTTTGGGAAGGACCCACTTACATATCTTTTGGTTGGGTTAGTTAAGTTCTTTACCCTTAGACACTCTTACAATCAAGTCCTTTTATTTACCTCATCAATGACATCCAATTATGAACATCTTCACAGCATTTTTCAGTGAACTTTCCTTTTTATTGTTGTGAATTCTTACACCCTCTTCAAATATTTTCTTGTGTATAACTTTTTCAAATTTAATGGACCACTTATCTATTTTACCCTATTTGTAAACCTTCTTGCTAACACTCCTAAAGAAATCAATCTACCACAATCACAACCTAGCTAAGTGTAACCATCGATGAGACAAGGCATTTAACAACTATGTGTTACACATTGCATACTAATTCACAATTCTATTATGATTGCAATTGGAAGCATGGATTGGAAGTGGGACTATCTTCACCAAGGATGATGTAGTAGTACCACAAGATGAGGATCGTTCATGATCATTGGATCTATTCTCTTGCTCTTCAGCTACCAAGAGGCGTTAGATGTTAGTTTCGTCTAGGATGTTCACTTCTCTTATCATGAACACCTAATTTTGTAAAAGATTGTAACTCCATACCCTTGGGCACTCAAAGTCTGTTTGTTCCATCTGAGTCAGTTTGTATGTCAATCAATAATCCCACACCTTTCCAATATTTTGTAAGGAACTTGTTCCTCCTCTTCTTCACTCAAAGACAAGATTTCATTCAATCGAAGAGGTATGATGAATCATTTTTTTGCATGCTTTGATATCGAGTACTCAATATCAGAGCCTCAACATCAGGTATGCAATGTCGAATCCCAGGACACGATGTCAGATATCTGATATCGCAGGGTATACACCGACCTATAAATATAGCACTTGGGCTCACGATTTTCATATTATTTTTTGTCATAATTAGCGAAGCTCTTGTAGTTTGTTTTCTTTAGAGTTAGAATATTTTCTGAGTGCTTGCAGTAGGAGTCTAAGTGTGTACAGATCTTTGTTTGAACATTGATCTACCTAAGCACAACAGTGTGATAGGAATAAAAACAAACCCTTTTGATAATTCTTGCAACACTGAGAATAGATTAATGTTTCCTTTAATGCACTTTACTTTCATGTGTTTAAATTAATCAATTAATTTCCAATTGTTAATGAACATGAACACAAACACTTCAAGCATACATATAGTGCTTGGTAACCTAGAAATGCTTAATGTTAGGCTAGCTAGGAAATGAATGAATTAGATCTTAAATTGCTCTACCTTTCATTCTTGTTGTAGGAAACTAAACTTATAAAACATAAAATGAGAAAAATCATGTACCTAAATTACACTTAAACCATACCCTTGAGCTTCACCAGTGTAGTTGGAAAGACAACAAATGTTCTCAACACCCATTTCACGTTCTAGAGGAACTAGTACATTGGAGAGCCATAGGTCCATAGAATTCAACTGGATCATGTGTGAACACCTTAGTGATTCGTATGGTTAGGCATAGGGTTACCTTGCTGCTCATCACTTAACATATAACATAACATATGTTATGGAAAACTTACCCTTTTTTCATCTTCACCTCACATTTTCTCTTGTCACCTCTCTTTTCTGCTGTTTATTTTACAATCATTATTTTTACAAAGCAGGGTTCCATCACATATTTCATTAAAGATGCATAAGTAAAAAAGATTATTCTATGTTTCTTTTTATGAGGTTATTATATTTTGTTGTAGATCCCATAAGAAAGTTTATTTTGCCTTTCTTTTTATGTAGTTGTCCTATTTTGTTGTAGATCCCATAAGAGAGATTATTTTATATTTCTTTTTATGTGGCTACGCTATTTTGTATGGATCCAATAAGAAAGATTAATTTATTTTCTTTTTCATATGATTGTCCTATTTTGTTATAGATCCTATAAGAAAGTTTATTCTACTTTCCTTTTTATGTAGCTATCCTATTTTTGCTATGGATCCTATAAGAGAGATTATTTTATGTTTCTTTTTATGAAGTTGTCCTATATTGTTGTGGATTTTTTATTCCTCCTCTCTACTTTGTAATCTTTTTCTATTCTTCTATGATTTTGATTATTATGCTAAGATTTTGCTGGATTTTTTTCATTTTGGACCTATTTTTATGAAAAATAATATTATGATCATGTTCATACCTTTTTCTTTATTTTCGTAAATTTTTGAAATTATGGAAACTTTATCCAACTTGCTTCTTGGATATTATATGAGTACTTTGTAACATCTTTTAATATAAATATGGTTTTTGGTTCAACTCATAACATAACATGATTTTGCAAAAATTTTGTGGAATTTGAGCTTTTATGGATTTTTGGCCATTTTAGAAATATTTTGGATTTTTTGAATAAAATAATGATATTTGTGTGACCGATTTTGCTTAG
Organism: Gnetum montanum; assembly: GCA_015680685.1. NCBI lineage: Eukaryota > Viridiplantae > Streptophyta > Gnetopsida > Gnetales > Gnetaceae > Gnetum > Gnetum montanum. Next base: position 9,295 of record MNCI01015557.1, read on the forward strand.
TTGGTAGTGGAAGCCATGAATTTTTTTAGATGTCCTCACCTATATGCAATAATGAAGTGTTCTTTAATGGGACCCATCCCACAAGAACAAGGGTTGTTAGATGGATTACTTATCATGGATTTTAATTCGTAAGTTCATGTGAGGTGATGGATTTAGTCAAAACCATGGCACTAAGCAATTGAGTCTAGTAGAGTTGTAGTGAGGCATAGTCAAGACCTACCCTTCTAATGGTATGTGTGCCTTGGCTGTTGAGGATGTTAATAATGAGGCTATTGCCAAGAGCAAGCCATGAGTGACTTATTTGGGGTCATAAAAATAATCTAATAATAGTAGTGAGGTTTTTCCAAGAGCTGTCAATGAGTCCCGTAGTGAGGGCAACCAAGACCTAGCCTTCAGAGATGCCTAGTTAAAATATACATTCTTTGGATTTTTGCTTAACAAATTTGTGATATTTTTGGATATTAAAATAATTTAAAGGATAATCTAATGATAGTAGTGAGGTTATCCCAAGACCTAATGGTTCCTATTGGAAATGAGGATAAAATATACATTCTTTTGAATTTCTTTGGATTTTTAGAATATTTTTTGGTATTTCTAGACTTTAAAACATTTTGAAAAATTTTGTGGTATTTCTGGACCTTAAAACATTTTTGAACATTTTATTGGAAACCTTTACCTAGCTCATATCCTAAGACTTTTGGCCTCAAACCTTTATGCTCTATGAAGAGGGAAATAGGGTTACCTTTCTCATTTGAGGGGTTCTAACTCCTCCTGCATTTCGATGAGAGCCTAGTAGCTATGAAATTGTCAAAAGAGAGACATAGGACAAAATGTGGATCAATTTTACAACATGGAAATTCTAAACTTGAAAAGTAATTTTTGTATATTTTGTATTTTTGTAAAATGGAGACCTTGTACACCTTTTAGATATTTAAGCCACGTATTTATTTTTGTGAATAAATAATAAAGTATGATAGATATGAATTTGTTGTCTATACCATTAGGACTGTGAGATTGCAAGAAACATTTTTATTTTAGCATGTGGTATATGTTTAGGAAATTTTAATATTATTTATTATATATTAATATTTTATTATTTAATTTAGTAAATTTAGAATGTGAATAACCTTATTTCTAGATGTCTGATTAAGAAAGAACAAGTGTCGTTGGGATCATTATTTTACACACTATTTTATGATGCACCTAATGAAATTTTTCTACATCTATCTTTTTGTGGCTTTGTAAATCTCTAATTTTCTATAAATAAATTTTATTTCATTATTTATATGAATATGTAAAATTTTGTTGCACAATACTATATTTATGTGCCTAATTAATAATTTTTATCTATTTTGCTGCTTCATTTTGAGGTAGTAAATCAAGGTTAAATCCAAATCCTTGGGGTTTTGTACCATCTTTATTAATTATTTATAGGATATTTTATAGATAATTAATGAAGGTGTTACATATGCAAAGGTGACCAAACTTACTTAATAAGCCAACATGATACATTTAAAAAATTATAGGGGAATATAATGATACCTCAAGTATAACTTAAACTAAGAACTTCTTACCTACAAATCCTTATCAAATAATGTGCTAATCACTTGAGCCACCTCTTATATGATAGTTATCATTATATGTTTATACTATTATAGTATGTTTATTAATTTATACATTAAACACACACATACATTAATTATAATGAGGTGTTAGCCTAGTGGCAAGACTCTTGATTTAAAAACTCTAAGTTATGGGTTTAAATTCCTTCCCTCTCCATCCCTTTCCTCTAACAACGCGCGCGCACACACACACACACATGCATGCATGTATGTATACTTTATTAATTATGATATTTATTTGTCAATGAGGCATTTTTGAGTTGAGTAGAGTATGCTACTTAATATTTGCAAGTCACAGGTTTGATTCCAACAAGTTATTTTCTATGAAAGTTTCATGGTATTGGATATATGCCTAAGGGGTATGTATAGTCATCTAGTTTTAATTCTTTTTTTTTTCTTCTAAAGATTTTAGTAAGAAATCCTTTCATACCTCTAATACAAATATTTCTCATCTCATAATAGAGGTGCATTGAAGTATTCTTAAAGTAAAAATTACAATAAAAGAAATCCAAGAAATGGACCTTAGTTTAGCAAATCGTAAAACTCCAAGTTTTGAGGGTTTTCCTATTGAATTTTTTAAGAAGCATTGGGACATCATTAGAAATGATCTTTTTCATATTTCCCAAGAAGCCATTAAAAAAGTTTTCTTGGTAAAAATATTTATAAAGGTGTGATTCATATTCTTCCTAAGAATAGATATCTTTAACCTATTAGTAATTGCAATCCTATTATTATTCTTAACAATACTTATAAAATTTTAGCTAAATGCATAGCTTGTCAAATTCAGAAGGTTATTGAAGATACATCAAACCTTAGCAAACTAGTTTTGTTAAAGGTAGACATATCTTAAATAATGTTATTGTAACTTAGAAGGGAATGTAATGGATTTCTAATACTAACCAAAATATTTCTTGTATTAAGTTATATTATTTCAAAGCTTATGATAGGATTGAATGAAATTTTATTATTTCTTATCTCTATAAACTAGGATTTGGTGGTTATTTTATTCATCTTGTCCATGCCTTGCTTACTAATGCCAATGCTCAAGCTGCTACTAGTTTTGGATTAAGTTCCTCATTTTCTCTTAAATGATCAATTCATAAAGGTTATCTTCTAGCTTTCTATCTTTTTATTACTGTTGTATACTTTCTTTCACATAATCTGCATTATAATCTACAAAGAAATTTCATTAATGATATTTCAATTGATAATCAAGGTACACAATTGTTTAACATGTACTTTATAGATGATTCATTTTTCATGATCAATAATTCTCTACAACATATTAATACTCTTTTAGCTATAGTGAAGGATTACTACATGTTATCTAGCTCTTGGATCAATTGGCAAAAATCTATTATTTATTATAATGGCAATATTAATGAGCGGCTTACTCTCAAACATTGAAAAATCTTGAAAAAAGATTTCATCTTCAAAATTTTAGGAATACCTTTTTCTTTTAAGCTCAATATCACTACTTTATGGAATTATGTGGTTAATAAAATTGAAAAGAACCTTCATAAATGGAAAGAAAAAAAGTTCATGCTTGCTAGCAAAGTTTTAGTTATTAAGAAAATGGTTCAATCAACTCATGTTTATTACTTCAGTTGTTGGGCTCCTTCCAAAACTTCTTATGATAGAATTGATTGTATTATCTATTAATCTCTTTGGTCTGCCAAGCAACATAGAAATGTTTTTCTAAAGTTTCTTGGGATATTTACACTAGTAGTAAGAAAGATGGAGGGCTTAGCTTCATTAATTATTATAACCAAGATATTTCTCTTATAGTAAAATGGATTGCAAAGTGTATTAATGAAGATGATGTTTGGATGCTCCTCTTAAGAAACAAACTTATGCAAGAAAAACCTAAGAATGATAACAGTTGGTCTTCTAATAACTTTCTTTATTGTCTTCTTTTTCCTTAGGTCATTTCTATTTTGGTTCTCCAATTCTTAAGCAAATTTGGAAGACTTGATGTAAGATTAGTAAATATTGAAATTACAATCATATTACAGTTTCAAAAGATATGCTTAAAAAAATTAGCCCATATGGCTTTCCTTTAATGAAGGAGCTTGGTCCACTAATGCATCTAGATTATGTACCAGCTAGAAAATATTTGCTACCACTTCAATTTCTTGTCTACATATGCATGATAGATGGGTTACTTGGAATGTAGCTTCTAACCTTTATGGTATGAATAGAAAGAGGAAATTTTTTTTTGAAAATTTAATTTCTAATTTGAAAACTCATTTAAAGTTGACAACAATTTGCATTAGGCTTTTCTAGATAGTTTTTAGAAGGATGACAAATATATTTTTCTTTTTAATTCAAAAGTTTCTTATGAGATTCTTAACAAAGAATGATTTTATTCATAACAAATTTAATAAGGCCTAGAAAATGCAATTATAATCACAATTTTGAATGAAGAAAATGAAAAATGTTTGGAGAGCTTCTACATTTCCTAACATTTTCATTTTTTATGGTGTCTTATTCATTAAGGTCTTCCTATTAGCACTCATCTTAAACATACGAGAAATTTTTTTCATCAATGTCCTCTTTATAGAACTGAAGATACATTTTCTCATGTTTTTTAAAGTATCCTCTTTCTTAGCATGCTTGAAAATGGACATCTAGAATTTGTAAAAACTTCCAACCAAGCATCAATGAACTCATTCTTGGTGATCAACTTGCTTTGTCTACTTCATTTCTTTGAATTTGAAATTATTTTTAAGTACTTGTTCTCTACTCTATTTGGAAGCTTCAATATGCAATTATTTTTCAATAGCAAGAGCGTAACTATGACCTTTCTTTAAGTATCAAATACCAAATTCTCAAATATGTTGCTTTTCAGCTATAACTTTAAGCAACAAAGCTCCAAGTGAAAGCTGACCAATTAATTTTTTTACATTATTAATTTCTTTTTATTTTGGAGGCTCAAGGATATGAAGCTTTCAGCTTTTGTTACTATTTGTTCTTTACTTTTGATTACTATATTCTTTTTTCTTTAAAGATAGTTTTCTCCTTCTCTTTATAAGAAACCCTTTAGTAATAAGTGGAAACCCATAAGTGCACTTTTGAATAAGGGCAAAGTCTGATCCTTTTCCTACCCTAGAGGGGAAGTTTTTCAAGATTGATTGTAAGGATAAAATCTTGAAAAGGCATCCTCAAAACTATTGGGATTTTTCTTTGGACTCTCTCTTCAATGATGTGGTGTACTTTGAATTTTTTTAATATTATGACTTATTTTTTTGGGGTCTAACAACTCCCCATCTAGCTTTAATTCTAACACCTCCAAACTTCATTTAAATTTGTTATTCTGAGAAGGTAGGAGGAGAAGATGTTTAAAATAAAACTAGAATATATCATAACTATATAGCTAGACATACATACCTATATAGCAAATAGATCATTTATTTGTGGCAAAGGGTTTTTAAGGTTGTGTAGAGGGTTCTCTAAGGTTGTGAGGCTTTGCAAAGGATTTATTAAGGCTATGCAAATGGTTTTTCTAAGGCTTTGCAAAAGGTTTTATGATAGTATGTAAACGGTAGAAATCTAAGTCTTTGTAGAGACTTTTTTTAGGCTCTCAAAAAGGTTTTTTGAGGCTATATAAATGATTTCAGCTTTGTAAAAGGTTTTCCAAGGTTATGCAATAGATTAGATATGACACCAGTTACTAAGTCTAAATTGCAAGAAATTATCACCTAATTAAAAGCCTTACTTCAAAGGCAAAAAACTCTTGAAGATAGATAAGAAATGATCGTTCATAATTAGGAAGTAGTATCTAAATAGATGCAAGGTTAAAAAGAAACATAAAAAAAGCAAAAGAAGTTAATAAGAGAACATATTGTAATGACGGGTTAACATAATAGTGACTTTGAAAATATCATTCATATTATGAACATTATAATTTCAAAGCAGGAGGCAATGTTTGATTAACTAGAAGCTATGATGATACAACAACAAATGATATGATTGTGAAGTAAGAAATAATTGTTGAAGAAATTCATCAACATGTTAAAGTTTTATGTGATTTAGTAAAGGAACAAGAAGAAAAAAGAAAAAGAGCTAAAAATATCTAATTTACTAAAGTTTCAAAGAGTCCAAATGAAAAGGATAATTTAACAAATGTTGTTCATGATGTTATAACAAAAACAATGCACTCCACATCTTTCATGATACAATGTTGGATACTTATCACATAGGATTCAAATGTGAGAAACCACATCCTATTATCATGAAGTTTAGTGATTTAACTGCTAGAGAAAAATTTTGATACAATTGTAAAAACTTGAAAGGAGTAAAAATTTGGATAAATAAAGATCTCACAAAAGAAGAGCTTGCAAAAAAGACAGAAGAATAGAAAAAGTAAAAGTAGCATAAACAAAGGATAAGGTAACTTTTATAAATGTAGATTATTTTGTAGTAATTAAAGATATGAAATTTTCAAAAAATGCTTGAACACTTTTCACTATGGATTTCTAAATACATATGGTAGTATTACCATTAAAATGATATTCGATTTTTAAAAAAGTTTGATATTTTTTAAGGAGTTGAAACTTGGAAAGAAGAAAATTCTAAAAATTTTGATCTGCTTGGTTTTAGTAGAATAAAGGTAGCAAGTGTAGATCTTAAACTTGAGGAAGATCATTAGGAGGATTATCTTATCTTTTCAAAAAAAAAAAAAAGATTTCAAAAGCTAATTAAGGTGGAAAAGATTGATTAGTATAAATAATATATTTGATTGAAGAATATTAAGATAAAATGACATGTACTTCTTACTTTTTGGTACTTTCACCCATGAGATGCAACATATTATGCAAAGTTAGATTTATATAAAAAAAAGCCTGTTTTAGTATTTAGAATAAGATATAGCAAAATTTAAGTTAAAATGTAAAGTTTATATTTGTGATGACTTTCATGCAAGGATTGGTTCTAAGTAGATTGATATTTTAGAGTGAAAGAATCATCATGATTGGCCATATATGCAAGATTATGGTTAAATTAGAATTGGATGCAAAAGAATACCAAAAGATACTAAAACAAATCAAATAGGAAAGCACATGTTAAAATGGAGATAAGGCCTTGATCTTATCATTTTAAATAGGATTCAAAGATTTCCATCAAGCTCAAGATTTATTTTTTAAAAAAGAAGAAAGATGTTCATGTATTGATTTATAACTAACCATCCCTCAAAATGCACTAGGAATCATTGACTTTTAGGTTTGTGGTAAATTAGCAAAATCTTCACACCATTTTCTACAGTTTTCCATTAAAGGAATGCATTCTAGTTATAAGCAATGATAAAAAATAAGATGTATTACAATTGCAAATATAGAATCTTTCCAATAAGAGGTAGAAAATTTGTTAAAATTAAAAAAGTTTAAAGATTGGTTAGAACATATATTATTAGAGGCTACAAAAAATATTACTATGCAATATAAGTTTATGGGTAAGAAAAAATGGTTTGATTAAGAATGTCTTCAAGAAAGGTTTGTTCTCAAAAATGTTTATCATAAAAAAAGCTTTGAATAAGGACTACATAAGATTGCTTTGAGAGAGAAAAAAAGAAAATTTTTAAAATAGTACAAAAACAATATGGTATAAATGATGAAGCAAGATTCATGAAATTTTTGAAAATTTTTTATAAAAAAATTTCTCTAAGCAATGATGTTCTATTTGCAAAAATAAAAGGGTTTTTCAAAAATTTGTTTCATCATAAGAAAAATGCCATAACAAGTTGCATGATCCTAAATATTTTACAACTTACATATGATGATGTAGTAGAGGGAATTGAGAAATTAGCTTCTAGAAAAGTTGCAAAAGGAGAAAGATTATATGATGAATTATTTAAATGTGGTGGAGAGGTAGTCTAGAGAGAGACTTTAAAATGCTTAATGAAGGACTTTAAAATGGTTTGACTAGATAGTGGATGGTTAGTAGAGTTGTTATGCTTTTTTAAAAAGAAGAAAAATCAAATTGGAATAATTACAAATTGATCATGATTAGTAGCTTATTTGTAAAATTGTTAAATACCATTTTGGAAAAGAAAATTGGGATCATGGGTAGAAGAAAATAATTTAGATGTTGTTTCACAAGCAAGATTCAAAACAAAGAGATCCATACTAGATCATGTGAACACTCTTAGATATTGTATTAAACAAGCAAAGGAAAAATAAGATAAAAACATTTATTGGCTTTGTAAATTTTACTAAACCATTTGACTCTATTGTGAAAGGACAATTATGGGATAGACTTATCAAACTTACAACTGATTTTAATTTACTTAATGCTATTTAAAATTTATGCAAAGAAATATTTTTTGAATTAAAAGATAAAGAAGCTACACAATCTTATTAGTTTTTGATAAGCGGTGAAGGTATCCCAATACTCTACCATACAAGTCATGAGTGTCTATGTGCACCCAGATCATAATCCATGGATGGACAATGTAAATATGCTAGTAATTGATGTTAAGTTTGAGATCATTGTTGATGAGTGGCAAGGTACCCCTATGCTCAACCATACAAATACGAGCATTCATGCATGATCCGGTCAAACCCTAAGGACTAAGTGCTTATGCACCTTCACAGAACAAGGATGGGTTAGGTGATCATTGTCTTCCCAAGCTTACTTGTATGGCACGATTGTATGGTTAAGTAAACTTGAGGTATGTGATTTTTATGCTTTTTTATGTTTTATGTTCTTAGTGCTTAGAATGGAGAAATTAAATAATCAAGTAACTAATTTAATTTAACTAATCAACTATGCTTTAACTAGTCCTAACTAATTTAACTAATCAACTATGCTTTAACTAGTCCTGAACCAGTGTAACACTACTGGGATTACCAAACTCTAGTCGTTACTGGGTTACCAAGTGTTCCATGTATGCTCAAAGTGGTCGTACTGAGTGTGCTTACTTGTTGAAACTTAACAAATTGATAAAAACAACCAATTAACTAATGAAATCATTAAATAACTATAATTAACATTAAATGTAATAAATAAGCTATTATGAATGTTGCAAGGTCTATCACAAAGTTCATCTTTATTTTTGAACACAAGGTATGCTCAGGTACACAATGCTCAAATAAAGATCCGTTCACTTTATGACTCCTACTGTGGACACTCAGAAATAATTCTAACTCTAGAAAGGGAAAACTGCAAGAGTTCAGGTTAAGGGACTAAGAAAACTAACTATCTCCCTCAAAACCAAGTACGCCTACCTCTTATTTATAGGCAATGAGACAGGTTTTGATCTCGGATGTCCGATATCGCTTGGCAAGCTCCGATATCATGGACTCGATATTGCAGTTCCGATATTATGACTCATCATACCCCTACAACTAAATGAAAACTCATCCTCGAGTTCCTTAAAAAATATTGGGAAGGCATGGGGTTATTGACTATACGACAATATGACAGTACATGGAATGACAGATGCAAAGTGCACAATTTGTGGTGAATAGATTGACAACATATTACAGCACTGGTGTTCATAACCTTTGTGGTGAACACTGTACATAGATGACATCTAGACCTTTATTTGACAGCTTGAATAGAGAGGGAGAAAAGAAAATGAGATGCATTGCTACAGATGTCAAAATTGTGCACACTGTTGTTCATCCATGGCCACATAATCAAGCTTATTCCCTACGTAAATGCTTTTTGCTCTAGTCCATCCTAAGTGCTCCCTTCTATCTCAGTCCATTGTTCATGTGATTGTCATCTACACACACAACATAGTCACAAATTAGCAAGGATAAATAAGACATAATGTCATTGATACCTTGCCTTGATATTAAGCACATTGGCTAGGTTGTGGGTATGGCAGATATTGAGTTAGAGGTTTATAACTGATAACTACCCAAGGTGTAGGGGTGAGATAAGTAATGGAATGGAAAAATTTATGACAAGACCCCCACGACTAAGAGTGAACCTTTAGTAGCGATAGGGTGGAAAAACTGAAAGAACAAGAAACATGAGAGAAATAACAACGGTGAAGCCATTAAGACAAAAAAAATGGATGTCACTGATGGGGTAAACAAGAAATAGTTGATTGCAAGAAATTTTTTTAAGGAAAAGAACTTAACAAGTGCAGCAAAAAGGAATGCTAGTGGGTCCTCCCCAAAGCAGGCTCATGCCCTTAATGCCTTGTTAAATTGACAAATCAAAGAGTCCATAGGCTCTCTAAATGACATATGGAAACAATGGTTAAGAACTTACTTATAAGAGTTTACCAAGGAATAATAATGCAGCAACCAAGATATGGACTAATCCTAAAATCAGTAATGAGGTAGGATATGGGAAGCAATACGAAAAGAGAGAATGAAACGAAATGGAATCCCAAAATCAATGTTGTGTAAAGTCCCGTGTGTAGGATATGATTAAGATGACTTAATAGAATTCATTCCAAATCTAGATTAAAACTAACCACATCCAGTGACCTCACATCAATGTAGTAGACCAACCCATCCTCCCGAAGCAACAAGAATGCATCCATAGAACCACCACCATTCCAACAAGGGAAAGATAGAGAAGCAGGAAGCGAGAAAGGGCCTTAGTTAGAGGGAACCTTTAGGCATGGGTAACATGTCTTTCCAATGCCATAACCAATGCTTTTAGCCCATGTTTCTTTATTATGTCTAAGGGGTGTACTTTGAATTCCCACCAATTTTGTTTGTTTGTTTGTTTTTGTTTTTTGTTTCTTGTTTTTTGTTTTTTTGTTTTTGTTTTGTGAGAGCCACACCATGCAAAGACTTATTTGATTTAGTCAACTTCTTGATATTTGGTCAAGATTGGAATGGTGGAAAACCTATGAAAAACATCCAAGTACCTAAGAGAATAGCTAGCACAAATGCATCAAATCCCCTTGAGGTCACTCCCTTTTCAATCCATTTAAATCTTTCCTTGATTTGAAGAATACCAAGCCACCCATTCATTAATAAGTTTACTTAGAGAAAGGGATAGTACAATTTCAAGATCAAGGGAGGTCATAGAGCTGAAGGGATGAATGGATGATGTGGTCTCATTGCCTGTTTGTCCATTAACAAAGCTAGTGTTAGTACTAGTTGTTGTAGGCTCATGAAAAGGTTTGGTTTGCTGGATGTTGACCAAAAATTTCTTATTTGGGCTGTTCGGTTTATAGATCATCATGGTCCTTGAGGGAAAAATTTCATGAATAATATAAGGTCCTTCCCACAACATTTGAAATTTAGTTTGTTGTGGCACATGTGTGGGATTCCAATATAGAACCTTATCTCCTAGTTGGTATTTGACTTTCCTAATTCTTAGGTCATCACGTTGCTTGTTGAAGGCCTTATGCAATTCGTTAGATGATAGGATAGCTAATCAATTTTCATCTAACAAGTTAAGGTTCATCAACCGTTCTTTCTGTGCTAGACTGAGGTTAAAGTTAAGCTCACATGTTGTAGATAGTGTACGGACCTCAGCCTGGATAGGAAGTGTTGGAAGTTTAACATACACTAACTCATAGGGAGAGTAGCTTATAGGGATTTTCCATGTGGAGTAGTATGCCCAAAGGGAATCATTCAATTTGGTGCTCTAATCTTGCCTATATTTGCTAATGGTCCATGTCAATATTCTTGTGATCTCCCTATTAATGACTTCAACTTGACCATTCACTTGAGGATGATATGGTGTAGTCAGCTTATGTTCAACTCCTAAGTGTTGCATCAGCTTTCAAAAAGTCACACTTGTAAAATGTGTACTATTATCAGAAATAAGTGCACAAGGCACGTCAAACTTGTTTACGATTTGTTATTGAAAAAATCATGCAGTGGTAGATGATGTACAATCCATAACAACGGCTACTTCTACCCACTTTGTAAAATAATTAATAGCAACAATGATGTATGCTTTTCCTTTGGACATCAGTATAACAGGCCCCATAAAATCAATACCCCATATGTCGAAGGGTTCTAAAGGTTGAATCCATTGTTGTGGATCCTCCATTCTAGTAGTCATTCCCCCATCGCGTTGATAGCACTCACAAGATTGGACAAAATGATGTGCATCCCATAACAATGTAGACCAATAATATCTTTCAAGTAAGATTTTAATGGCTATTCATCTCCTAGCGTAATGACCCCCACAAGGGCCCTCATGAGCATCTTGGAGAACTTGCAATTGATCTACATCGGGAACACACCATTGAACTAAGCCATCGAGACATACCTTATAAAGGTGTCCATTGATTTCCATGAAATATTTGGCTCAGTGAAGAAACTATTGTTTCTTTTTAATGTCTAACCCTTGTGGTGTTTCTTGTGTAAGCAGATAAGTGAGAATGCTACTATACCAATTTCTAGCGGTGGGTAAGTGATTGTTTATCACACCTATAAAGAGGAGTTCATCAGGGAAATGATTAGAAATTGGATATTCATCCTCTTTGTTGCCCCATTGTAATCGAGATAAATGATCAACAACAACATTCTCGGTGCCTTTACAATCGATCATCATAAGATCGAACTCTTGTAAGATCACGAGCCATTATACGATGCGAGGGCTCACCACTGGTTTATTCGCTAGGAACCGTATTGCACTATGATCCATGTGTACAAATATCCCTAAATTTTTCTAGTGCAAACACCACAACCATTAATTCTTTTTCTATTATGGTGTAGTTGAGTTGTGCACCAATAATACTTTGACTTGCATAGTGAATGTAATAGGGATGTTTTTGGTCATCTAATTGTGTAATTATGACTCTTAAGGCAAAGTTGGATGCGTCAATCATTATGTGAAATGGTCTAGACTAGTCAGGAGCTTGTAAAATTGGTTTTTTTACGAGCTTTTGTTTTAAGGTTTGGAAGGCTAGCTCACATTCCTTGGTCCATTCAAAGGGTACATCCTTTTTTGTTAATTCTACCAATAGTTTTGCAATCTTGAAAAAGTTCTTTATGAAGTCTCTATAATAGCCAATATGTCCAAGAAATGATCGGATGTATTTTATAGTTTTAGGTTGACGAGTGATTCCTTGGATGACTTTAATCTTTTTAGGATTTACCTCTATCCCTGTTTGTAAAATCTTGTACCCTAATACAATGCCCTCTTAGACCATTAAATGGCTTTTTTTTGCCAATTGAGCCTTAAGTTGGTTTCAACACATCATTTCAGTACTTACTCTAATCGTTCCAATGCTTGTTCAGAGTCTGCTCCATAAGTGGAGAAATTATCCATAAAGACCTTCACACCATTTCCTATTTTCTGCTAAAATATACTTAGAACTAGACGTTGAAATGTTGTTGGGGAATTGCACAAGCCAAACGACATATGTCTATATGCAAATGTCCCCGAACGACTCGTGAATGTAGTCTTGGCTTGGTCTTCTAGTGCTATTTGAATTTGNTCCCGAACGACTCGTGAATGTAGTCTTGGCTTGGTCTTCTAGTACTATTTGAATTTGATTGTATCCACTATAACCATCCAGAAAACTATAGTAGCAATGCCCTGCAATGGTATCTAAGACTTGGTCAATGAATGGCAATGGGAAATGGTCTTTAAATGTTGCCATGTTCAGTAGCCTAAAGTCTATACACATCCTCCATTTGCCTCGCTTTTTAGGCACAATGACTAATGGACTAACCCATTCACTATCAGTAATGGGGTAGCTTTTAAAAGTTGTTCAATTTCTTCCTTAACCACTTGCTTAACCTTTGGGTTTAGTCACCTTTGTAGTTGTCATTGAGGCTTCATGGAGGGGTTAGTGTAAATTCTATTTTGGCATATCCTAGGATCTATTTTGGTTAATTCAGGCTATGACCAAGCAAAGGCTTTCGACCATTTTTTTACCATCCTCAGTAGTCTTTCTTTTCATTGGGGAGCAAGCTTAGCGTTAATGATTACCAATTTTCCATTCTTGAGGAATGTGTACTCCATACCGGTGGGCAACGATTTTAACTCAAGGGGCTCTTTCTTAAGTTCGTTAGGGATTTCCAACTTCCCCTAGTTAGTCTTTTCAGTATCAGTACTTGGAAGTTGGCAATGGAATTGCTCTAATATATCTATGCTATCAATGTAGGTGTAAGTCAATCTCTTAGTTGGTTCCATGCATATAGTTGAATTACTCTCTTGGTTAGCTGTCAACCACTGCGTGCCTTCCTGTCTCGTGGTTGCTGCATATAAGCATCTTTGTATGTTAGTTATTTGTGCACACTGGTTGCATGTAGGCAATGTTAAACATTGTATGAACCAGGACTTCTGCATGCAATTACACCCTGTGTCACTATATGCAATGCATGGAACTTTCTTCTTCTCAATATTTCTGAACATATTTTTCTTTGATATTTCTAGGGAAAGATCACGTATTCCTAGGCACACATTAATTGTGCTTAACCATGCTCTTTCCATAATGATTGGGAAGTCCCCATTATAGTTGTTGACTTGAATCGCTAGGAAATCGGCTAGATACGACCACCCACAAATAGTGGTAAAAATGTCCTCAACTAGTCCTAGTAGGGCAATGATGGACTAGTCAGCCAACTCTAAATAAATGTTACTCTTTTTTAGTGGAGGCAGGTTCCAAGCTTTGTACATTTCTTGAGAGATTAAGTTAACACCAGATCCTGAATCCAAAAGAGCTTTGCAAGGCTCATTTCCCGTGATCTATAAATAAATAAGAGGGCTTCTAGGATCAGAGAATTTCCTAGGAATATGATTAGCTTTAATCCAATCAATAATGACATGAGTCAGCATGACTGTGTGTGTTAAGTGTAATCTTTGGTTTGAAGGAAGCTTTGAAGATTCGAATGATGGTGAGGCCTTTGGAGAATCAGCTACTTATGGTTGTAAGGACTTGGTTGGACTATTGGTTCTAAAGAAAGGTCTCTTTTTTGTGTGGTTTTCTGAACCAATAGTAGGTTGAGGGTTGACAGCCCTTGTAACATTACATTATTATGGCTGGGCAGGGAGCTCGCTCTGTATAGTTGGAGTAGGTGGTAATGGAGCTAAGGGTGGAAGAGGTGTAGT
>MNCI01015557.1:24336-54400 GCA_015680685.1 Gnetum montanum
ATCTACCTTTGCCGATACTTCTAAAGCAAATTTCTGAATGGGCAAAGTTTTCCTATTCACCATCTCTTCAAGTGACAACTCTTCTTCATCTTTACAAAATCTAACTTCCTTCTTTCGAAGGGAAGGATCTCTATTGTATTTCTCCACACTTTCCCTTTTCCTTAACTCACCTTCCTCTTTGGCAACTTGCTCCAATAATCTTTGTACTTGATGGGCTTTAAGCTTGGATAGTCTCCCTTAGGCATAAGTCCCAAGGGTTCTTCGTGTTTTGTTCCTAAGCCCATCTACGAGATGGTGTAGTCGTTCCATCTACGAGTAACCATGGCAAGGGCAACGATGTAATAATGCATAATATCGACCCATGGTAGCATCCAAAGGTTCATGTCCTCCTTGTTTCCATCCTTGGATTTGCTTACGTAGGTTGGACACTCAAGAGTACGTTTGATACTTATCATTGAATAACTCTAACATGGTACTCCATCGACAAATGGATTCCGATTCTAAGGACCGGTACCATCTTTTCACTTCCTTAATCAATGTCCATGGAAACAACTTTAGTTTTTGCCACTCATTTTCTATATTTTGTAAGGCACATGCATCATAGAATGCTTGTAGATGATTTTGAGGATTAATGTTGTATCCCCCTTCAAATCATGGGATATTGTTCATGTCTAATCTTTTGATCCTACTGTCCTTTTGGTGCCTTGTTGGGATCTTAAAAGCCTTAGTTATATCTAGCATACTTTAGGTAGTAAGTAGTGGTTCATCGTGATCATATTATCTATGGCATCTTTGATGCCTATGCTATTCCCTACTCTCCCTCTTTTCTTAGTGTGTTTCTCTAGAATGCCCTTGTCCCCTTTCTCAACTATTTTGTCTATGATCCTTATTTTTCCTACCATTATCCTCAAGGTCTTTTCCCTTGTGACTACATTCAAATCCTGAAGGAGAGGGGTAAGGGGATGATGAAGGTGAAGAGGAAGGAGAACTGGAACCATGATGGTGCTTGTTACCTTCTCTTCAGTGGTCGCGGCCTCGGTTGCGGTTACGATCAGAATGTCCATCTCTGTCATGTGTTCATGTTCCTTTTTTGAACCCTTTGTGTCCATCAATACCAGAATCAAGGTTATGGACAGTTGAGTGAAGATTCTGATACACAACCCCTTGACCAAAGTCAACGAGAGGAACATCATTTTGTGGAAAACCTCCTGAGGTAGGTTCACCACCCTCATTTTCACTTAGGACATACAATACATCTTAAGACCACTTCCCCTTCATAGATTTATAATGTCTCTCCTATTGCAGGTCCCTTTGATGTTGTGCCTGTGTGGGTCGATAATCTCGCAAATCTTGTTCATGCATAATGTACTCCGATTGTAAGTGTTGCATACCAATTTGTGTGAGAGCATGAAGAAGCATGCTTGGGATTAAGTGATCAAGAGGTAACACTATGTTACCTTCTAAATCATGCCAACGTAGTTGTTCATCCTAGTGGAGGATAAAGGTAAAGTATGGTACATACTCGTCAAGATGAATGTATACTAAGAAAAACTGTTGGGGTACTGGTGGACTATCCTGTACACTTTGCCTCTGATTGTTCATTGTGTCAGACCTAGGTGGTGAAGCACTTTTGTAAGAAGAAGGAGACATGATTAATTATTTAGTGTGAAATACTCTTCTCTTTTCAATGATTGTGGGGTCACTAACCCTAAATGTTCTTTTCAACAATGGGAGGATTCCTAATTTCTAATTAGCACACAAACAAGAAAGTCCCCAGCAACGATACCAATGATGAGCGACGAGGTAGCCCTACACTCAACCATATGAATCTGAGCATTCACACGTGATCTGGTCAAACTCTAAGGACTAAGTGCTTATGCACCTTCACAGAACAAGGATGGGTTAGGCAATCGTTGCTTTCCCAAGCTTAGTTGTATGGCACAATTGTATGGTTAAGTAAACTTGAGGTATGCGATTTTTATGTTTTTTTATGTTTTATGTTTCTGGTGCTTAGAATGGAGAAATGAAATAATCAAATAACTAATTGAATTTAACTAATCAACTGTGCTTTAACTAGTCCTAACACCAACATTCGTTCCCACTCTCTGTACACATCCTAAACTAGTGTAACACTACTGGGATTACCAAATGCTAGTCGTTACTAGGTTACCAAGTGTTTCACGTATGCTTGAAGTGGTCGTACTGAGTGTGCTTACTTGTTAAAAATTAAAAAATTGATAAAAATAACCAATTAACTAATGAAAGCATTAAATAACTGTAATTAACATTAAATGTAATAAATAAGCTATTCTGAATGTTGCAAGGTCTATCACAAAGTTCGTCTTTATTTCCAGACACAAGGTATGCTTAAGTACATAATGTTCAAATAAAGATCTATTCAATTTATGACCCCTCCTATGAACACTCAAAAATAATTCTAACTCTAGAAAGGGAAAACTACAGGAGTTTGAGTTAAGGGACTAAGAAAACTAACTACCTCCTTCAAAACCAAGTGCACCCACCTCTTATTTATAGGCAACAAGATAGGTTCCGATATTGGATGTCCAATATCACTTCGTAGGCTCCGATATCATGGACCCGATATCGTAGATCCAATATCGCGGTCTCTATATCACGACTCATCAATTGTCTTCCCACTTTGAGTTAATGAAGTTCAAGTGTATGGTTGAACTCTTAGTGAGGTACATGATACATGATTTTGTAGGACTCTTAATACTCCTAGTCATAAACATGGTTGAGTAAAAGATAAAATTCTAAGCATAGTTAACTATGAAAACACAAATCTATCTTAGCCTACAATGATGGATATCCGATGCTAGTCTACTGTACATGCCTTGGACTAATGTAATTATCACTCAAACTATAAAATGGAATTACTACTAAGTAAATCAAGCAACGCCACTACTGGGTTACTAGATAAGTATACTTAGCATTTGAAACTAGTCATATGCATTCCACTTAACTAGTGAACATGAAAAGTAAAGTGCTTGAAATGTAAATGATTAACTAGGAATGTAAGAAAATTATTCTAAGTAAAGCATAAAAAAAACTAAGGAGTGCTACAATGATGAGAAACAGCTTCAATCTCTATTGTTGCACATAAACTATGTCCAAGTACAATTTACTTGAATAAAGATTCTAGTTAACTACTTAACACCAAATTGTAGGCATTTACTCTATTGCTAAAACTAGGAAAACAAACTACAAGAATTTAGCTAAGGGTTGGAATCAAAAGTATTGTTTGTATGTCTAAGTGCTAGTATTTATAGGGCTACAAAGATCCCAAGACATCACATCAATGATGATGTAGGATGAGCTATAATATTGTTGATACAATATCACATCGGTGAAAAAATTAGTTTTATCATACCCTCATGACTAACTGGAAACTCATCCTCAAGTTAAAATAAAATGAAGATTAAGTTCCTTAGAAAATTGAAAGGTAGATTTGACTTAACATGACTAACTACTTACATGACTCTTGAATTCCACATTGGTGTTTTTACAAAATGACACAGTTGAAAACTGATAAGATAAACAAAATAAAACAAAAATTGAAGTAGCTTGATGTAGTTCTATGTTCAGGTAGTGGAGGCTCTTCCATCAACTTCTTCCCTTTGTCATTAGGCCTTTGAAATTGATAATAGTTTAGGAATGCCTAAAATTTCTCTTCCTCTATCCTCGTATCATGTACTATCCATGTTGATTGGACAATGTTTGATGGAGTCAGTATGTCCCATGGGCATGGCAGTTGTAGGAACATTTTGCTGGCATTAATGTACCATGCTGCAAACTGCCATTGTTCTTCCTCAAAAACTCTAGCTACCTTTCTGAGTTCCTATTAGTCAAGCATTCTATGTGCCAAGTTTGCTGCTATGTCTTTCTACCCTTAGTAGCTAGCCTTCACAACTTTGAATTCTAAGTTTGTGACATGTAATTCCTATAAATCATCTTTCCTATTAGTAAACTCTTTCTCGTATAGGGCATACACTACTGCTACTTATAGCTCGAGCTCATTCTAAGCTCAACCTACTGTTAACATGGTCAAGTTAGCATATCAAAGATTTGCTAATCCCATGTATTTTGTAACATCATCTATTATAGATCTTTGATTTTTATTTTGATCTAGTGGACATGGGCTAGATTGTCCAAGATGGGTTGCCAATTTGGAGTTTGAGCAATGATGGAATTGATCTTGGCTTTTGCCATCAAGATTTCCTTCTCATTTATTTTCTTATACATGCCCACTTGGTTCCTAAAGTGCTATTTGAGCTTCTCATGTCTCTTAGCCTCATTTTTCCATGGACCTATCTCAATGCCTGACTTTTGTTAGATTTCTTTGACTTCTTTCATTAATAGGGTCCTATTTTCTTGGGTCAATTTGCTTATGTCTTGGTTGACTCTAATGAGTTTATCTCCTAATTGATGAATACTTTTCTAGAGAACATTTTTCTACTTTTCTACATCTATCAACCTTTTGTTGTCAACAAGTTTCTTATTCTTCTCTTCCAAGGCTATGAGAGCTTTAGTGTGTATGTATGTTTATGCTTTGGCTATTGAGGCATTCCAAAGTACCTTCTCTATTTCCATCTCAACATGTATGTTATGGACAATCAACTACCTCACCTGATTAGTTCTAAAATTTTCAAGCTAGTCCAAGGTAATAAATCATGTAGGATCTCTTACTTCTTATCTTAGAGCTACTAATTCTTCTTGCAATCTCTGCACTTCATTTTTAGCATGTTCTACCCTCATTTTCGCTATCACTAGCTTTTCTTTTTTGATGATTAATTCATACTACACTGAAGTGATATCACTTGGGATATCAAATAGGTTTTACATGACTTGGCTAATCTACAGCAGTCTATCCAAGACATCTTCATGTTCAGCAAGATCCATTGAGGTGCCAACTAGCATTTGAGCATCCTTAACTCCAATGGTATTAGTTGGTGACACAACAGAAACATTGAAGAACTATTTGATGTGATTAGTTATAACTTTAGCTACTCCCCTTGCATCTTAGTGCTATATAACCACTACTATGGTGCCTTCACCAATTTCTAGCATCACTTAAAATGATGCAGCATTTCCTGAATTTTTTTATGCCTAGTCTTCCTCTCCTCCTACTTGTAATGACACCTACCTACTCATAGGGCCCATTGAAATTGTAAACCTTATAAATCTTTCTCTAACTATGTAAAGATTAGAACCTCCCTTGCTACCCAGTTGAGTGTATCTATGATTTGACGTAGATGGCTCATTAATGATTAGTAGTCTTATGGAGGTGGTGGAGCCTGTTGTTTTGGTCTATCTCTAGTAGGTGTTGGACTACTAGGTCCTACTTGTTGTTGTTGCCCAATAGTTAGAATGTTACCGACAATGGTTGAACCTGAAGCTTCCTCAATGCCTATAGGCTTCTCTAGTTGATCTTCCTTTGGTGGCATTAGTTTTGACATTTCTACATAAGAGGCATTCTGGGCTTTTCTTGGAACATTATTAGTGTACCCCAGAATCCCTACTTGTTTGCACATTTTTCATATTAGACAAGGAAATGGCAATGTTGGTTTCCAAGCCTTCTCCTTCTTGAACCATCTTTGAATCTCCAAGAAGATTATATTTGCAATGTTGGCATTGAATTTTTCCATTGGTATTACACTTCCTCTGGCTGCATATGTGGAGATGTTGTTGAGCTTATTGGTTAGGAACATGTGATAAGTCCCAATCTTGAAATAAATCTTTTCTTCAGCAATCATCTCATTGTAATCTTTATCTTCTTTGTTGTAGGCCCTTTGTAGCCCTACTTTCTTGGCATATGTATCTAACCTTATGGATATTTGTGCCACATTGGCTCCTTCATTTGGGATGTTCAAGGCCTTCGTGATTGTCTTAATGGAGTAGGGAACAAAGACTCCTTCTATCTTGACAAGTTCATTATCTTATTTATTTTCCCAAAATTGATAGACCTCTTGCAGGTACCATTCTACATTGTTGGACAATGTTGGCCATAGTGGACATGTTTGGAGATGTGTTCAAATAACTTCTAAAGCAAAATCCATGAATGGACCAAAGTTTAATTCCATAATGACCTTGGACATGATGGACTTTTCCTAGATGATCTAAAGGCATTCATTAGACAATGTGAGATGTTGTCCCTATTCTAGTGCTAGTGGCACTTCTGCCTCTTCTTACATTGATTGCTAGTGACAAAATTCTATTGATGAATAATGAATGATTAGGCCTCCTTGTCAACATGTTCATCATGTGGAGTTTGTTCTCCTGCTTGACCTTTGCCACGACCTCTTGGCCTTTTTCTACCATGTTAGAAAAATCCTTTAATTGTTGGTCTCTTTGGGACAATCTGCAATCAATAAGAGTTTGAGATTATTAATGTGTTTAAATTAGTTCTTAACAGTTCATAATCCTTCTCATACTCTTGGTTGATTAGGTTCTTAGCTTTTCTTGTTAGTTATGATCTTTATTATGGTTACAAAGTTAGAAAATTTTCAAAAAGAAACCCACACTTATTATATCTCTAATTGTTATGACCTTCTATAGTTATCATTTTCTTGTTTATTGTGCTCTTAAATGGTTGATATGGTTAGTTGGGAGGATTAGTTAAGTTCTTTGGCTTAAATTTTATTGGTTATTAATGATATTCTTAGTTGTATCTTTATACTTAACCTTAGATTATCTTTTGAGCATTAGTAAATTTTGGCTCACTTTTCCCTAGTTACATGCAATAGACTCCCCCATGACTTTGTTGAGCACTCCAAGATCAACAAGGTTAGAGAATTTTTCAAGTCAAAGTTGTAGTGAGAAAGTTATGTCATCAGGAAGTTTGTTTTCTAGAGCTCAGGAAAACAACAAAAACTCCTTTTTCCTTGAAATGGTAGAATGAAAAATTTGCTAACTCCCATGTGTATATATACTATTTTTATGGGCATGACATCATAGCCACGATGTCATAACTACAATGTCACCCTTAAATATTTTAAATTTTTATGGAAAAATGAGTCAATTGGATGATTTGGAAGACATGGAGGCTATCTATAGGACCATGGATCATAAATGATGCTTGAAATTCAAAAATTTGATGTTAGAAAATCATAAAGAAGGAATCTCGAGCAATTAAATTTTATTGGACATATATAAGATGGATTGTAGATTCTTAGTAGATGGATAAGTTATAAGACTTTTTGGAAAGTGTTCTTTGAGTATTAACATGTTTGGAAGGCACAAGATGATGTGGAATTGCTTGTTAAGTATGAGGTACATGAGTTACACAAGTGGATCCATCCCAAAGCAGGCTTCAACCCTTAGTGCCCTTGTATAACCATGCCTAAAAGTATTCGTAGGAGCTCAAAGAGTTAAATGTAAGACATACTTGTCTAGAAAAACACACATGTTAAGACTACCAGATTGGGAAAATAACACTAGATTATACAAAATCATAAAGCTATGATTAAATATTCCAGTGAGGTGAAGTGGAATGTAGAAGGGATTGTAGAAATCAAGATTTGAGGTGTCTTACGAGAGGCATAATGAATCCTTGTGTATGATGTGTAGTTAAATTAATCATTAGCCTTTCTATCCAAGATTCAAACCAAGTCCAAACCACTTTCTAGTAACATTGCATTGTTTCATCCCCAAGACGAACAACCACAAGACTACCACTATTGCAAGGAGTATTACCACTTAGCAATGGGGTTCAAAGAAGAAGTTTATTAATAGCACACTTATTTATTTATTTCTTTGATTTTTGAGAAGCCACCTACCTTTAGGCATGGGTAACATGTCTTTCCAGTGACATGGTAAGACAACACTTATTATACTCTTACTTCCATTTTTCCTTAGAACTCAAGAGAATAATACATCCTTAACAAGAATATAGGACTCAAAGTAGTAGGCTTAGAGAATCCAGAAGTCCCCTTGATGCTACACCCTTTTCATTCGCACTTGGTTCTTTGCTCTTCTATCCAGGCACAATAATCACAAGTTTATTATTAGTTTTATTGTAAAAAGAATATCGTTATGGCCATGGTAAGAACCTCTTATTATTGGAAATGAGTGGATGAATGCTGTGGGCTCATAGTATATGTAATTGGTCCTTCATGATTTGAAAAATATAAGATAATATTCACCTCATTAGAACTACATCTTGCTTTATTCCTTATGCTTTATTGAAAAATCTACAAAATATGTGTAATAGAAATAATGGCAAAGTATAGAAACACTGTAAAAGATATCAAGAATTTCAAAGATAGCAATAATGAAAAATTGTGAAAAGAACTTAGAAATGTCAAAGAATAAGAAATCATTAAGAAATTGAAAAAAAATATAAAAGTATGGGAAAAATATCAAAGAAAATATGAAAAGGTTATAAGAAAGTAAAAGATTCAATATGGTACCTACATGTCACTTTGGACACTCCCACGACTATTATCAGAAATAGTCATCCAGAAGATTGAATAGGTAGAGGACAATTTGACATACTAGGTAGAATCCATAACAAAATTGGGATGTTTATAATAAGGCTTAACTTGTTGGATATTCACTAGAATGAGCTTATGTGGGTTGGTTGGATTGTAAATTTGCATGGCACTAGATGGATAGGTTGTCTAGATAATATATGGTCCTTCCCATAGGATTTGGAACTTAACCTTTTATGAAACATGACTAGGATTATAGTATAAGACCTTATCACTCAGCTAGATTGATACTTGACATATTTGTGCATCATGCCTATACTATACTTCTTGTGGAATTTATTATTCATGAGGGCTACAAGTCTATTATCCTCTAAAAGGTTGAGATTCATAAGTTGTTCTTTCTAGGTTAAGCTCAAGTCTAGGTCTAGTTTCTTGGTAGTGGCTAGAGTTTGTAGCTCTGCTTAGATTGGAAGTTTAGGTAGTTTACCATAGACTAACTTGTAGGGCGAATATCCAATCGGGAGTTTCCATGTAGTCTAATAGGCCCATAGAGCATCATTTAACTTGGTGCTTCAACCCTTCCTAAATCAACTAACCATTCTAGCTAATATTCTTGTAATTTCTTAATTAGTTACTTCAGCTTGACTATTTTCTTGGGGGTGATATGGTGTGGTCAATTTATGGTTTACCCCAAGTTGTTGCATGAGCTTCTTAAATATAGCACCTATGAAATATGTTTCATTATCTAAGATGAGCATTGTTAGTACTCCAAATCTATTTACCACATGATGTTGGAAAAATTTAACAACTATCTTTATTGTACATCCATTAACCATAGCTCCTTCTACCCACTTTGTATAGTAATCAATAGTCACTATGGTATAAGCTTTCCCATTCAACATTGGGACAATGGGTTCCATGAAATTAATTTCCACATATCAAATAGTTCTAATGGCTAAATCCATTATTGTGACCCTTCATTTCTAGCCAATATTCCTCCATCCCATTGACATCTCTCACAAGATTGGGTAAAGTTATGTGCATCCTAAAATATCGTAGGCCAAAAATAGCCTACCATCATTAGCTTAAGTGTTGTCCTATGTCCAACTTACTGACCACCACATGGTCCTTTATGTGCATCTTGTAGGACCCTCTATTGATTGTCTTCCAAAACATACCATTGTATCAATCTATCAGCACAGTTCTTGTAAAGATTTCCATTTATCTTTATATATCTTTTTACTTTATGAAGGAACTATTCTCTTTGTTTTTTTACTTCACTCAACAGGAACAATCTTCGTGGTCAAGTAGGTTATGTAATTCATCATCCATGACTTCATTGTTGAATTAATAGCCATTGTTGTCCTTATGTACAAGTTTTCATTGAGAAACTAATATGATAATGGTGCTTCTTAGTCATATAGTTTCCATCTTAACCTCAACAAGTGAGCTGTTACTACATTTTTTATATCTTTCTTATCGATCATGGTGATGTTGAATTCTTGAAATATGACAAGCCATTTGATCACCCTAGGACTCATCGTTGGTTTGTTCATCAAAAATCTTATTGCACTATGATCTATATGGACATAAATAGGATACCCGAGCACATAGTGTCTGAATTTTTCCAACATGTACACCACTACCATAAGCTTCTTTTTTATGATGGTGTAATTAGGCTATGCTCTAGTGATGCTCATATTGGCACAATGTATGTAACATGACCTTTTTTTATCATCCAACTATTTTAGCACTGCACTTAGTGCATAATTTGAAGCATCTGTCATTATGTGGATGGGCTTAGACCAATCCATAGCTTGGAGGATTAGTGTTTCAATTAACTTTTGTTTTAAAGTGTTAAATGCCTTTTCACATTATTTTCTCAACTAAATTAGTGCATCCTTCTTTGTTAATTCTACCAATGGTTTTGATATTTTTGAAAAATTCTTTATAAACCTTCTATAATATCCTATGTGGCCCAAAATTGATCTAACATCTTTGATGGTTTGTGGCATTTGGGTGATGTTATAAATGACTTTGATCTTCCCTGGATCTATCTCAGTTTCCTTTTATAATAAATTGTGTTCTAGAATGACCCCATCTTGGACCATTAGATCGCTTTTTTACCAATTGAGATTTAAATTGATTTCCACACATCTTTTTAATACTTACTCTAAACAATCCAATGCTTTTTTAAAGTCTAGCTTGTAACTTAATAAATCATCCATAAATACCTTCACTCCATTACCTATTTGTTTTTGGTTAGTACTAATATTTGAAATGTAAAGGGTGCATTACATAGACTGAAGGACATTTGCTTGTAGGCAAACATTAGCCATGAACTAGTGAACGTAGAATTTTTTTGGTCCTCTGTTGCAATGCGAATCTGGTTATATCTACTGTATCTGTCAAGAAAGATATAGTACTGATGTCCTACTATGATATCCATGACTTGATCAACAAATGATAAAGAAAAATGGTCTTTGAATGTTGTGGAGTTTAATAGCTGAAAGTTATGACATACTCTCCACTTACTGCCTTTCTTTGAAACAATGATAAAAGGGCTAACCCATTCACTGCCCACAATGGGGTAGATGAATCTTACCTTCAATAATTTTTCCAGTTCCTATTTTACTACTTCTTTAAGCTTGGGATTCATCCTTCTCTATGGTTGGCAATGTGATTTAATAATTGTACCTATGTATATCTAGTGTTGACAAATCTATAGATCAATGTCCATTATTTCATCATAAGACCATGCAAATGTTGTTGGCCATTTACTAACCACTTCCAATAATCTTTTTTTCTAATCTTTGTCTAGGTTGACATTGATGATTATAGGTTTCTTACTATTTAGAAAAGCATATTCTAGTAGTACCAATAAGGCTTTGAACTCTAATGGTTTTGGCTTAAACTTATATGGGATCTCAAGTTCTTCCCATTCAATATCTTCTTCTTAGCATGAATGTGTATAGGGGTGTTTCATTCTAAAGTATTCCAACTTATCTATTTCCTCCATGTAGGTGCTTAGAATCTAACTTGTTGGTTCCATGTATATTTTAGATTATATTTCTTCATTAATAACTAGCCACTGGGTGTATTCTTGTTTAGTGCCTACCACATACAGGCATCTCTACACACACATTTCTTCCACACATCTCTTGCATGCTATATTGCTTTCTTGTTTAATAGCCCATATTTTATGCATGCAATTACACCTATTGTTGCTATATGCAAGACATAGAACTCTATGTCATTAAATGATTCCAACTTTATCCTCCTTGGAAATCTCCAAGGACAACTCTCTAATTCCTAGCTTAGCATCCATGGTACTAAGCCAAGCTCTTCCCATGATGATAGGGAATTCTCCCTTGTTTTTCTCTAAATGAATGACTAAGAAATTAGTAGGATAGGACCAACCACTAATGGTAGTGATGATGTCATCAACCTATCCTAGTGGGACCATGATTAACTAATCTACAAACTCTAATTGGATGTTACTTTTCTTCAATAGTAGAAGATTCCAAGCATGGTGCATGTCTTGTAAAGTTAAGTTCACTCATGACCTTGAATCAAGTAGAGCATTGCATGGTTTTTGTTCCACTATTTGAAGATATATCAAGGGACTTCCTATATCTATTATTTTCTAGGGAAGTGCTCCTACCTTTATCTAGTACATGACAGTTTGGGTAAGCATGATAGTGATTATGTTGGAATTAGTAGAAGATGGAAGCTTAGTATTTTTTAGAGAAGTGTGTTTCTATGTGGTTGAAGTAGATGGAGTCCCCATCCTTTGAATCCTTTTTAGACTTTTTCAGAAGAACAGACATTTCCTAGGTTGAGATTCATTCATGATTAACTCCTCCTATGTATTTACTGCCCTTATTGCATTCTTTTGTTATGGTTGTGATGGAAGCTCCCCTTGCATTACTAGTGGTGGCACTAGTAGTAAAGGATTGGAAGGTTGACTTGATGGACTAAGTACAACTTGATGTACATATAGATTGAAATCCATCCTTGGAGTGGTAGGTCTGTAATACTTAGGTGGATAATACTAAGAAGAAGTCTAAATTAAAGCATTCCCTAGAGAGATTAGACATCTTACATAATATCCATAAGGATCTGATTGCCTATATGGATATTGTTGCCTTGGTAGTGGCATTGCCCATGCTTGTGGTAGTTGCCACTACTACTAGTATTACTCCTATAGTTGAGGGTAAGCTCTACTTGGATAGTAGATTGGCTAGAAGGACTATCAAAGATTACCTTAAGGGTAAGATAACTATCTTGGAATCTACTTTTTAACAAGCCTTGGGTTTAGTGCATATGTCCTAGACTCTTACAAGTGGGCCATAATAGGGAAACACCCCTTAGGATGTTCATATTGACATACCTTGCATCCTTCGTCATCTTCTAAACTAGAGTCAATACACTCCTCAATTAAGTCAACTTTTCCTTTCTGCTTATAGCCTTCTCATCCATAGTCTCTTCTCTTCTTTTTATTCTTACCTTAATTGAGTGCTTATTTAGTTCTCTCTTCTACAATCTTTA
This sequence comes from Gnetum montanum, assembly GCA_015680685.1. Taxonomy (NCBI): domain Eukaryota; kingdom Viridiplantae; phylum Streptophyta; class Gnetopsida; order Gnetales; family Gnetaceae; genus Gnetum; species Gnetum montanum. Next base: position 37,338 of record MNCI01015557.1, read on the forward strand.
GAGCTATAGCGAGCTTCTCATCCACCAAGTCTCACATCTTCTCTATCTTTGTTGTTATATCTTCTCCATCTATGAAGAGAGTAGTATCTACCCATTGCTACATTAAGGCATTTGTATGTCCCTTGCTTCCATGACTAGATTTGCTTTCTAAGGTTAGACACTCTTGAATAAATTTGATATTTGTCATTAAAGAGTTCAAGCATGGTACTCCATCTCCTATTTGATTCAAGTTCTAATGATTTTTACTATCTCTTTACCTCTTTGATGAGTGTCCTAAGAAACAACTTGAGCTTTTGTCAATCACTTTCAATATTCTAGAGGGCAAAGGCATCATGAAATTCCTAAACATGATGTTGTAGATTTGCATTGTATCTGCCTTTAAATTTAGGAATGTTATTCATATCTAGTCACTTGATGTGACTATCCCTGATGTGCCTTGTTGGAATATATACTACTTGCCTAATAATTATCATGCTTCAAGTGGCTAGGAAGAGTTCTTCATAGTTGTCAAGTTTGTAAGCTCTATTTTAGTGGTGATTCCTCCACTACTTATAATGATCTCTATCCTCATGCCTATTTCTATCCCTTCATCTTTCATAATCATTCTCTTCATCACTAGGATACCTTCCTATGTACTCCTCTCTCTCATAATATCTTCATCTGTTTCTATCATGGTATCTCAATCTATGTTCCTTATTATCAAACTACATAGATGAACATGAGGAGGTAGATGAAGCAAATGGAGAATGGTGCCAGCTAGTTCTCCTTCTATGACTTTGTGATTCATCCTCTTTTGGTATGATAGAAGCTCTTGTCCGTAAGCTTTGTCTAGGACTAAAGTCTCTTGTATTCCTTTCAAGGTCCTCTGCAAGAGTTAACTTTGACTTGGCGTTGACAAGGTCTTCAATATGTATTACCGGTGTGTGAAAGTAAGATCCATGAGTTTGATAAAACTTTTTGGCTTGGAGTGAAGCATCATTTATTTCTTCAAGGATAACTATCTAAGGTACCTTCTTTCTATTGTCATGTTCATGTTAGGCTTCCATGATGGCATCTTTTCTTGCCTAAGCCTCCGTTGGCTAGTATGGCCTTGTCATGTTCTTTATGACTTGATAGCTCTCTTGTTCATGACTTAGGTTGGCCTTCATGAGGGCTACTTGAAACATCAATGGAATAGAACATTCTACTAGTAGAACTATATTGTCCTGCAAGTCTCTCCATCTTAGTTGTTCATCCTGGTGAAGAATGAATGTAAAATTAGGATAGTATGGATCAGTGTGAGCATATGTAATTCTTGTCTACATTGGTGCACTCCAATCTTCTTCATCATGTGTTGTATCATGATTTCTTTAAAATTCCCTGGCCAGTGATTTTTCTTTAAGTGTTGAGACCATATTATGTGTTTAATGCTTAGTTGTGTGTGTATGTATTAGGATTGATTACAAATGCAAAGGATAGACTTTGTGGATTAATATAATGAAATTTCTAAGATCAACTACTCAGCATACATTAACACATACTTGGCAATGATGCCAATGATGAATAGTGAAGGTACCCCAACACTATACCATATAAGTCACAAGTGTTTGTGTGTAGCCAAATCGTAATTTGTGGATGGACAATGTAATTATGCTAGCAATTAATGTTAAGTTTGAGATTGTTATCTTCCCACTTCAAGTTAGTGAAGTTCAAGTGTATGGTTTAATTCTTAGTGAGGTACATGATAGATGATGTTGTAGGGCTCTTAATACTCTGAGTTGTAAACATGGTTGAGTAAAAGGTAAAATCATAAGTATAGTTAACTATGAAAACACAAATCTATCTTAACTAGAGTGATGGATATCTAGTCCTAATCTACCATACACACCTTGAACTCATGTAATTATCACTGAGATTACCAAGTGGAATTACTACTGAAAAAATCAAATAATACCACTACTAGGTTACCAGATAACTACCCTTAAGGCTTGAAACTAATGGTATTCATTCTGCTTAACTAGTGAACATGGAAAGTAAAGTGCTTGAAATGTAAATGATTAACTATGAAAGTAAGAAAATTATTCTAAGTAAAGCATGAAGAAAACTACGGAATGTTGTAATTATGAGAAACAACTTCAATCTTTATTGTTGCACATAAACTATGTTAGAGTACAATTTACTTGAATAAAGATTCCTGTCAACTGCTTAACTCCACATTGCAGGCATTCACTCAATTACTAAAACTACAAAATAAACTATAAGAATCTTTCTAAGGGTTGGAATCAAAAGTTTTTATTTGTATGCCCAAGTGATGGTATTTATAAGGCTACACAGATCCTAAGACATTGCATTAACGATGACATAGGATGAGCTACAATATTGTAGCTAGGATATCATAGATATGATATTGCATTAATGAAAAACTGAGTTTTATCAGTTTTAAAGTAATATAGGTGTAAAGCAAGGTTGTCCTCTTTCACTAACTTTGTTTGGCATTTTTTATATATGAACCAAAAGAGTGGATTAAAGAGGTACCTACAAATCATGCTATTAAAGTGGAGTAATCATGGATACAACTTTTAATCTTTGCAAATGATGTAGCACTAATAGAAAATTTGGAAACAAGGTTAAGAGAAATGTTACATCAACTATAGAAATTTTGTGAATGTCCAAAAATGAAAATGATTGTTAAAAAAAAACAAAAGTACTATTTGTGGATCAAGAACTTAGAAGGGAGGTTAAATAAGTTCCCTAATTAAAATCACTATAACCACAAATATCAAACATAATTTTTACGTGGTTCCCCAACTTGGGTAGTCTACACTCGGAGGGTATAATTTGTACCCACCTTCAGACTTTGTTGCTTCAAAAATGTGATTTGAAGGGCATCTCAACCTTTACAAGATTTGAGCCTTTTTCTAGAATGTTTTGTCGTTGTAAAACCACTCAACCTCACTGTTGGCGACTAATTGGGACTACCAGCTTCTACCCCTAGTCTCATGACTAGGATCACGGGAAACAAAAGTGTTTCTTCAAACTTGAGTTTAGGTGCTTGCTAGTCTTTGGCAACACCAAGGCCCAAATACCTCTAAATAAGCTTAATGGTTATAAAGCAAACTAAGCATAAATGTGTGTTTGTTGTTGTGAATGTTGAAATGGTTGAGTTTGTGATAACTAGCTATTATAATAGAAATTCAGCTAAACTTATGGAATACTATGAGTTATTAAAGATTTCCTATTTTGTCAAGTCACTTAGTCTATATAGTCCATATAGGACATTGCTTGAAACAAATAAAATTTCATCAAAATGCTTAGACACAATTCTACAGAAATCTACTCCTAATTTTCCTTAGAGAGAAAGACTGGTAAGAAAAATAGAAATAGAGAGAGATTCAATGGATTTTAAAAGAGAAGAAGAAAGAAAATCAAATTTGTGTGAAATCTCAAACATTTAAGAAGATAAAATTGAACATGAGAACACTTCAAAATAAAGATATTTCAATTCAATCTAAAATATTACAAATTGTACAAACCCTTTGAGCTCAACAAGCAATTTTGTAAAAGATGCTCTCATTAAACTACCAAAATACTTTGTAAACAATAAAATACAAACTATTATTTGACTAATTAAATAGTTACCAAGAATTACAAATAATAGAGCTATCAAAAATGATTTAACAATTCCAAGATTGAAATATTAGGAAAAGACTTTAAAAATTAAAGCTATTTCAAATTAGCTAAAAATATCAAAGATTTTCTAGACCCTCTATACTCAAATAGGCAATTTCATAAAGACATTACTATTAAATTTCCCAAGATGCTTTTCAAAGATAACATAAGCTCTTATACGAAAACCAAATAGAAGTCTAGAATTGTGCAAAAATAGAACCATAAGAGCAATAAAAAAATCCCAAAATTAAATGCCAAGCATAGCACTATCTAAACCATTAGCTAAGCAACTAAGACAAAATGAGAAGAAAAGAACTCACAAGATTTAAACAAAGCAGCTGAATTGATGATGTAATTAGAAAGCCATTCTTACAAGTAGTTTTTAATATGTCTTCTTCTTTTTTCTTTTTGGAATAAAATTTTTAACTGAAATTTTCCTAACAAGTTGTTGCTCCATGAAATGGTACAAATGACCCAACATTTCTTTTCCTTCTTAAAATGCCTAAAGATATTTATGCAAGCTTTTTTTTCAACTGTAATTGAAACTTTTTATTGAGCTTTTTTTTTTTAACAATAGAAAATAGTAAATCTTTTTTGAGGAAAATTCCCACCAAACTTAAGGTTTGATGGTATAAAAAACTCATTGCTATAAAACTAAAAACTATACAAATAGAGTCTTCTATAAACTATTCTGCAGAAGGAAATAGGATAGTCAAGGTAACCCTTTTAGGATTCTCACATTGTGAATTTTCTCATATTCAATTTTTGTGGTGATCCATGCTCTCCTTTCTTCTCCCTGCCTTATTGAAGCTTCAACTTCCTTTGCTTCAACATTATTTCTAGAAACTATCTCTGTGTCTTTTTTACAGCTTGTGCCTTGGCTACTGATTTGTGATGCTCCTCATGATCAATTTCTTCCATATTCTGAGACATGAAAGCTTCTCCCCAAGAATTGTCCTCATTAAACTCTTTTTAATGTTCAACTTTCACTGTACACCAATGAAAGCTACCCCAAAATTTTGAATGAATGGAGCATCCACCGATGAGAAAGCTAAATACATTCGAAAACCAAAGTAAGAAGAGACTTTTGATGGATGCACTATGAGTAGTTTCCTTGCAAAAGGCTCTCATGACGTGCTCTAGGCAGCAGCCAGTCACATACAGAATGTAAGGTCTTCTCATTGCCATCTTCCTCTAACTCACTAAATGAGAATACTTCAATCCCTTTATTTTTCTTTTTCAAATGCTGAATTTAAAGATGTGTTTCTAAAGGTAACTGCAACTCCTTATAAAATGCTAAAATTTTTGAAATTCTTGCTCATTTGAGCAACCAACTCACCCACTTCAAACATGGTTTATTTAATTTCCACTATGTGGTTATTATAACTTCCACTTTAACTATCACAATAAGTAATAACTAACTTTTATAAATTAAATTAAATTTTTTAAACTAACACTTCTACTTTTACATATATATTTATTATACCACACATATATATACATATATTTTCTATTATAATTAAATATTATTTTTATATATGTATTAATAATTTTATGTTTATCATTAATATTTTATTATTATTATATATATTACCACTACTACTATTATTTTATATATATATGATATTATATTTTTAATATACATATTATTATTTTAAATTGTGAGTGATTGCCCAAAGTAATATTTTATGTGTAAAACATTATACGAAAGCTACAATTTCATTCCACTTACTGTGGATAACTTGTATGTGACTTCCAATAATTGTCTCTTAATCTGGAACGAACCCATTCATCTTGCTAAAAATTTATTCAACTTTTTCATATTCCATAATAATACGAGATCACTAGTCTTAAAAGTTCTTTTCAAGGCCTTTCCATGCAACCATCTTTTAACTTGAGAAGCATTTTTATAATAAATTATCCTTAGCTCTAGCCATTTTGGCTTCTCTTTTAATAAGCAAGGCCATGAAATTTCTACCCTTATCTATTTTCTCACTATACTTTTACACAAAATCGAAGGCCAAGCTTATAATTTTATTTGTAACTCTTGTAAGCAAATCATAAACCAAATTATAAGCTAACATCCTAGTAGCCTTTTTAAATCTATTACAATCAATCCATAATGTGAATTGCAAGTAATTGATCCAATTTCCTGAATTCCCCTCCATTGACTTTTTGATATAAGAAATAAGCTTTTTATTTGTAGATTCAACTAAGCCATTTCCTTGTGGATAATAATTACAATAAGAAATAGAAAAATGGATTTCTCTAATGCCCATGTTATAAATTCTTCAGATAAAAAATCAAGTCCATTATCGAATACCAATATTTCAGGCATACCAAAACAACCTAGAATCTAATCTTCTAAAAACTTAATTACATCTGATGTTAAACTATTTATTAAAGTTTTTTCCTCTAACTATTTAGAAAGATAATCAGTAGCTATGAGAATAAACTTTTGTCCAGCTCTTAAAGGAGTAATTGTGTTAATAAAATCTAAACCCCACTATTCAAATGGCCTATTTGCATTTATCATTTTTAAGGGAGCTCTAGCCTTTTTGATTTTTGGTCCATGGATTTGACATTTATAACATCTTGGTACATGCTAGGCCAATAAAAATCATAGCAGAGTATGTGTTGGATGGTGGACTTAAGAGACTCATACTATAAATTCGCAAGATCATGAAATTGTTCTAAAATAGAATTAATTTCATCATTATGAACACATTCCAACAAAACCCCTTTGAAGTCCTTTCTATACAAAGTTCCATCTTTAACCACCAATTTATTTATCTTTTTGAAGAAACCTCTTTTCTGACTTGCAATTAAATTATTCAAAAAAAATTTCATGCTAAGAAATGCTAAAATTTCATCATAACAATTTCCTTCATAAGTCCTTAGCTTACATATTTCATTTTCTTTAGCCATTAACTTGTTTAATTCCATTTCTTTAATAGTTTTGCATATCTTGAATGAAATTCTGAAACCTTGAAGTTTTATAAGCTACTTCCCTCTTTTCAATCCAATCTCATTTTGAGCCAAGAATTGCTTAACCATAGGCTCTATTAACATAATATGAACCATGAGCTTTCAAAGTAATATTTGAAATGTTGAAGTGCTTTAACAATCGCAAATACTTGTTTCTCTAAATCTGAATAATTTAATTTAGAACCATTAAGTTGATACCAAAAAAAAATCCAATTGGTTCATCTTGACCATTGTCTCTTTGAGTTAAAACAAAAACAACTAAATCATTTGAGGCAAAAGCATATAACCAAAAATCTTCCTTCAATTTTGGTTTTACCAAGAATGGAGCTTCTTAAATAGCCTTTTTAATTTCTACTAAGGCTTTCTCTGATTCTAGTGTTTTCCTTAATAGGATGTCTTTCTTGAGCATATGCATCAAAGGTTTAGTAATTTTAATGAATCCTGGGATGAATTTCTTTATGAAATTTATTTTTCCAAAGAAATATCTAAGAGATTTTTTATTTGTTAGATACCTAATATTTTGTACAGCTTGAACTCATGAGTGATCAATAGCAATACCCTTTTGACAAATTTCATAACCTAGCAAAATTCAATACTTAACCTTGAAGATACATTTCTTAGGATTTAATGAAATACCATACTCATGACATTTGTCAAAAATTTTTTGGAGGTAACCAATATGAACTTCCTTCCTTTTTGAATAGATGGTAATAACATCTAAATAAACCACAACAAACTCACCTATTAAACCTTTAAAAGCCAAGTCCATTCCTCTTTGGAAAGTAGCTCTAGCATTTGACAATCCAAATGGCATTCTTTTGTAAGCAAAAGTCCCCCACTTGGTGATAAATGTTGTTTTATATCTATCACCCTTGTCTACCATAATCTAATTATAGTAAAAAAAAAACGTCTACAAAAATAATGTACCTGACATCCTAATACTTTGATTAACATCTCATTGATTCTAGGAAGGAAGTATTTATCTTTTTTAGAGGCTTCATTAAAATTTTTGAAATCCACACAAAGCCTGATACCACCATTCTTCTTCCTTATTGAAACAAGATTAGCATGTCATGTTGAATATCAAACTAGTTATATGATTTAAGCTTATAATAACTCTTGATCTCAACTTCCATAGTTGGTTCAAATGATGGATTAAATTTTCTTTGTTTTTTTTTTAACTATCTTACAACTATTTACCAAAGGAATTTTATGTGTCATCACATCTAGTCTAAAAGCCTTAAGATCATCGTAAGACCAAGGAAAATTTCCTAAAGTATTTTTCAAGAGTAATAATAAATTTTACTTAAAATTGAATTCTTTCCCTTTATGATGTTTAAAATCTTTGAAATCTCAATAAATCCAAGATTTACAGTTTCATAAGCTTGATCATCATAATTTTGTATATCTTTTCCTATGAGCAAATTTTTGCTAAACTCTTGTTCATAATCAATCACCTTTTTGGAAATGAAATTAGACTTAAACCTTGACGTTGTTTCAGGTATGATTTGACTTTTGAATTCTTGCTTATTCTCTAGGAACCTGATTAGTTGATCATCATCTTCAAATACGTGTAAATATTTTATGTTAGCTACAATGGATGGTTGGTATTCATTCTTAATTACTACCCTTTCATAATTTTCTATCCTTTTTACATCCAAGGTTAAAGCTACCTTTGCTAAATCATCTACTGTATGGTTATCTTCCCTACCTATATGTTTTCTTTTATAGTAATGAAACTAATCCAACATTTTGTAAACGAGTTATTTATAAGATCGCAAGAATGAGATTTTGAGTACACAATTGCCTTTAATTTTGCAAACTAGTCTTGAATTTTCTTTTATGGTGATTACCTTGATCCCTTCTTCTAATGATTCTTTAATTCCAATAGTTTTAGCTTCATATTCAGCCTTGTTGTTCGTGTAAGGGAAAGATAAATAAATTACCTTTAAAATTTTTGGGGACTCATCCTTTACTAGAACTACATTAGCTCCTACACCTTTGGAATTACAAGAACCATCAAAGTATAATTCCCATTTTCTCTCATCTTAAGATTCCTCTTTTTCCAAGTTATGAACCACTTGGAGTGTGCAAACTTTGGATTCAAAAGCTCTTATTTCAATAACTTTATTTTTTCCATTTGAAGTAATGTTTTCAACCATTAAAAGGTTTGCTATATATGTAAATATGATTTGGTTCCCCTTTCCAAGGTAGCCACATGTAAGTAATCTATTGATATGTAAGCCAAGAAATTTTTACTCCAACTTCTAGTTAACAAAAGGCTATATGAATTTGGTATATTTGCTACTTGAATAGTTACTCTACTTTTTATATGGGGTTGAGAGCAATTTCTAATAGAACATTTGGTAGCTAATCCACAATCTTCACTCTACTTTTATCCACTTGAACAATCTTTTTATTGGATTCTTCAAGAGTCAAACCAAGATTTTTGCATATAGATAATGGCATGATAGCATGTGTAGCTCCAGAATAAACCAAATAGTTGTGAAGATATTTGTCTTTTAACCTCATTTTCAAAAGAAAAGGAGGAACTTATTTATCAAGAGTACAATCATAACTAGTTTTTGTTTTCTTATCAATGTTCAATACATAGCTTAAATCCAATTCTTCAACTCTCCTTTTACCTTTAATAAGCTCTAAAAATTTTCTTTATGGATCTCCTATTTGTAATAATTGATAAATACTAATGTTGGCCTTGACATGTTTAAGATCCTTAATTAGATTATATTATCCATCTCCATAAAAGCCTCATTTCTTCATCCATTTACTAAAAGTCTGATTTTGAGTACTTTGCTCTACTTGATCTTCTTTATTTTTATTTTTTCTTTTCCACTTGCTTCAAAACCCTTCTCAATAGATCAATTAGAAATGACATTTGGAGGCTTGGAAGTAGTTAATTTTTCCTTTGATTAAAGATTATATCTATTTTCTTCATTGTTGTAATACTCTTCATTTGACAATATATCCTCTTTAGAACTTAATAGAGAAGAGGTATTACTAGATCCATTCTCAGATGATTTGCTTGCGTAATGAACACTAGATAGCTCATGATTAGATTCGATATCAAGGAAGTCTGATATAGGAAGATCACTCTCATTCTCGTCATCTGATAACTTAGTGTCTAAATGCTTATGTTTCCTATTTTTATTTTCTTCTATTATTTTAACTTTTTCCAAATCTTTTTCTAGTTTAACTACTTTGTTGGACAAGTCTGTCATTAACTATTCCTTTTTAGATTCTTTGCTTTCTAACTTTTGCTCTTTCTTAATATGAGATGGCCCTGGTAATGCTTTAATTTGGGCAAACTTTTGCATAGGGATTATAATGTACTCTTCTCCTTTTTGAGTTGTGATAATTTCTTCATTATTCAAGTTTAGCTATTTTTATAATTGTATAGCTTTACTAAAGTAGTCATTCAGTGTTAGCAAGTTTGGAGTTCTTCTCAACCAAATTGAAATATTGGGATTCACAGCCTTAAGATAAGTTTCTCTAAGCATTTCATCTAATGGTCTATACTATCTATGAAAAAGCCCACAAATTTGTTGAAATTTAATGTTGAAACCTCTAATTGACTCTTTAACTCCTTACTTATCCTATACTTGCCCATAGTACAATTGTTGTTGATCTAATTGATTGCCAAAATGGGCCAAGAAGAGGCTTTTCATATTATCCAAACTTGTGATAGTTTGAATACCAAATTTGAGCCATATCCTTTAAATTTACTATGAACAACCTACAAGCTTGATCTTGATGTTGGCAGATGTTGGGTAAGATTCCTTGGTGAATGTCCTCATAACTCCATGCAAATGCCTCATATTTTCTATGCAAAACTTCTAATAATTTTCTTTCTTACCCATTAGTAAGTTTGAAATTTATTATTAATGGTTTGTTTTCATCTAGGATGACATACTTAAGTGTACTAGTTAGTTCTCTAAGATCTAAGGAATCTTTATTTGAAGGTTGAATTATTTCTCCAATATTCCTGAAGCCCAAATTCAAAGTTTGGTTAACGAGATCTTGTTGTTCTTTAGTTGAGGGGTCTAAGGTCCTTCCTCGAAATTATTCAACACTAAGGTTTCCCTAGCATGTGCCATAGCTAAAGTGGATTAAGTGTAGAGCATTCTTTCTTTCTTCAAGTATACATTTAAATGATCTTCTTTTACCTTATCATATATATTCAATGTAAAAGTAAGATTTGCAAAGAAGAGTTAAAGTTGTCTACATCTACAATTAATTACCGCATCAGCTATTGCTAACCAAGGTCTACCTAATATAATAAGAAAATAATCAAGATCTTTTACTTCCAAAACAACAAAGTCAATTGGGTATTTTCCTTTTTCTACCTCAATTATTAAGTCCTCTACTATTCCTATGGGTTTAACACTTGATCCATTAGCTAATGATATTATCATGTTTACTTCTTTGATATCCTCAATATCAAGCATCCTAGTCATTTCAAGAGGCATGATATTAATGCTGGCTCCTAAATCCAATAGGCATTTTTGATCACTTGGCCATTTATTTTAATTAGGAAGGTAGGGACTCTTGGATCTTGGTGTTTTGAAATCTCATGACTTTGTATAAGTTGAGAAATATTATCAACCAAATAAACTTTTTTAGGTATTTTTTCTTCCTTTTCCTAGTGCATAATTCCCTTAAGTATTTAGCATAAAGAGGTGTGTCTTTTACCACTTGTTCCAAAGGAATATGAAAATACAATTCATTAAATATTTTTTCAAGATGGCCTTTAGTTGTGAACTCCTCTTGTAATCATTTAGGAAAAGGAGGTAAAATTGGTTGTCTAGAGAATAATGGTTGTTTTTCTTCGATAGTTGGTTGATCTTTCTCATTTATTATTTGCGGTTGAATTTCTTCTTATGTCCCTACCTCCTGAAATTTCACCTTCTTTTGGGGTTTAGGTTCAACTATTTTTCCACTCCTTGTAGTAATGGAATGTAACTACTCTTTTCCCTTTCTTTGAGATGTGGGATTGGGTTCAAGTTGGGATGGTAACTCATTTTTAGTCAAGTCCTAAAATCTTCTCCTAGTCTCACTCATGAATTATCTACTTTCATCTATGAAGGAAGTAAGGCTTTGGGTGAGTTTATCCCAAGTGTTCATTAGTTGGGTTTTTGAATGGCCTAAAATTATTTTGAGGATATTGTTGTGGGTAAAATAGTTGTTGATGAAAGTTCATTGTTGGTTGGCTCTTATATTGTTGAAATGCCTTTATCGACTCTTGCATGTCCTCTTGGTAATATAACAAAGTTGGGCAAGTTGTTTGGTCATGTTGGGGACTTCCACAAACATTGCACATTTCTCCTTGAATTCCATGAGCTTGTTTTTTAATTAACCATGTCAACTCATCCACTTTTTTATTCAACCATTCTATTTTTTGGGTCATGCCTTACATAATTTTGGGTTTTGGCCAACATTTACTTTGGTCTACTAATGAGCCTAAAATTCTCCAACCATCTTCTAGTCTCACATTTAAAATATTTCCTCCACATGAAAAGTCAACATTTTACCTACAATAAGGTAATAACCCTTCTACAAAGATTTGAATTAATTGATTGGCTAGGAATCCATGGTTTGGATTCTTTAACCATAATGCTTTAAATCTATCAAAGGTACTCTCATAATCTTCATCCTTGTGTTGCATAAAACTCATTAATTGCTTCCTTAATGAATACAACCTATCATTAGAAAGAAATCTTTGTAGGAAAGCATTCTTAAACTCATCCGATAAACTAATTTGTGTTCTAAGGGTTTGTAGCCAAAAATTAGTTGTCCTTTAAGTTTGATTTAAAGGCAATCATCTTAGTTCTATCCTTACTTTGAGGTGCTTACATAGCTAATGTTATTTCAAATTCTCTTATGTGGGTAACCAGATCCTCGTCATTTTTCCCCTTAAAAATAGGTAATAAGTAATTATTTTTAACCTCTACATCTCTTCATTGTGGAAAAACCAATGGGCCTTGAGGTATTGTGGATGCTCTTTAATTTAATAACTCTCCAAGAGTTTGTCCTAGGTAAGGCTAGCCAATTGGAAAATTAGAACTCAAACTACCAAGGGAGAAAGAAATTGAACCTAAGGAAAATGAGGGAGGTGTATGATGTGAACATGAAACCATTGTGTAAGTGAAGGTTACTACTAGGGTTACTATAGGATTTGGAATAGAAATAGAGACTAGTGATGGAGTTTTTAAGTTCAAAGTACTTATTGGTTGGGTAGTTCCTCCAATTGTGGTTACATAAGTTGATATTGGAGTTGCCCAAATTCTAAATATAATGTTAATATACTTTATATATAATGTTTTTATATAATGTAAACTATATATATATATATATATAATTAGAATTAGAATCATATTAATTAAACACTAATTAACAATATAAAATCAATTGAAATGCATGCCTTTGACAAAATTACTTATTAAAAACTGAACCAATTTTTGGGATTTAACGGCAACACAATGTTTCCCTTCATATCTCTTCAGCAACTATTCATCTTGATGTAGGATGAAGTTGAAATCAAGCACAAACTCATTTGGATGAGTGTACACTAGTTTGAATTCTTAGGGCACTGGCAATTTTGATTCATCATTCCTGTGAGAAGAAGACATTTTGGATTAAAGAAAAATTTAGTATGCTTTAATTATAATTATTATTATTTTTTTCAAATAATTGTGACCTTAGGATTTGTTCCAACGATCTTAAATAATATTCACTAAGTTCTAAATAGCACACATAATAAACTATAAGTCCCTAGTAATTGCGCCAATGATGAGCAGCAAGTAGACCCTACATCCAACCATACGAATCACTAAACATTCACACACGATCCGGTCAAACTCCGTGGACTTATAGCTTTCTAAGTACACTAGTCTCTAGGAAGTGAAACCAACCGTTGCCACTGTTGTCTTCCCAATTACACTTGTGAAATGCAAAGGTATGATTAAGTGCAACTGAGGCATATAACTTTTATCCTTTTTATGTTTTATGTTCTAGTCACCTAAGAATAAAGAATGATGAATATAGTAATTTACTTGCTAATTTTATCTAACTAGATAACATTTAACTAATCCTAACATAANATACCTAAGTACAATAGTGTGTGTGGCAATAAAGATGAACTTTTTGATAAACCTTGTAGCACTTTGAAATAGATTAATTATTTCCTTTCTACATTTAATATTTTAAGTAATTTCCTTTAATGGTTTAAGTAATCGAGTAATTAATTAAGCTAAATTAAGCTAGACTAAGATAAATTAAATAGCAATTAATTAACCACATAAGTATGACCACTTCAAGCATATGGTTAGCACTTGGTAATCCCAGTAACACTTAACGTTTGGCAACCTAATGGTGTTAAACATGTTCAGGAAGTGTAAGGCAAGTGGGAATGGATGCTTATGTTAGGATTAGTTAAATGTTATCTAGTTAGATAAAATTAGCAATTAAATTACTATATTCATCATTCTTTATTCTTAGGTGACTAGAACATAAAACATAAAAAGGATAAAAGTTATATGCCTCAGTTGCACTTAATCATACCTTTGCATTTCACAAGTGTAATTGGGAAGACAACAGTGGCAACGGTTGGTTTCACTTCCTAGAGACTAGTGTACTTAGAAAGCTATAAGTCCACGGAGTTTGNATAACGCATGTGCTAGAAGTGGTCGTACTTAATGCACTTAACTAGGAGAGAAGGGTTGAGAGAGATTTAATGAACTAATAAAGCATTTAAACATTAACAATAAATAAAGTCCTATTTAGCTTGGTCCATGGATTGCAAGGTTTATCCAAGAAGTTCATCTTTATTTCTGTACACAAACTTGTGTTCAAGTACAATATTTGCTCGAATAAAGATCCATTCACTTTGGAGCTCCTACTGTGGACACATGGAAATTATTCTATCTCTGGAGAGGTAAAACTGCCAGAGTTTTGCTACGATTTAGGCTTAAACTAAGAAACAAGGGAGAGCCGCCTCTTATTTATAGATTTGGTGACGCACTATGATATCATGTACACAATGTCGCAGGGGAAGACATGATATTGTGGCATCACAGCCCATGCGATATCGCATCCCATCAAGATCCATACACTCTTGGACTCCTACGACAGGCACTTAGAAAAATATTCTAACTTCTGAATGATAAAATTGCAAGAGCTTTGCAACAACTATGAGAATTTTGCCATAAATGTGACTAGTGAAGGTGTATTTATAGGCAAAATAGGGAGCCTTGTCGATGGGTACACATCAACAAGTCAAACCCTATGTTGATGGGATCACATCGACGAGGTTGTGTTCACTGTGACCAACTAAATAACTCATAAACCCTCAACCCATTTACTACATGTTCCATTCATGCAAGGTGAAATGCCCATGCAGCCACAGCAACATAATATTACTAAGATCGTTAACTTACAATTAGTTCCTCAATCGAGTGGTTCAGAACCTAGATCTAGAAAAAGACCATCCTTCAAAACCAATAGCCCTACCAAGCCCTCACCAACTCATGCATCTAGTCATCCCATGTCTCTTTCATCCTCTACATCGAATCCTTTTGAAAACCCTTCAAACCAAGTGCCTTCCAAGACTTGCACATTCATGTTAACCCACACTATATCTGATTAGATCATGGCTAGCAACCTTCCCAGGAAAAGAGCTGATCCAGGAAGTCCTTTCATCTACTTGCAAATTACTGGGAATGAGCAATGCAAGGCTCTTCTTAATTTAGGCTTGGGTGGTAATCTAATTTCCCATAAAATGTACAATGCTTGAAACCCACCTCCTCTTAAGAAGAGCAATATTTATTTAAAATTGGTAGATTAGTCCATCACTGTTCCCTTGAGATTAGTGGAGGATATTATGATCACTGTCTATGGGTGGTCCTACCCTGCTGATTTCTTGGTGATCAAGGTTGACAATTATGAAGAGGATTTTCTAATCATTATGGAAAGGGCTTGATTGAGAAATATTGATGCACGAATGGGCATCAAAGATCTTTCCCTGAAAATATCCAAAAAAATGCATTTGAAAAGATTAAGAAGAAGAGAGTTCCATGCATCACATACATCAATATAGGGTGCAACTATGTGCAGAAGTTATGGTCTATCAAAACCACATCAATCAAAGCATGCAAACAGTGTGCAGATGAATCTAAAATCCAAAAGTGCCTTTTCGTAGTAGGTGCAAAACAAGAGGGTACCTAGTGAATGACAATTGATTTTGAAAGTAGCACACTTTGCATGGAACCAACTCCTAGTGGCTGACAGCTAATTTTAAAAGTAGCACAATTTGCATGGAACCAACTAGGGAGCCACTTTAATAATTAGCACAAATGATCATCTCCCCCACAACTAAGTTGAAAGGAAGAGATTCGAAAAATTAAGCATGGGTGTCCATCTAATGAGGTGTTGCTTGCATTGTCTTGCTTGGGCTCATGCAAAGGTTTGAATTATTGCATGTTGACCAGTTGCTTCTTATTTGGACTCTTAGGTTTGTAAATTAACATGGCCTTAAAAGGAAAGGTTTTATAAATGATGTAAGGCCCTTTCCACAACATTTAGAACATAGTTCGTTGAGGTACATGTGTGGGGTTCCAGTAGAGGACCTTGTCTCTAGGTTGAAATTTAACTTTTCTTATCTTAAGGTCATGGCATTTTTTGTTGAATGCCTTATGCACTTCATTCAAGGATAGGTCCATCAATTGATTCTCATCTAGCACTTTAAGGTTGATCAATCTTTCTTTTTGTACTAAGCTAAGGTCAAGGTCTAAGTCATAGTCTATTGAAAGTATATGAAGCTTAAAGTAAATGGGAAGAGTTGGAAGTTTTTCGTACACCAACTCATAGGGAGAGTAGCTCATAGGGAGTTTTCATGTGGAGTAGTAGGGCCAAAGGACATCGTTGAGTTTCATGCTCTAGTCTCTCCTATATTTCGTAATTGATCTTGTTAAGATCTTAGTGATCTCCCTATTATTAACTTCAACTTGATCATTGGCTTGGGGGTGATAGGGTGTTATTAGTTTATGTTCTATCCCCAAGCGTTGCATGAGCTTACGAAAGATAGTACTTGTAAAATGAGTACCGTTGTCAGAAATTAGTACATGTGGCACTCCAAACCTATTTATAATATTTTGTTGTATAAAACAAGTAGTAGTGGAAGATGTACAGTTGGTGACAACTACTGCTTCTACCCATTCAATACAATAGTTAACAATGACTATTATGTATGCCTTTTCATTTGACATGGGTGTGATGGGACCCATGAAGTCTATGCCCTAAATGTTAAAGGGTTCCAGTGGTTGGATCCACTATTGAGGTCCCTCCATTCAAGTGGTCATCCCACCATCTTGTTGACAACATTCATAAGAGTGGATGAATTGGTGAGCATCCCT
>MNCI01015561.1:6039-31607 GCA_015680685.1 Gnetum montanum
CTTGGAGCTTATTACGCTCATCACGCTGCCGTGCGTGATAGAGCGTAAACTCGTCCTTAGATTTGAGGCGCGTTCTCGCTCGAATTACGACTCTTCGTTTGAGGCGGACCCGTAATTTTTTTTTTCCCGGTGTTTCAATGATTAGATTTCACGTCCTAGAACCAATGTACGTGGGAACTTAAGGTCTACAGAATTCGACTGAATCACATGTGAACGCTTGTAATTCGTTTAGTTGAGCATAGGGATACCTCACCACTCATCAATTTTCTTATTAAAATTTAATTATTCTTATCATTGACATTAACTTAATTTCTCATATCTTTAATTTCAAATTATTTTTTCTATCCTCAACTTAACACATTTTTTCTTGATATATTTTTTTCTTGACCAAACAAGGATAAGCATTAAATAAATGTTATTCATGATGAAATAAGTTACACTAATTAGGAATATTATGGTTAAATGTAAGTTTCTCCATCTACTTGCAATACCTATTCATTTTTATGGTTATCAAAATTATTATTTTTTTAAAAAAATCTACAAGAACCAAATGGTGTAGAAATAGATTCCATGTGCTTAATAAGACTAAGAATATTAGCAATTTGCTAATTATCCCTTTGAAAAATCAACAAAGGATTAGATAACTTGACAAAACATGAAACTTTATAATATTCTTTACATTTGACATCAAAATTTGAAGTTCTTATAAATGAACAATATTACATGATTATGTATAAATGACTCTATATCTAAAGCACATTACACCATCAAAGCATTATCTAGTTCAATGAGTACAAAAAAATGGTATTAGGCTAGTGGTCAGAATCTTCATTTAGAAACTCTAAGTTATGGGTTTGATTTGAGTAGGCAATGTTGAGTTATAAAGTTCTAATTTAACTATATGTTGAGGGGTGTTATAAAGTTCTAAACCCTAAAACATGAATTGTAGTTTGCGTAAATGAGGGGGGTGTTGGAACCTCAAAAAAATGTAGTATAGGTATACCCCAAGATATATAGTCCAATTATAACTTTATATAACTCAACATTAACCATTAGAATTGAACCCATGACTTGGAGCTTAAGACTCTTGATTTGCAAGCTCCAAGTCGTGGGTTCAAATATGATGGGTAATTTTGAGTTATATAAAGTTCTAATTGGACTATATATCTTGAGGTGTACCTATACTACATTTGTTTTAAGGTTCCAACACCCCCTTGCTACTAGGCTAATACTTGATTGTTAATACTTTGCATAAATAACTTGAATGTTATGCTTTTGCATCACATTATTTAATTGTAAAGAAAAACTTTAATTACAAGATAATTAACTCAAATTTGAATAGATCTATATCATGATGTAATATTAGTAATCATTAGAAAGAATAAAATTAGATATTTTATTTGTAACAACATTACTAAAAGAAGGTATCATAAATTTTTGCTCGCTTATACAACCCATAACATGTGATAGGGGTCTTATCAATTTTGACTAATGAGATTTTATCATACAAAACATAGTGTGATCTAGTCATAAGCTTCGAAGATGATATTGAGTGATACCAAGAACACTAATGTATGTCATTGTATTCAATAAATATAAAAGATATTATAGTGCAACTGGTATAAACGAAAATCCATGTTCCCATGGTGGGAGATAGAGAAAATATTTATAATTTTATATTTTATAATTTTTATGGATTTTATACTTATAAGAAATAAAACAATAATAAATACTCTTGCATTACAATCCGTTGTGGGATAGGCATAATGCTCAGGTTGCAATCCTTCTTAGAGATAGGTGCAACACTAAACATGGAATATAATAACATGGCTCTTAGTAACAACCTTAATGGCCCAACTTCATGTCGTACAACTATGACCTCTTTGGACAAGGAATGAATTGTCATAGCTCAAATAAACAAAAATTAAATAAATATTTTTAGTATTTTAATGTTGAAGACATCAATGGTGAAATAAAGGAAAACCGTGAGCTTTATTTAGCATGCAAACAATAAACTTCCCATCAAGGCTATATAAGTAAGGTAGCACTCTAACAAAGTCTAGCCACACTTATGAAAGTGATGGCTCAAAAGACACATACAAACAAGGAAAGGAATTAACTTACCTAAGGGAGGAAGAGCTCTTCACACAAATCAAACACCAAAAGCTCAAATGAAACCAAAGTTATGCATAATATACATGCAAGAGCTCATCCAAGTATTTATAGTTTTTGCAATGTAATAGTAGAGGTTTGCTAATGCCTAGGAGTTAACAAATGTTCATCAACACAACCTTGGCCAATCAGATCACACTTTCAATGCTTGGACTAGAACTAAGGTAAGCAAGAGGTACGCTAACATAGGGAAGTCAACACACCTCCCTGCTAGGATTCCAAGTGTTAGTTTCGAATGAGACTTGAAACCTAAGAAAATATGTTGAAAGGACCTTAAGATGCTTGAATAAGGTTGATAACATCCTACGGAGCTTGAGATATGCACACAACATAAAAGTGTGATACAATAGATAAGGAAGCACACCTGAAAGATACAAACTACAAATGAACATGCTAAACTACAAACATAGGACATGTAAAACACTTCTTGAATTCAAGGCTTACAATGGACATACAAAATGCCATTGGATGCCTCATCAATGTGGACCTTCCAAATTAAGAGTCTTACCACTATGCTAAGTTTTACTATAGTATCATGTTTGGATATGTGTCAAACCCAACCTAGTGGGGGTATTACCAATGAGAAATGATTTTGAAGATATATGTACATGAGCTTATTGTATATGTATTGAGTTATAATTTTTTTTTAAAAATTCCTAGTGGCAGGGATATCATAGGTTTAATTTTATTGGGTACCATTGAGTTATAATTTATTAAAAAATTCCTAGTGGTAGGGATATCATAGATACACCCCAAGATATAGTATAATTACAACTTTATAAGTCAAAATTGACCACTAGAATTGAACCCATGACTTGGAGCTTTCAAATCAAAAATCTCACCACTAGGCTAATACCTTATTGTTATAGCAAAGTAACTTTATTGAATAGGGAAAGGTTGTACTACCACCTTGAAAATTCTATACATTCCAAACAACAAAACAACAATAATTTTTTAAAATTAATTTGAAGTGGAATAGCAAGGTTGTAGGTATTTTTTAGAAATGGGGGATAGCTGTTGGAACTTGAAATAATTGAAACATAAGTGTACCATAAGATATATAATCCAATTAGAACTTTCTAAATGAGCATTGCCCACAAAAATTAAACCCATATTTTAAAACTTTTAATATAAAGAGTTTTACCACTACAGTAACACCTTAATAAACTACCATATAACTTGAAATTTGTAAACTACCATATAACTTGAAATTTCTAAATCAAAAATCGTACCGGTAAAGCAACACCTCATTACCCTCCAAGTAACACATATAGTTAATAGACAATTCCTGGAAGGACGATGTGACAAATGCGCCCTAAATGTATGATAATGTGTCCGTCGCCTTCACCCTTTTTTTTTAAAGTTGAAATTTAGCTTTAATTGATTACTCCACACGAAGACAAAGTTCAAGACACGTGGTCTACCTCGAAAATGAAGGGTAAAACGCAGTTACTTCGCAAGCAGAGGGTTTAAGTGAAGCGGTGGCGACAGACCTGTTCTGGTCTGAGCTCTGAACCAACGCAAAACAAAACCCACGTTCTAGGTTTCTCACAGCAACACGAAAGACCTGCAGTTCTGATCTGTGTTTGTATCTCTCTCGTTAGGAGATCGTATAGCTGCCGGTTGGCCCGAAGGAAGGTGTTTCGTACTTTTTAAAGTTTTTGCCAAGGCGGTTTTTCTGCTATAGATTGTTTATAACGTAAAGGTGCAAATTACGTTCTTGAATCGAGCAATGCGTTGGAAATAGATTACTTTGTTGATAGTTTGTTTACATTATAAATGAAACATTTTGCTGCGAGAGACTGTGCCTAAAATTTATTTAAATGTATTTTTATCTGCTGGAATTGTTATTTTGAGAGATCCTGGAATGCCATGGCGCAAACGTTAGAGGTTTTACAGGCTTCTGCAAAGGTTGTTCGGAACTCGTCCACCAAGAAGCGGATTGCAGTATTTAGAGATTCTATCATAACAGCCCTCGACAAGCCAGGTATATTTAAATCTTTCTTAGATTAGCTTCTGAATAGAGCCTTAAAGTCAGGATCAACATACACACTTTCATAAAGTTCATGTAGCATTTAAAAAACGTGCTCTCTAGTCTCTACAAGCTATTCCTAAAACCGTATTTGTACTTTACATTTCTAGCTATGAAAAAAGCTCTCGGCACACCGTAATTTTAGTTACATTTGCGGGAACTTGGAATTATACTGTTGCTGTTCCAATAGGAATAACACGTTTAGAAGTTTGTACGAATTTTGTATTTCAGTGCGCGGACGAAGGCCTGTTATGAAGGGTTAGTTTATCAGAGCTTGAGCTGGTATCCAGATTAGAACTCTGGCTGGTTTTTTTAATGGTTACAATTCTAAGGAAAATGATTATGCTGTTAGCATCATCTGCAACCTGCATCTTGATTCACCATGTAACTCACAGTATTCAGTGTATACAATTCTTTGCTTTTGCTGTTTTGTGGTATAATAATGGCTTAACCTTTTCCATCTAGCGTAATCCTATCTCTAAATGCAGCTCACACGGTGGGAACTTTTCTCGACTGATTTGACATAGCTCGTAAGACTCTAATCCAAATATATTTGGAAATTCATCAATCCGTGAATGTCTCTTCACCGACTCAAATAGTGTTATGATTTGAATTCCTGTTTCGTCATCCTAGCCTTGTCCCAACAATATGGGGATTTGAATTCTTAGTTCAATCACCAGATATTCTATGTGCATTGTTTGGGTTATTTGTTTCCTTTGCTTCATGGTCTGCACATTGTCTTTGCACATCATGATGCTTATTTGCAAATTGGTGGACTTGATTTTTTTTTCTAAATTTATACATGCGATCCTATAGAAAAATATTTCTATTCGCCAATAGTATTACGTTTTTTAAAGTATCGTTTGCTTTCAGCAAGTGCATTATGCGATATTCATCATTCTAATACATGTTGATGTCCTGTTTAACAATAGAACAAACAGAACAGAGAAAATGGAAGAACAAGTAAAAGACATTTCAAGAAAGTAATATATATTCTTCAATTATCCATACGAGAAAGAAAAGAAAATCACGAGCCAGGATGCTCATATCTTCACTTAGGAATTTCAATAATTGCAGCCCTTCAAATGAAGTTTACTTAATTTCCATCCTACACCTATTAGCATATCGAAAGTGTTTTGAATAAACATAAGGTTACAAACAATTTAACAAACTGTAAAACTTTTATAGGTTCCCTCTCTCTTATCCAAGGCATTACACCTCAACAGGCCAATATAATTTATAGCATAACCCTATTTGTAACATTTGGTTACAATATCGATTAAAATAAAATAATATACAAAACAAAGTTGTATTCACTAATTTCCGATTGAAGGAAATTTAGTATTGCTCATCATTATCAAATGATGAACACCAAACTCTTCTATTAGAAATTGCAAAAATTAAATTCAGAGATACTTACCATGGGATTTCTTTTCTTCTTTTATTCCTGTCTTATTTTTAATTTTTGTTTCTACTGAGAGGATAGCTTACCATGGGATTCCTTTTCTTCTTTTATTCCTGTCTTATTTTTAATTTTTGTTTCTACTGAGAGGAAAAACCTATCAGTGAAACAAAAAATTGCGTTAGAAGCTTTACGGATTGTTTAGTAGAATTTTTAATCTCCATTCTGACATCTGCTTGACAGAAGAGGGATGAATAAACCTGGAGAAAATTATTTTAAAAATAAAAAGGAAGATAAAATAACAAAAGAATTATGTGAAAATTTTTAACTAAAAAAATTCTGTGAAAATCAAAAGAGACAAGATTATTTAATCCGTCATAGAATAATGTAAATTCATCATGATACAAGAGAGGAGGCGTGGGGGAGCTGTCTGGTCACGGGAAGATTTGATTATAAGATTGGATTTTCCATAAAGGAAAAGATCCCTTTGGCCAATATATAATAAAAATAAAAACAAAAACAAAACCTTTATAGCAAATCTACTGTGTACTTCAGTTAGCAGTGTGAATGGGTTCAGGTTTTAAATACCATGCTTAAAATAGAAGCTAAACAGTGAAATTTAGATTGTCTGTATCCAAATTATTTAACATTTTTAAACTTTATTAGAAATAAATGTTCATAGTTTCATATATTATCTGATGCATTTTTAAAGTCCTGCATTCCATAAGCATGCTCAAATGACAACTTCAAGACTTTCCAAATATTTATTGATGCCTTAAGATCTAGCATGCCTCAACTAATTTGGAGCATGCTCTGGCTTTTGGTATGTGGGGAGTGTGAATATTTTTTCAGGAGCGTATTCTGTGAAACACTAGCAATGATGAACATGAATCCACTCTTTATAATTTACAACTAAATTTAGTTGTGAATGGATGGAAGGTAGACGAACCAAAATTTGTTCAAAGAGTCATGAAACAAATATGTGCCGGGTACATTCAAGGCTAACAACTTGTTGAAAACGTTTGGCAAACTATAGATGGTTTCAGATGCTGGTTTCAGTTGCTTCAAACTCCAACTTGTCCAGATGGTCTTGCATACATCTTCATAGTATTTATCTGTGAAGCCAAGTGCATGCAGATCATTCTTGGCAGAATGTATATGTGAGCTACTAAGGTAGTGTTAAAGCGTCTTGGTTCAGATTTTTCCCAAAATTTTCCATCTAGCCTTCTTAATTGGCTTCACGACCAGAGTATGACAATTTCACAATTTGAATGGTGGCAATTAATATGCTGACTGTGATTTACAGATTTATATGGAAGAATGGTGCAATGTGAAGCAAGTCTCTTAACTTACGCTGTAGTGTTTTGAGAGCTTGCTCTGGATGCCATTGGAATGAATCCAATCTTATGTTCTATATTATATATATAGTGGTTTATATTTTAAATCTGTGCTAAATGTTGGAAAATTGGAAAATCATACATTCAAACATGTATGTAAGTATTCATTTCATTCCCTTCTTGAGCAATTTTATTACCAATGCATCATTCATTGTGCTGGGTTGTTGAATTTTATTTCTTCTCTCTTTTTCCTTTATGCTTCTTTCCATTTTCTATTCAAGTATTGTTTATCTTAATTCCATTGTGTTTTCTGTGCCGTTGTTATTTCCTTCATCTCCTCTCCTCTGTGGTGTTAGTACATGTTTAGTGTAACATATTGACCTTGATGTTTATTTTTCATGTTTTCAACCATGGGTGCATTGGTTAGGTAACAAATTAAATAACACTAGTTGAATTAAATAACACTAGTTGAATCATGGCAGCTGTGGATCCATCTCCATATCTATTCACTATATTGTTACCAATGATACAATATTCATGGTTCAGCAAGTAGGAAAATCATTAAATAGACAGTGCACATTAACACACTTGTTTAAACAAACATCTGGACAACCAGTACAAGAATCATATGAAGCAATAATCCACAAATTACAATATTAAAACTTTAATGGAAGAATCAAAGCAACTACAGCTGGCATCAATCAATAAACGATAACAAATAATGGTAACAAATATTTTGATAGCTTTTTATAATATTCAACACATGTATACTTTAGCTACTAGTAAATATACAGCATCAGCTTTGCTCCCTTGGATTTAGCTTATGCTAATATATAAATGAATTCTGATTTTCTAATCAACAACTACATAAGGTTTAAACAGAACTCTAGAATAATTTTAGTGCTCCCTAAGCATAATTTCTGACTAGTATTCCAACAGCAATGAAAGGTAAATAAAATAAATCATGTCTAACTAGCGCAAACGCCCATATTGAGATTTTAGTTTCATCCAATACAAATTTTCTGAAATAAAAGTCAATCATGTAAAACAAATAGCTACTACAAAAATCTATGCAAAATTCCTCTGATATGGTGTACTGATCTGTAATTTTCTGATTTAAAAATCATATTATAAATTTCTCAAATCATGAAATATATCTGACATTGTTTAATAACAACTTTATTCAACCAAACAGCTGTTGACAAGAATAATGAATCAATAATTTCAAATCCATTCAATGACATAATAATAATATTTCATTTGTTTCCAGTAAAACTAGCAATACAAAATATTTTAATTTAACTCTTATAATAATATAAGGGACACCACCTAAAAGTTAATCAAACTATCCAATTTTTTAACAGCAAAGAATAGATAAACCACTATCATAACAATCATAAATTAACACCCTAGATCTCCCCCACTCTATTGAGCTCATAGTAAGATGCTCAATGGTAAGATAAGAGAATCAGATTTGAGAAGGTATACCAATAAGAATCAATTTTGAAATCCAAGGATTAAGCTTTCGAGGGGGTCATCAAACCAATTCCAGTGAGAAACCAAGAATTCAACATAGATTTCAAAAATCCACAAGGTAGGCACAGGCCCAATGATACTTATTTTTTTTTGCTGGTGGTACCAATCCTCATATTAGGGATCCTTGGCCCCTGTTGTTAAATCTTTATGAAAGAAATGCCCCAACTTGTAACGGTTGGTTCTGAAACATTACAGAAACATCTCTCATTTAGGGCATGTAGGCTTGCAGGTTCTAAGGATGGGCAAAGAGATTTAACAACAAAATCAAGGATTCAACAATCCAAGATCTTAACGATAATCTTATTAAAGAATGCTCTCACTTTTTGCTGATGGTATTAATCTTCATATCAGGAATCCTTTGCCCCTATTGGCAAATCTTTATTCTAAAAATGGTGCAAATCATTATCAGTGTTTCTAAATTGTTACAAAAATCACTCTCATCCAAGCTATTTAGGCTTGAGAGTGTTGAGGATGGATGAAAAGTTTCAACAACAAAATCAAAGATTTAACAATCTAAGATCTTAACACCAATCTTGTAAAAGTTGACACAAGCATACAAATACATTCAAGCCAAAGAAAGGAGAAAGCTGAGAAACTGAGACAATTTTATCAAAGTTGACACAAACATGAAAAGATAGTCAAGCTAAGAAAATGAGAAAAGCTAATAAGAAATTGATATAGTAGGCCAAGGCTGTTTGCCAAACGTAGCACTGGAATGATCATTTTAGCTTCTTGCTTAGATTTCCTGCTTACCGAGAGAAATTTATTAGTATGCTAGGTTGTTGCTTGGCTCTAATTTTCTTTCATTTTGCTGTCTTCTTTAGTAGCCACAACCTTCTTTTTTTGTTATCCATTTTTTCCAGCTACACTCCCTTGTGGTTGTGCCCTTATTTTACTATATGCTCCCTACCTCACCTGTCTCTTCATACTACTAATGGAATTTAAGAGATAGTGGGTTGTTTCTTGTAATTAATTTTTCCTTGGAAACTGTTTATTCTTTCTTTTCTTTTAAGATGATTTTCTATACCACCAATTCATGAATTCAATTCTTTCCAAGATCACTATTACAAACTATTAAAAACATATTCTAACAGGTTGCAGGTTTAATTCCCATGCCTGCAACTTTTAACATTTTAGAATTCTGATTTTGCTAATTTTAGGTTAATTTTTTATGATTTAATATAATAGAAATCTGACAGTTATAAAACATTTAAACATAATATCCATCTCTGTTTCATCCTTTTGTCTTAGCAACATATCATTTCTAAATTTACCAGCAATAAATATGTAGTTGTGGTTCAATTTATAGTAGCATCCCTTTTCTGAATTATGTCATAAGATACAAAGAAAGATGTTTCAAAGTAAAAGCATGGTAAAGTGCAAGTCTAGGACATAAATCCAAGTAAAACACCTTCTCTTTCAGGCAATCAATTATGCAAAATTTTCTGTTTTATGTTCATGACTAATTATTGCATTGTCTTATGATACCATAAAAGGTCATCATGTGACCTTTCTACAGCCATGGAGGGGGTACTTTAACAGATCTGAAACTTGTATGAACACACAACAAAACATATACATGCGATATCCACATTGATACACACACAGTTCACAAAGAAACATTCTCGTCAATTTAAGAAATCATTCTGATGCACATAGACCATACAACACATGAACAATCAAAGCATAGTAGCAACCTCACAACACCATCTCTATCCAACATTCCTTTCATTCATTCCATTAATAGACGCTAAATCAATGGATGCTACATAATTAGTACACAACAACATACACCAACTCAACTAAGATTAATCACAAGAAAGAATAATTGGTCATTCAGCTAATCATCAGCACATCATTTAACTAATGCATACAAGATGTCCTATCCATCCTATAGGTCACGTCAACAACACTCAAATCCATTATAATTATGAAATCATGGATAAATCAACAAGTTAACACCAAATCATACAAATCATGAACACAAATACATCAACAATACTCAAATTCATCACTACTGTCAAATCATATATAAATATTCTAATTAGTACCAAATCATACAAATCATAAAGATGAGTACATCAACAATACTTCAATCCATCACCATCATCAAATCATACATTAATAAACAAATGAACATCAAATCATATAAATTCTGAACACAAGCGCAAATCCATCACAATCACAAAATCTCACGTAAATCTAAAAATCAGCACCAAAGCACACAAATCACGAGTTCATGGTCAACAACCCTTGTGTGCATCATATTTATGAAATCATAGGTAAATCCAAGAATCAGAACCGAACCTCACACATCATCATAACAAAGCATACTCCCAAGAACTTCCACAAACATCAAAACAAAACCCAATAATAAGTGGGTTGTTGCAATTGATTGCTAGGATCCCAAGAATAATCTCAGTATACTTCAAATCTTATTTCATATTAATCTCTTTTTACTAGTTAAGAAAAAGAGAAAAAGCTTATGGTACTAACCCATTCACAATTTGTTTATCCATCTTCTTTTTTGTAGATAATTGGAAAGGGTAAATAAGTAACAGTAATCATCTTGATGCCCTTATCCTATCAACATGGGCTAACCCAAGGTAGGCAAAGGATTTGAAAATGATTTACTGGGTCTGGTTGTCCCCCTAATGTCATAGTCCTTAAATATATATTTTTATTGTGACCTTAGGTGACATGTCTCAGCATGCCACTAGGAATTAAACTTGTGACTTACAGATCACAGGTGGCATCTTCCAACCAAGTGAGCTATGCCTCATTGACAGTAAATAGGTAATGGTAAACATGTGATTTTTTCAGCTTGGAAAATTTTTTATGACTCAGCAATATAGCGTAGCTGAATTTTTCAAAGCCATGATTCATTTTGGAATGTTTTGAATAATTTGCACAAGGTTTTAAAAGAAATTTGATTTGAAACTTTGAACAACAAAAGTACTAACAATGAAACTTATACAAGCGAGCAAAACATAAATTGATTATATTGCCTGGCATTTTATCATTGTATAAATATTGGTACTTTGGACTAATAGAATTGAGCATGCTTTCATTAAATGTTTTATTCAAATGTAAAATCTGGATATAAAACATTTTATGCTTTTAGCTAAGGTTACAAAGGTTATGTGAAAACAGAACTTGAACATATTTGGTATCAATGATATCATGAAGATATGTAGAAATTTTCAAATATTGTGTCATGCTTATATAGCATTATTATATTTATGTAAATTGGGTTATGTTTTTATTTTTGTGTATCTATAATTTGCTACCAAATATCTTCAAAGATTTCTTTTCACATATGCTAATTTTTTCCAGTTGCATTTCTGGAATGTTGCCTACATTTTTCTGAGCAAATGGAAAATTTGTTTTTTCTGTTGTTTTAATCTTTTATGCTACTAATTATAAAATCATCATTAAATGCTTTGCCGACCCTAATAGGATAGCTCATGTTCATGGGATTATCAAAGCAAAGTGAAGATGATGTTATTAATCATAAAATTTAGATTTTTAGCACATCCAGAAACTCCTTGGAATCATAACTATCAACCAAGTAACATACTACAGGATCCATTGCATAAACAGCTAATCTAAATGAGATGACAGTAACACGTTTTACAATTTTTTTTATCAATTAGAAAACCCAGGCTACTGAATCTCATTTTATGCTTCACCTTCTCTTGCCACTCTTTACTGCCAAATCTCCGAGTCTTGTTAGTTGGCCATTTTATTTTTCAAAGTTCAAAGATCATCTGTATAGCGAGGGTTTTATTTTTAATAATTAATTTAAATACCTTCGTTTCATCAGTTTAACCATGTACATCTTCAGTTTCTAAAGTCCAATTATCACATGACTCTTGGCTTTTTACAAACATTTTACACAGTCCTAATGCTAGTATGTTGGGATATCATTATAATCTTGCATGATATTTGATGCTTTGTCATGAACATGCCAATCATTGCTTACAGTACAACGTGTGGTATTTTTCATCATTGCAACCTACACAGTGTCTCATGATGTACCCTGTGCATCTGTATTCCTTGTTTGCTTATTGGTGCAATCTGTTATGTAACTGAAAACAGCCTTTTGTGATGACATTAAACTGAATTGTGGTTTGTATTTTTCATGGCTTATACTAGCATTTGGCTATGAAATTACTTGTATTCCTTGGTGCACATCTCCGTATTTTTGTTCTCTAATTTTGCTCATTTTACACCTGAATGCAGTTACTGCTTGTGTGTGAATGTTATGGATTCGTACTATCTTCACTGTTAATGTAATTTTTCTTATCTGCAGGAGAAGTGAATGCTGACGTTGCATTTTCACTTGTGGACATTATCTTTGATACATTGTTTATCTATGATGATCGGAAATCTCAAGCAGCTGTAGAAGATACCATATCCAAAGCATTAAAGGAACATCCTGCATTTGTAAAAGCTTTTGCAAGTGCACTTGTACTGTCTACAGAGAAATACGCAAAAGGCAGATCAAATTGGGCATGTTACAAGCTTTTAAAGTGGTCATGTATTTTGGTTAAGTGCAGCCCATCAGCCACAACTACAAAAAATGCTTTTGGAAAAGTGGCATCAATGCAAGCATCGTTTCTCTCGGTGCTTTTGCAATCATCATCACGTATACAGAAGGCTTCAAAATGCATGTTTATTCATCTAATTAAGACTGTAAGTCCTGATTTGTGACTTTTCATTGATGTGTTTTTGATAGTTTTATCTATTTTCCAATTTTCTTTTTCAGCCATACATGCTTTTTACAAGAAATGAATTTTCTGCCGATTTTTGTCATCATAGAAAACTCTTGATCTACTTTTCTTCACATATGCAATTTGAACAGAATAAACCACACAAGAATCAGTTACGTACATTTGTGTCAATTTTTTTTTCTCGAGAGTCTTTTCTTTAACTTTCATAAATTCAGCAGGTGCCTATTCTTTTTGATCTTTATATTGGGGAGCTTCAAAGTGGTGGATTGAAAGCAGATAGTCATGTAGCCATGATAGCAATTTTATTAGAGTATTCTACAGAGAAATCACATCTATTTGATCAGAACAAGGTCTGTGATTTTTTGGGTCTTTTGTCTCGTTATATGTCATGTAATTGTTTTAAATTTGGACAGTAAGGGATGTTGATGATATTAGTATTAGGAATATTTTTTCTGAAATACCATGTCTTACATTATTAGCTGGTCTATGACATTGAAAGTAAATGCTTCATGATGTTAGTTCTTTCATGATATAAATGAAAACATGTTTTTTGCAGACCAAATTTGTAGATTTGTATCTCAAACTTGTTCTTAATTCAAGAGAAAAGCCTCCAAGAGATCTTAGTGAAGCATTTCAACCATTGCTGAAGCGTACAGTTCATGAAGAGTTTTCAAAAGCATTTGTTCCGGCTGCAATTAAATCTTTGAAACGCAATCCAGAAATATCATTGGAGTCTGTTGGTTTCCTTTTGAAATATGTAAACCTTGACATGAGTAAATATGTTGGCGATTTTCTTTCGACAGTATTGCAGCAGGCTCGACATAATGATGAAAATAGGAGGAAGGAGGCTGTGGAGATAATTAAAAATCTTTCCATTCAGTCAAGTGATCCTGATACTTTAATTAATATGTTCAATTTCATCAAAGGAGCTATTGCTGGTTGGGTTTCTTGTCCTTGTAGTTTTTCTTTGGTGATTTCCTCCTTGTTTTATATGCATATGGTGTTTCATTTTGATATTGTATTTTGCATTGAATAGGGTTGTGCTTCTATGTTTTTGTTGTGTTCTGTTTTTGGCATCAAGTGCCTTTCTGATCAACAGTTTGAATTTCTTTTGCAGGATCTGAAGGTAAGCTGTCCTCTCCTATTCAGAGAGTTGGGATGTACAACTGTATTCAGGCATTGTCTGCTGCCCCCTCCAGCAAAGTGTTGAATTCTCTAGCAGCTACTATTTTGAATTACCTGATGTCCATGTATAAAGAAGATGGTATTCATAGTTCTTTCTTGCAACATTGATTATTTTGAAAGTTTTAAGTTGTACTGGCCTTTACAGTTCTTGAAGTGTTTTACAGCAAATGAGGAGGTACGGAATTCAATCTTGGCAGCGTTAGGTGTTTGGGCATCACGATCAAATAGTGGTGCTCATGATGTTGTTTCTTTCTTTGCTGTGGGATTAAAAGAGAAAGATAATCTGCGAAGATCACACATTCGCAGTCTAAAAGCAGCATGTCAAAATCGAGATTTTTTGGCAGAGGTTGGTTTTGACGGTTAATTCTATGATTAAGTGAAAAATATTGCAAGAAATCTCTGTAACAGTTGATTTTGTACATATCTTGTACTAAATTTTACCTAAAATTTTAATGATTAGATGAGCTGTCTTGGAGAGCCTTTAGTAACACTTGCAAAAAATGCCATTTCAAGGCCAGCACAAAGAGTTGAAGGAGTGTATATTTTGCTGCTTATATCTAAATTAGCAGCAATTGATAGCAGAGCTGGTTCGTCTTATGCACTTGCCATTTGACTTTTTGGAAAAGGAGCTGACTATTTCTATAGCAAAATAACTGTCTCAAGAAAAGGATAATGCTTCCAATTCGTTGAAATATTTGTTTATTATTTCTGATTCAAATTAGAAATGTCCATGTAAGTAATGATTGTCTGTTTTCTGCACAGATGAATTACTCTTTAAGGAAAAGCTTTGGCAGTTAGTTTTTCCAACTGAGTCACCCATTTTTTCTTCCTCCTTGGTATACATTTTTACATTGGTTATTTTTTAAATATAATAGCTTTGTTGGATTACTGTTTAATTTGATAGTCTATGCCATGTTTTCCATTTTTATTTTTTGCAGGCGTCAAAATTATCTTTTGATGAATGTTTAACATTTTTGGAGCTTGTTAAGGTGCTTCTGCTGGAGCATGCACACAGGTTTTTTTAGGAACATTCAAAATATCATCTGAGATAATATACTTTTGCGTTTTTAGAAAATTCGTATTTTATGGATATAGCCAATGAGCGATTCTCCTATACTTTAATAAAGAAGCATGCCATATTTTACTACTTGCAGGGTGGTTGAGTACAAAGGATCAACATTGCTGTTGCAGTTGCTTTTATTTTTTCTCTGCCATTCTATGTGGGAGGTACGAAAATCAGCATCAATGGTGGTTAAGAAGCTGCATTCATTTGCAACAAGTTTCACAGAGGAACTCCTTGTTCAATTCAGTAAATGGCTTCCTGTTCTAGGAGAAAATCTGTTAAAAACATGGTACGGTCTTTTTGACATCAATACTTACTGTGGCCTCATTATTATATTCTGTATAAAAGATGATCACCCACAGGCTCATTGCTTATCCTTTCATGCCATCACTGTCTGCGATATTTCTCAATTCATATTTTGTCTCTATGGTAATACGTTTATTGTTGACCTTGGCCTGCAAATTTAGCAACAAGAGAACTGGCTTAAAAGTAACAAATTTTCTTAGAAATTGTAAATAAATTGGTTGGATTTCTTGTGGAAATGTGTGATGTTTTGACTGATTCTCTGTTCTTGGTTGATTCGTTGATGTCTTGACTAAATTCTTAGTGAATCAACATTATTCATGGAATGTGCAAATTTCTCCTGTAGGATCTTGAAAGGTGGGAAAAATTCACCTTTGAAATTGACATAATTTTTTTTATCCATGGAAATGTGGTGGACTTAGACATAAACCATTGAGTTATTTAAATATGACACTTTTAGAAAACCTAACATGGTTGGATTGCTTTGCTAGTACATGTGATTTTTCAAATCTGGAAGGAAGGAAATTGAAGGAATTTTGAAGAGAGAGGAATCAAGCTCGGTAGAGTATGGTGGCTGGCAGTAAAAAATTGAAAGGAGAATGTGATATACAAAATGGATTATAACTGCCCAAATCTTTGAGCTTTACATGATTATAATTCTCATGTTTTGTTGGTTAGGAGTAGAGTGGTACCTTGATGTGATTTTTTATTAGAAATTTGATCCTTGTCTTGGTTGATTATTAAGATCCCAAGAATACTCTCTTTGTACTTCAAATTTTGTACCAATATAGTATATTTTTACATGCTTTTGTAAAGGAAAGCCTTACACGGAGGATTATGAACAAGGATGTGATGCAGAATTAAGTGATAAAGACAATGTTTCCAAATCACAAGAAAGAGTTTGTATAAAGACCATACATGTTATTAGTGCATCAACAATAAACGAAGCTACAATAAACTAGCTTAGTGATATATTTATAATATATATCTATAATTTGGCCTAGAGAATCTTGCAAAAACCTGGTTGAATTTTAGTTCATTTAATGTATTGAAAATTATTCATGTCACCATTTTACCAGATTCAATGTATTCCATAATAATTTTGGTGAGATCTCTGTGATTGCATGACGAGAAGGATAACTTGTTCCACGTTTGGTAAAAATTCTTGTGCTGCAAAACATTTCTAAATTCTTGTGGATTGTTATTTTTCATGCATGCTTCCCGGGTCTTTCCAGATTTCATTATTTGTGCATTGCAATACACATGAACATAGAAGCCACAGATTCGCTTGGAGCAAATATGTTGGCATTATGGATGAAATATTATTTAGTGTTACCAATAGGCTCTCCCTAGACCATTATGGATGAAATATTACTTATTGTTACCAATAGGCTCTTCCTGGACCATTATGGACTGAATATTATTTACCATTACCAATCTATGACTGGTAGTCAGTTTCTTGGCCAAAATCATATAAAAGAATTTTTTTAAAGACCACACATATTATTGGTGCATCAACAATATGTAAGGAACTTAAAAAAGTTTGTGCATGGATGCAAAATCATTGCACACACTTTGATATATCATTTATTCACCGGAAAAAAGCTTATCTTATACTTGATGAAACAGGGATGTCTGATGGTTTGTGGATGTTGTCTTTATAAACATGCATGCAAGGATGGTAATCATATCTTTACGCATTGCCATGTAATTGCTTATACCTGGACTAAGTTTGGGTGTTCATAGATTAGCATCTTATAATGTGAAGATTGTTATGGAAATGACAGAATCTTAGATTGGTTAGAACATGATACACTTATAGGTTTGGAGTGCTTGAGCAGGACATGATCTTTGGAATTTGGAAGTAAAGAAATCACTAAAGTCTTGAAGGAACTGAAGACAATCTAGGGAGACAATGTTGTGGCTGGCTGTAGAAAGTTTGAGAGAGAACGCACATTGTAGAATGAGTTTTATTTTCTGCTGGAGTCTTTGAAACCGTTGAGATTTAAATCTTTTAAATTGAGGTCTTGATTTCATAATGCTGATAAGTTCATATTTGTTGTTTTGTTTAGAGTGGATGATTATGTAATGGGCTATTGATCATGACTCTTGGCTAATCTACAAGATGCCAAATAATTTCTTCTTTTTGCTTGTGCTAACCATCTGTAAAGTATCTACTTGCTGTGAACCCAGTGAGTATTATTAACAGTATCTGTGGTGTTTCAATGGTGGTTCTTTTAGGGAATCAGGAATTTTCTTAAACTAGAATTTTTCTTAGTATGCACGGTATTTCAGTGGAAGTCTTTTGAGGTAGTCAGGAAAAGAAGTTTTCAACACTGATATCTGTTCGCACAATAATTTTTAAGGACAAAGGAAAATGATTTGGAAAGGCGAGGATGGATTATGAATGAAGGCAAAGTGGACGAATGATGTGAATTTCACATTGGGCAAGCCTGCTGGGTCATAGATTTGTGTATAACGCCAAAACAGATATTATTAAATTGATTATAAATTCAGACAATTTTGAAAATTTAGTACACTGAAGGTCCTAAAATAAGTATGGTCTATCTGTGTTTTAGCTAGAAACATGATGGATGTGAATAGCACCAGAAAAGTATAGTCTACGAGCAACCCATTATAAAATCTTTGTTTTGGTCTTCTTAAAACTGCAAGTTAACTTATGCTTCTGCAAATTGGTTCTTGGACACACTTGTGGTGTTAAACTTCATGTGCTTAGGATCTTTTATGAAAGTAGAGACATGAACTACAGGATTCTGTATAGAAAATGTTCTTGAACAATTCTTCTACACAATGTGAGGTACGGATTTTCCTGCATTCATGTTTACAATTATTTTGTGAACACTTTTCTTTTAACCTTTTGGTCATGGTGTTTTTCCTATTTAGGAACTGACCTTTTTCAACTTACATTTACACTCTTGACAGTCACAATGCAGGAATAAAGCACCATGAAGAGTCGTGACTCTCTACAATACATTCACACGATTTCGTGAGCTAAAACATTCTTAATTTTGATCTCATGAGTTACTTTAACAACACATACAATAACTCAATACACAACTTGAGTTTTCAATAATAGTAAAGTATGAAGTACTACCCAACATTCCTTAATTTATACTTTATTATTTTGAGAACACTTTGACTCACAAGAAATGTGAAGTGTAAAGGATTATGATATATGAAGTTTAGAGGGGCGTCCACTCTTCTGACTCTACACCTTGTTTTTCAGAGATGCATCTTCCTCATTTTGCATTGCCAGTGAGAGGGATAATGGACAAATAATCTCTGAAGGATTCAAATAACTGTTTCGCTAAGGTCTTTGTAAATATGTTGTCCTTTTGGGATTTCCACGATGTATAGTGAATATCCACGTTTTGCTCTAGGTACTTTTATGTCACAAAGGGTAAAATGATGTCAACGTGTTTAGTCTCATCATGATATACTGGATTTTGAATAACTTTAATTGCCATTTGATTATGACAATGGAAAATAATAGGTTGGGGCACTTCAACACTGATTTTCATGAGTAGTTGTTCCACCCCGATGATATCCTGCAATGTTTCTGGTAAGGCATTATATTTTAATTCCTTTGAGGATAGAGAAACTCGTTTGCTGCTACGCTTAGGTAATGATATTTCTGAAGAGTTGTAGAAGGAGCCCACTGCGAGAGCTTCTATCTACAGAATCACATCCTCAGTTGGTATTTGTATAGACTTATAAAATCTTTGTGGATTGGCATTGAAAACATAAACAAGATGAGAAATGCTGCTTTCATGTGTTGAGAATTTGGCTTATGCATTGCAATGATAAGTTGATTCACAACAAAGTGAATATCACTGTCTGTGAGATACACTAGGGCTCCAATGACTTGTTGGTATTGTATAGGATCAACAAGATCATCTTCAACGTTGGTCTTAAATCCAGGAATTCTGCATATTGAACTTTTCCAACAATTTTGTAACTTTTTTTTGGATGATGTAATTTGGTCAGTTTCTTGACTCAATTCCATGCCAAGATTATAATGTGGGGGGATCAAGATATGAGATCTCAAATTGTGGAGACAATTGATGTTTAAAATTATTTATGATCTGAAGACTCAAACTTGCAACTAGGGTGTCATCAGCATGGAAGGCAAGCAACATCAGAATCTTCTTATCCTTCATGAGAACATAGAGGTTACTATCTTTCTAAGATTTTGTGAATCCATAGTTGATAAGAAACTCATTTATCTTATAGTGCCACACTTTTAGGCCTTTTTTAGGACTGTGAATTGCCTTTTGTAGCTTTCACACCAATTTATCATGTTTTACAAATCCTTTTGGTTGCTATATGTAAATCGCTTCTTATGATTCGCCATATAGGAAGGCAGATTTAAAATAAATCTGATACAGCTTTTAATGGAACTTCATGGATAATGATATAATTATCTGGAAAGGTACCATACGAGCAGTTGGTACACATATTTTGATAATCAATTCTTATACTCTGTGAGAAATCTATTTTGAATGTGTTGTCTCCTATTTGGGCACAGAACTAATTTCCAAACTTCTCTTTTAATTATCATGTCAATTTGTAGTTCCATGGCTTTTTTCCAAATGGGGCATGGTAAGGGCGTGACTAACAGTTCTGGGTATTTTCGTATTCAGCAAACCAACAAATGCTATAATGTCACTTTCGTCTAATTCATGAAACTGTCTACTTGTTAAATTGGTCTCCATGACATCTGAATTTGCATAGTGCCATTCTCTTAACTTATGAATTTTATTTATAAGTTGGTTATGGTTATTGTTACTAGCATTAATTGTAACATCCTGAGCATTGTTTAACTACTCATTGAATTTTTTTTTTCATTTTCATTTTACTGAGACCCTCTTGGAACAGTTTCAAAATTCATTTTACATATTTTCTTTTAAATCCACAACCTAGTGTTGCCCATTGGAATTGAACTTGTGACTTGAGGTCTCAAGGACAAGGCGCTTACCACTAAGTTAACACCTCAGTTAACACCTCATTGTTCATAAGTTTGAACTCGCAACCTTTGTTTTGTAATTTAAGTTTGAACTCGCAACCTTTGTTTTGTAATTTAAAGGTTTTACCATTAGATTATTTTTTCTGTTACAAAGATATATTTTATCAAAACCAGGTTAGTATCTTGGGACTTGTGGATTATGGGCCCACCACACTTTCACTGCTTCATCTGATGCATCTAACGAACTTGTTCATTTCTAGATTGACTTCCATTGTTATCATGAGATTGTACATGGAGATCATCTTTGGTCTCACAACTTGGTCAATGAGCTTCTCTTCATTAAACGTCATATCATGGGGAAATAATTAACTTTTGTAGTCCAAGATCCCATATTCCCATATTTAGTATCCTTTTGTGTAAATCCCATAACCTACAAAGTATCCTTAATATGCTTTTTGATCTAACTTGACTTGAATATTGACATTGTAATATGCTTTGTATCCAAAAATTTGTAAATGATCCAAGTTGCATATCTTTCTACTTAATCTCATACTTATGAAGATAGGATCAGAATTGTGATTTAGGCAATTCCGGATTGCGATTCAAACAGATGTGATCAAGATTGATTCTGGATTACAATCCTGTTCAGAATCAAGATTCTAGGCGATTCCAGATTGCGATTCAGTTTGGAATCATGATTCTTGACAATTCTGGGCAGTTCCGGATGATTCCAGATTCTCTAAAAGTACAAATTAGAAGCTTATACCTTTTTAATGTTAAACATTTTTTAAATATTAAAACATCATCAGGGAATAACAAAATTTGAGACTGAATACATCTATAAAAGTAGAAAGAATAAGCATAGAACATTCTGGATCTGCATTATTACTAGTTTCATGGTTTTCAGCACTTTGAGTGCATATTTTTCTACAAGGAGCAACACATTCTTGGGGAGCTCAGCAACACATTCTAAAAGAGCTGAAGCAGTATGTTCTTCAATGTATTTTGAATCACTTCAGTAGCTGATTTCAGACATTCTTCAGCTCATTAGTTTTAGTTGACAGTGAATACTGAATATTGCAGTCTTGTACAAAGAAACAACCTGTAGTGTAGCTTACATTTGAAACTTTTTGTGATGTTGCAGTCTTGCACAAAGAACCAACCTGTAGTGTAGCTTACATTTGAAACTTTTTATAATGTATATGGGAGTATAAACAATGAATTTATGTTGATGTTGATCTACTGTTGTTATATTAATATGTTCAGGAATTTCTATTTTAAAGTTGAATTTATTATTTTTTATAGTTTTTCATTTTTTTGATCTCTTAATTGTATATACTTTTTTTTTTGAGAAAGTAGTCGGGATTATATTACTGAGAAAACTATAGTACAAGAGATTACAAATGGTGGGCCATCAGAAATGGCCCTCCATGGAGGGGAAGAATCCCCTAAATCGAACAAACAAATCAGCACCCGTTGGGTCCGTTGGCCCTGTGTGAAGGTTGAATCCCAAAGGGACCAGCGGCTCCCTTGGCCGGGCGAGACCGCAGGGCCTTTGGGGGCTTGCAGGGGGGGGGGGGGCAGAAGGCAAGAATTAACCCAGAATGGCGGCCGCGTCGTTTGAGCAGGAGGGCCTCTAGAAAAAAGCGGGGGAGGTTGACCTAGCAACCTAACTTCAGACAACACAAAAGAGCAAAGTGTAGGCCCCGGAGTTTGGAACCGTTGCTAGATTGGACAAAAACTCTGTCCATCAGATTTGCTGCCTGGGCCTAGAGATGGGGTAGAGAAGATCTGGGTACTTGTTGGCTCCTGGTTCGAGGCACGGGCCCGTCGAAGAACATTTCTGCATCCTGCAGGCTGTGGGTGGATGGCAGGATGACCTCCCTAGTGATCTGGGCCCCCAGATAGCTGGCGATTGAGGACTTGGTGATCAGAATCTTGTTGGATCGGTTCTCCGTGCGGGCACGTAAACCGAAGCACCAGCCGTTGCTGTCTAAGCATCAATTCGTCCTCGAAGGACGTGATGCCCAATCCACCCGCATTCCGGGGGCATGCTACCTGCTCCCAATTGACTAGGTGGATCTTGCCCCCCCTCCCAGATGAAGCTACAGACCACCATGTTAATTTCATTGATGATGGCGCTAGGGGGGTGGCAATGGCAACCACGAATTGGGCAATTGCCATGAGGATCGCCGTTGCCACAAGCAGCCGTCCTTTGCGGCTCAGGAATTGATTTGCCCAGTGGCCCATTCTTCTCTCAATTTTTTTTTCAACAGCAGTCCCCATGACATGGTTCGCCCCCACCGGAAGAGGGGGATACCCAGATAGGTGTCATTGCCCGTCCCGGGTAAGATGTTCAAGATTTGCACCACCTGATTTTTAATTTGCTCATCAACATTAATGAAATGAGCTGAAGATTTGGTCCGATTAATCTCCAGCCCTAATTCAGCAGCCAGGCAGGACAGAGCAACGTTGATGCATCGTGCCTGTGGGAACGTTGCCCGACTGAGCAGCATTGTATCATCCGCATAGTGTTCGGCCCGACATGCCACCTCGGCGATGTCCAAACCATCCACCTCGGATGTGTTGTAGTAGTGTTGCATTAAGTCCATGGCGATGATGAAAAGAAGGGGCGAGAGCGGGTCTCCTTGTCTCAGCCCTCTTTTTGGAGAGGAGAGACCCCACAACCGCCCCCCCATGTCGAAAGAAAAAATGGCCGAGGACTGCATGTGAATGCACAGCTG
Source organism: Gnetum montanum (assembly GCA_015680685.1). Lineage (NCBI taxonomy): Eukaryota > Viridiplantae > Streptophyta > Gnetopsida > Gnetales > Gnetaceae > Gnetum > Gnetum montanum. The sequence continues at coordinate 29,537 of MNCI01015561.1, forward strand.
GATGAACTGCTGGTCAAACCCTTTCAGGTGCATAATGGACTACAATGCCTCCCAGCTGAGAGTGTCGTATGCCTTAGTAATGTCAAGCTTGAGGCAAAGCCCAGGGAAACCTGAACTTTGAAGCGAGTGAAGCACCTCTTGCATGAGGAGAACCTAGTCCTGAATGGTCCGGCCTTGCACGAATCCCGCCTGGTTGATCCCCACAAGCTTGGGCATAAGTGGCACAAGCCTATGCACTAGCAGCTTGGAGAGGAGCCGAATGAGCACGTTGCACACATCGATAGGGCGGAAGTGTTCAGGGCGGTGTGCGTTTGACTATTTCGGGATGCACACAATATGTGAACAGTTGAGTTCCCTCCGGACCTGACTTTTGGCCAGCATGAGATTGAACGCAGCTAGGATATTGGGTCCCACAATATCCAAAAATGTCTTAAAGAATTCAAGGCTCCAGTCGTCAGGACCAGGCGCCTTCCCTCCCGGCATGTTGTTGATAGTGGCAGTGAGTTCTTGCCAGGAGAAAGGGGCCAGCAGTCGCATGTTGTCGTTCTCATTCAGTACTTGCGTCACGTGGACCGAGATGGGCCTGGTGGGATGCTTGGCCTAGATCCCCCCAAGTACTGCGCCAGGTCGTTTGCAATTTGCTGCGGATCATCAATAGTCTTCCCATCCTGGTGGCGAAGACAGTGCAGTTGGCCTCCCCCACGTGTCTTAGCCATGGCAAAGAAGGATCTTGTTTGTCGGTCCCCCTACCTGATCCATCTGACCTAGGAGCGTTGCCGCCAGTATGTCTCTTCTTCTAGGTCAAGGGATTGGAGCTGATGCAACGTGTGCTGTTCCTCCTCGTGCAGGTCCTCCCTTGCTTCTTGCCAGGCCTGGATTTGGCCAAGTTGATCCGGGAGGGTCCTTAGGCCCGTCCTAAAAGAGAACTTATCATCCACTGGGAGGGCTCGGGTGGCCCACTTCAGACGAAGTAAGGCCTCCTTAAGGAAATTCCAGGGATCACCTTGGCCAGGCCGGTAATCTGCCTAGATGTCCTCCACCAATGGCCTCAACCACGGCTTAGCTAACAAAGCGGCTTCGAAGCGGGACGATCGTGGGGCCTGGGGCTTATCCGGCCCGATTGAACAGACCAGCGAGCGGTGGTTCGACTCGACCCGCTCCTACCCCAAAACACGGATGGAGGAGTGGAGGAGGAGGTCGGCGCTGATGCATACCCGATCAATTCGGGAGAGGACGTGGTCCGGGCCCTTCCTCCGATTACTCCATGTGAATCGGTAGTTCTCAATGGATAGGTCCACTAGGGAGAAGGTTGCCAGAAAAGCCTGGAATTCTTGTGCACTCAGTGGAGAGGGGGCAGCCCCCCCTGGACTTCTCCCAAGGGTGGAGGCATTGGTTGAAATCCCCCACCACAATCCACGAACGATGGTCCGAGATCAATGTTGCCACCCGGGTCAGCTCGTGCAACCGCTGTTCCCAGTTCTGCGCCCCGTAGAAATTAGTCAACCAGATCCATTGGGAAGGGAGCTGGACGGTTATGGCCCACTGCGATGCATCCATGAGCATCATGGTATAGCGGGCTAGTATGGCGAGACCATCGGCCTAGCCCAGACAGGGGTGCACATGGGTGGTCCAACCTTCCCATTGGAGAAGGTGCGATTCCATTGCTTGCAATTTGGTCTCTTGGAGGCAAACAATGTTACAATCTTCATCATGAATAATTCTGCGCAAGGTATTTTTTTTATAGGGGGTACCTTGTCCCCTACAATTCCACTTGAATAGCTGTGATTGGGGGTGCGGCGTTGGTAGACCTCTCGGAGGGTCTGTTGGAGCCCCATGTCGATGTTCCGTTAGGTCTGTTTGCCTCTGGCCCGATTCTTGCTTGGTCGTCTGGGTCAACCTTCTCCGCTCCGCATCACTGGGCTGCACCTGGGTTCTTCGGGTGTGGGTTCCGTCTCCTGGTGCTGTCAGGTTTTGGTGCTCCCCCTAACCACATTCACCCATTCGCCAAGGGGCAGGGGAGCTCGATCTTGGGTTCCTTGGGGGTGGGCAGTTAATGGCGAATGGCGACTGG